>OZ022590.1:8288813-8353813 GCA_963669155.1 Arbacia lixula | reverse complement strand
TCTGCTGTACAGCCAATAAACATCAGGTTATTAATAAATGGTAAATGCTTTACAGGGCGTAATTAAGCCACATCATGTTGGAAAGTGCAATTCCATGGTAAATTTTGACCTCTTAACTAGACCAGGGTTCACAAAGCTTGAAAATCTAACCATGAGCAATGGGTTAATCTGGGTTTCGAATGGAAGACACACTCATAACCACATCCAACGATATGGGTGGTGTCTGAGTGTACAGAGACATGGGGAGTTGATATAATCCTTGTTTTGCTGTTACAAGTAATACAATTCATTCCTCAAGATGCTTGATACCTAAGCAGATAAGATGAAAGGAGATGCAGGGACTTGGATCTGCATCTACTGGTTGCCACACAGCAACAGCATCCACAAGGCCACCTCTTGGCTTATGATGATGGTACTTAAGAACTGAAGAACCAATGATGATGGGCTCCTTTCCGAATGGTTACTTTGAATACATTAGAATGCGCTTCATAATCTGACTTCTTTGCAGAGAAGTCTACAGAAAACTGAATGTAGTACAGTATGTGAATCCCCTTCGACCCCGTTTGACTTGTAATGATGGATCGCAATTTTTGAGTAAATCATAGGCATACTTACATAACTGTCACTATTGTAGCTGCCTCCAATACTGTGGCTGATGTCGAACCGTGCCGAGGGAACCCCAATCATGTGAGAGAAAGGCATGTGGTCACCTGACCCGCTCAAGGCTCCAATGTTTACCATCGAACTAAGCCCAAGCTGAGAGATAGAAAGGAAGTATCCATTGGGTGTGGTTTAAGTCGAGAAGTTTGGTATTAAATGGTATAATTAGTTGCTCTGTTGCTGATGGTTGTGACTAGCATTCAGATACTAGTACAACTTTGTTATCAACAATCATCAGTCACCAACATCCATGTAACCATTATCACTACCATCATCACCATAACTACCACCATTACGATCACCATCACCACCCCCACCACCATCTCCATTACCATCAAAATCACAACCATCACCATCATTGCCACCATCATTGCCACAACCACTACCACCATCATCATTAATCATTACCATCACTATATAGCTAGGCCACCACCATTACCATCATCATCACCATCCCACCCTATTACCAGCACAACCACCACCACCACCACTACAACCACCACCACCACTTCTACCACTACCACCACCACCACCACCACCACCACCACCATCACAACCACCTCCACCATCACTACTACATCACGAGCATCTCCACCACCACTATCATCACCATCATTATCATCACCATCAACATCACTATCACCACCACTACCACCACTACCACCACCACCACCACCACCACCACCACCACCACCACCACCATCACAACCACCTCCACCATCACTACTACATCACGAGCATCTCCACCACCACTATCATCACCATCATTATCATCACAAACACCATCACCATCACTACCACCACCACCACTACCAGCACTATCATCACCATCACCATCATCACCATCACCATCACCATCACCACCATCACTACCATCACCATCACCATCACCATCATCACCATCACCATCACCTCACTATCACCACCACTACCACCACCACCATCACAACCACCTCCACCATCACTACTACATCACTAGCACCTCCACCATCACTACCATCACCACCATCATCATCGCCATCACCATCACCATCACTACCATCACTACAACCACCATCATCACCAGGCCCTCACCATCTCTGCTGCATCCATGATCATGCCTTGCAGCAAAGGTGACGCCTCTGTCATCAACTCGGTCCCCGACCCCCCTCCTCCAAGATCGATATAGGCCACAGCCCTATCCTGCAACACCACCCGGTTCTCCTGAAACGAGTCAAAGAGCAAACGTCATATCTGTTTACATCGTGTCATTGCTACATAGCCCCAACGATAACCAGTCTCTGTATTGATTTGGGCCTTTCACCTTGTTTACAACCCTTTCGATGCCAGAAAAATGGCACTCAATGGGAGTTGTATGTATTATTTATGAATTTGTGCACATGTGGCATGCCAAGAGTTAAATTAATGAATCAATGAATCAATTCATTATCAAACACACAGTCAATTTGGTGTTAATTAAGCCAGCAAACCTGTCAGAAGTTATCGAGTTTACCCATTCAGGACATGGCATCATTTGTGGCTATAAATTTCGATTGAAATAAATTGATGAATTTATCACAAATCTTTCAATTGGCAACACAATGAAATTGCTTAAATCTCACTTTTGCTTTTCGAATCTAAAACTCTAAACCGTTTTGCTGATGTTATTCTAAATTTAAAAATGATGTTCTTTCCATTACATCAGAAAAATTCGATTGAAACAGAAAAGCCAAAAAAAAGGCCTATAGTGATTAGTTTTGCTCTCAAATCGGCCTGGGAGTGTTTCATCAAGCTGTTCTTAAGCTAAGAATGATTTTATGCACAGCTGGTGACCACTTCTAATGATTTCCAATGATTTTGATGCTCATCAGCTAAAGTTGAAGATGTTATTTCCTCTTTACAAATAGCTCCCTCACAGAGAATAAGCTAGCGAGTCTCACCTCCACCCACTCTGTGGCTCCTGAGTGGCCGAACTCCGAGCCTTCCCACAATCCCACCACAACGGTGCGTCGGGGCTGCCAGCCGCTCTCCATCATCCCGCCCAGCACACGGGCCGCCTCCATCGCCATGGACGACGACCCAAGAGTCACCAAGGAGGTCATCATGTTGGAATAGTGACCTCCTAGCAGCACATACTCATCTGAGGAGATGAAGGAGGAGAATGGTATAGTTTCTTGAAAATGTTTTTGCTTTGTTCAATTTTATAAATGCATTCCTTCATATCATAAAGTGCTGTTTTTGGATGTAAAAATGTTACGTTGTAAAATGTTACATTGTATGTCATAATTTGTGTCATCGTGTGTTATCTAATGTCTCTCTGAATGTATATTTATATATTTATATTTGTATATTTATGTATTTTTATGGATGTGAATAAATGAAATGAAAAATGAAATAAAAACAAGAAAGAGCTAAAAGAAATTAACAATAAACTTATATGCATACAGATATATTTCAATCTGTAAAACAATTCTCTGTAAAAACACGCACAAAAAAAACACACACAAGTGCAACTGCTTTCCTACCTGGATACTCCGAGCCCTCTATGGTAGCGATGACATCATATATTGGTTTCTGGATGACATCGTTATGGACATTTAACTCAACAAACCAGGGCTGGTGGACTGTGGGACAGTAGAGACATTCAAACACTCACGTTTAAACTGGAAATACACATGTGGTTGTGTTGCTAGAATATTCACTTCTCTTTGGAATATCATATCATTCCTTATTCGCAATAAGGCAGTTTATACACTAGAATGACCTACACGAAGATTTGATGTTTCCATTGAGTTCAGGATCATTTAATATCCATTGCAGCTGTAAATGCTAAAGTTGTTTTTAATACTTTTGTAAAAAAAACTTCAAGTTTGAAATACAATGACAATTCTCAGGTTCGTCAAAATCATTTGTCAAATGTTTCACATGGGTACAATAGGTAAATTTTTCAGATTAAAATAATTTCCAATTGTCTCTCTATCCCTCTCTTTCCCTCCGTCTCTCTCACTCTCGCCCTTTCTCTCGCTCTTTTTTTTCTTTGTTCTCTCTGCCCTTGTTTGAGCAGGAGCTTTAGCAAGTGCACCATGCTTCTTTGACTTCGATGAATTTGAATGGATCCATGTCGACCTACTCTCTGCTGTGAGTCCGATGTGGTATGTCACATTCAATCCACCAATCCAGGAGCCCTCCGCAGGCAGGCCAGTCAGATTGCTCAACAACATGGCCGCCGTTTCCATGGAGACAGGCTGGATTGGAATGCTGGGAAGGTTGGCAGAGTCCATCGATGTTCTGTAGATGCCATCTAAGAAATCAAGAAGAGGAAATCATAAATATATCATTCATCATCATCGCTATCGTTATCATCGTTGTGATTAATCTTCTGATGACTCCATGCTGTTTTATTCCTTTATGGCCCCTCTTCACACTATCATAAAGTGCAAGACAAGGGGCCTGGATGCATTCAACCATTGGCTCTACCAAAGTTGGATATTATGGATTTGAATGCAATTGAATGTGAGTTGCAAAATAACTCAGGCTAATGCCTCGTGAAATACCACATTCTTGCACAAAAAGGTACACAAAAAGGGCCAGCCTAGGGTCAACAGTTTACCAGAAAGGTCAGGGGTCATGACTGAGGTCATTGCTATGTCAGAGGTCATGTCGCTGGGGTCAATGTAGAGGATGTGGCTAGTTCTTACCTTTAGCAGGGCAACCTGGGGTCAAAGGGTCACCAGCCATACCAGAAAGATCAGGGGTCATGACTGAGGTCATTGGCATGTCAGAGGTCATGTCGCTGGGGTCAGGATAAAGGATGAGACCAACTACTCCATGACTGGATGCGATTCTTGCCTGAAAATGTTGAAATATGTAAGAAAAAAAACTTATTTCAATAAATAGAATAAAGATGACAGTACAGTCAATAATGCCTCTTTTAATACTGTATGACTTCTTTTTCAGGAAATCTGTAAGGAGCTATGCCTGGATACCTGAATGTCTTACATCTCTGTAACTTAACACAAACAG
Source organism: Arbacia lixula (assembly GCA_963669155.1). Lineage (NCBI taxonomy): Eukaryota > Metazoa > Echinodermata > Echinoidea > Arbacioida > Arbaciidae > Arbacia > Arbacia lixula. Next base: position 8,349,151 of record OZ022590.1, on the reverse strand, counting down.
CTTGAAGTGAACATCAATAAATCACAAAATATACTACACTAAACTATATTTGACTGCAGCCAGTCCAAAATTATGCCTCCACCTCCTCTCATCTGTAGTCATTCAACAATGTAATATGCGCAGTTCCACAGTAACTCTCATTACACTGAATTAGACACCAACTGCAACTTGTCGCTGGCACACAGTTAATGAGTAGCCTTGAAAGTACTGTAGAGTTTTTCTCTGCTAGGAACTGGTAATGACAGCCTCCAGGAGCCAGCAAAATCAACCTAAATGATAAACCCCTTTCTCTCACACACACCGTCTCCTTATCTTCCTCCCTTCCTCTCTCCCTCCCAGCCTACCTCTCTCTCACTCTCTATCTAAACTTATGAAGCCATGGTTGTCTAGAGAGGATGATGAAGTCTGGCATGCTGCCACAGTTAACTCTCTCTTTATTTCTTTCTCACTTTCCATTTCTCTCACCCCAGCCCTTCTCTTTCTTTCTCTTTCCTCTTAACACAGTCATGTCAAAGCAGTTACCAGAGGAGGAGGTGCTGGTGATGTAGATGGTGGCTTCGAAGATGGGCTAATCACTAGAATAGTTTTCCTACTTTCCCTCTGGTATGCACACCCAGGTCTGATACGATGCTGAAATCTGCCTCTCTACCATGGTTCACTCTCCCTCTCTCTCTCTCTCTCTCTCTCTCTCTCTCTCTCTGTCTCTCTCTCTCTCTCTCTGTCTCTCTGCCCTTATCTCTCTCTCCCTCTCACTCTCTGTCTCTCTGTCCCTATCTCTCTCTCTCCCTCTCCCTTTCTCTGTCTCTCTCTCTCCAACTCTCTAATGCACAGACTACATACCTGGTCAAATGCACTGTTGAGACCCTGTCTGACTAGAGCTATCTTCCCACTGGCCTGCACACCCAAGTCTGATAGGATGCTGAAATCTGCCTTGCTAACATGGTCTCTTTCTCTCTCCCTCTCTCTCTCCTTCTCTCTATCTCTCCCTCTCTCTCCCACTCTCTGTCTCTGTCTCTCTCTCCCTATCACTTTCTCTCTCTGTATGTCTATCTGTCTCTCTCAGTCTCTTTCTGTCCTCTCTCTCCCACTCTCTAATGCACTGACTACATACCTGGTCGAATGCACTGTTGAGACCCTGTCTGACTAGAGCTATCTTCCCACTGGCCTGCACACCTAGGTCTGATAGTGCGCTGAAGTCTGCCTCGTTGCCATGGTTAACATACACTAGATCACCCTAAGGAGACACAAGATGAAAAACAATGAAAATGAAAATTAACTTCATACACATACATTCATTAAACCTTAACTTGTCAAAACATTTTGATCCTCTCCGCCACATCTTTTAGACAAAAGGCCGGATGGGCCTTTAAGCTTCGGCCTTTCCTGAAAAGTGGTCCGAAGGTTGAAAAGACCGGAAAGGCCAGCGTTCCAATAAAAGTCCATCTGGTCTTTTATTTCATTCTGCCGCATCGTATTATATAGTATTATAGCATGGACTCTAGTAGGGTCCACGATCAGAGGAAAGGGACCCCACACATTTTTTTAACAAAAGAGAATGCTGACGGAGGCTTATCGAGCCTTTCATAGAAAAGATGGCAAGCGGAATTCCTGGACATAACCGCTGTCTTTTGTGTCTTGAACTTTTGACAAGACGCCTTAACAAATTCTTAGAAGAGTGTGGTAGGCTTCCAGACACGTACCTTGGCTGTTCCTGATGCAGTGTAGGGCAAGTAGACCGGCATGGACTGTTCCGATACCACATCAGTCACAAGCACAGAATCCGTCCCACCCCCAGATACCGAGTACCCCACCCTAGGGGGAGAGGCAGTGGGGGCGAGTCCGTACCCCGGCCCCACCCCGGCCGCACCCCCGTACAGCTCCACAGTGTGCAGGATGTTACCCTGCGTGTCCATGGTCCGCACCCCAGTGGGCTGGGTCAGGTTGGGGTAGGAGAGGAGGATGTTGTACATGGGGGTTTGAACCTTGAATCCCATGGAGCGTAGCTGTGTGGTTAGGGTGTTGGTCAGGTCACCTGTGCAGGATGCACTCCCAAGTGCACACTGCTGGGCTGTGTGAAGCCTGGACAAGGATGAAAGCAAATTTGAGGAATACATCTTCTACATTTAAAGCAAACACAGCTACCAATGTTTATCTTATATTTTTGAATATTTATTAATGCAAACAACTTCATCAGGAGGGAAAAACATTATTTGTAAAAAATAAAGAAAAAACAAACAAAAGGCAGCAAGCATAGTAATATGAATATAAAGATCTCCTAAAATATCACCTACAAATCAAATCTCTATTTCTTAAAATGCAAAGGTAACTGTTTTAGCCTCTTTTTTAGGGATGAAATATTATATTTATATGACTAAAAACCATAAAGGACAGGTGCTTTCTTTGAAATTTACACAAATGTACAAAAGTATCTTAGACATAAAAATACAAATTAAATACAAATTCCACTTCTAGTTTCAAAGCAAAATAGTAATCTGGTGGGTACAGGCACACTATATATTTCTTGTACAAATTGACCCTGTTCTTAGTCCTTAACATACCATTTGTAGATTATTTCATCATTAATACACATAAATCCCATACAGTAGCAGTTTATCTGGCACACAAAGGATTAGTGTGAATAAAAAATGTGACAACAAATCAGCTTACACATATATATTTATGTATATGCATGCAAAACAGAGAGATAAATTCCACGGCTTGAGAGAAGGACTTTGGTCCACCATTATTCCAAGCATTTAGAAGGACATGGCCATGTGTCCATCTTGAGTCTAGTGTTTCCTTTCTTCCTCCCCTCTCAAGCCTCAAGCTTCCTGTGCCCGCAGTCTTCCGATCAGAAAAACAGAAATCTAATATATCCATCCTTTCAATGAATGAACTCCTCCTGTGCCATGCTGTAACTATTCCCTCTGATTTGTATGTATTCCTGGTGCAAAAGTATTTATGTGGTGTGCCATGAGTTATAAACACCCATTGTCTTCACATATAAATGAATCAGTTGATGTGCCGTGCCAACATGTTGTGCCAACATGATATGTGGAGTTAAAACAAAGTTAGAATAAATGTAGGAAAGAGGTGAAGAGAGTGAGAAAGATGAAGTGAGTGAGAGATAGAGAGAGAGGGTGAGAAAGAGAGAGAGAAGGAAAAGGCAAGAAAGGGGCAGAAAGGGTCGAGGGAGAAAAAATAAGAGATAAAGAGAAACAAAGAGAGTGAATGATCGAAATAGAAAGAGACAAGATAGAGAAGGAGAGTGGAAAATACAGAAAGGGAGAGAGAGAGAGAGAGAGAGAGAGAGAGAGAGAGAGAGAGAGATGGAAAGAGAGTCAGAGAGAGAGAGAAAGAGATGGAGAAAGGTGGAGATGAGATAGGAATATGAAGTGGTAAGATCAGAAAATGAGTTAAAACTCCATTGTCTTCACATATAAATGAATCACTTTCTGTGTTGTGTCAACATGATATGAGCATGTATCACAACCAAAACTTGAATGAAATGTAAATATACCTTCCATCATATACAAAATGTGTTTTTCCAGAATCATTTGTATATTTGCTTCTTAAAGTTTCCTTTAAAAATTCAGTATTGAACATATTTCTAGCATTAAATAGTCACTGTGAATTGCTCTTTGGAGAGATTAGCATAAAAATCAATCACCTTAAACCAAACTTAGTCTAACTGCATGACAATATGTGTTAAGTCACTTAGCCGCATTCTCAAAGTGAAAATCTATGATACATGTATCTATTAAAGTTTCCTTGGGGCAAAACATAATCTGAGCACACCTAGGAGGTCAATTAAAAAAGAAAAATGCAAACACATTGACTTTGTGTTCCCATAAGTTTGGCTTTTGTGAAAATATTATTCATGAAAAAGTTAACATAGAACCTAGAAATATCAAATTACAAGAAGCATAATGGAATGCACATATAATGTCTGAAAGAGACCGAAAGCTTGTGAGTAAAGAGTAGCGAAAGATAATTATAGCATCCCATTACAGCATGACAGTTTCCTGTCATATCTTTCAACTGTTTGTTTTTATTCTTAACATGAAATCTATATTCCTGACCTACTAACCTCATGAGAAACATGATCTGTCAGAATTCTCACAACTTTGCTTAGTTTTTCAATTATGTCTTTCAAGTAAAAATGTTCAACTAAAAAAAATAGACTTTCACTTTCATGTTTGTGTGTGTTAATGGCAGGGTATTCCTGGTAGATTTGCATTGCAAATTACAGGAACTTAACTCTTAAGAAGTCATTTATGCATTCTGTCACAAATAAAGTACACAGAATTCACATGTAGTAGAAGTTTGGCACACACTACATTAAAGGGTATATACTGTACTGGGAAGACAACGCAGCCTTCAAAAGGTGATCGTGAGCAATCTTCTTGCCAATGGTCTTAAATGCATTTATTGTCCATTTTTTAAACTTGCTGAAAGTAATTTGCCCTCAAATGATCCACATTTGGAGTATTTCTTTACCAACATTTTTCACAGGGTTACCAGCATATCAAGAAAACAAAATTCCCTGATTTTTTTCCCTGACTTATTCACTCCACTTGCCAAAAAGGGTTTTCCCCAATGCACTTCCCACCTCTAATTTGTCTTCCTCATACATGTGTTAAAGTCATTCCAATGAACCACTTTAAAAGTCCTCAATTCAATCAATTCAATTACTTAAATTGCACAATGACTTTCACAGATATATTTTCTTCTTGGACACAATTGTATCCATACTCAATCTTAATTGTTTTCTTTCCTGCTATTTGTGAAATGTTATGTTATCAACATTATTTTTTTTTCAATTCAATTAAATTGTGAATTATTAATAAAAACATACTGAATATGGAGACTTATGTTATTCAGTTCACGGCAAAGAGATTTTAGTCAATTCAAATGAATAAATCATATATTCATGCATACCCCCACTGTAATAAGTTTCGGGCTTACCTCTCATACTCCTCTATACTGCTCTGTGACACACTCCCTACAGCTTCTTGATGCATTGCTTTCCTAGCATCAGTTGTCATGGAAACTGATGAGTTTGAGAGAGTGTAATGTGTGAAGTAGCCGATGAGGAAGCCAAGGGCTATGGCCAGCAAAACGGAGATGAAAACCCCCACGATCCAAACAGTCTTCCCTGAGCAGCATTTGCTTGAGGAATTGTCTGCAAGAAAGGAAAATACATTTAGGAAAGAGATGAAGAGAGTGAGAAAGATAAAGAGGGTGAGAGATACAGAGAGAAAGAGGCGGCAAGGAATAGGCAGAAAGGGGAGAAAGAGAGAAAGAGAGAGAGAGAGAGAGAGAGAGAGAGAGAGACAAAGAGGGACAAAGAGAGTAAATAATATAAGAAGAAAGAGATAAAAAAAGAGAGGGAAATAGAGAGAGAGAGAGAGAGAGAGAGGGGGGGGGGGGTAGAAAAAGAATCAGAAAAAGAGAAAGAGTCGGAAAAGAGGGTATGGCAAAATAGGAATATGAAGAGGAAAGATCAGAAAATAACAAATTTCTTTTTAAATTCTACTTGAAGGAATGTATCCACGCAACACACACATAACTGTTTGAATATGGTGTGTACTTTATTGCTATTTCTCTAGTGAGTATAGATTCAAAGCCCAAACTTAAAATACGAAACAAAACTAATATTTGCATCCATATTTGGTACCTTGGTAAAAACCTAAGTACCAAATATTTTCTTTGCAACCTTTTCCACATTTACAAGGAGTCATTTTACATTTTAAATGGATCTGTTATTGATTTGCTTCAGTAGTTTATCACTGAGATCTGTATCTGCCAAGAAAGACAGATGTTAACGTCTGAAACGCAGGGCAAATTTTCAATTTACTTTACCTTTGAAGTCCATCTTTCTGTGTTGAGGACTAGATCCCCTTGAATAGTTTTCCATAAATGTGTCCGTCTCTGTCTCTCCTTCATACCCGCTCCTGTACCTTGCCTGAGGCTGTGCCTGACGATGCGGCGAGGACTGTAGCTGCAGCGCAAGCTCGTCTCTGATTGCTGCATGCTTTGGGGAAGACATATCTAAAGACTCCTGTCTTTCAGCCTCGTCTTATGGAAGAATTCTTGTCTTCTGATTCTTTAAGTTTCTAATTCTGAGGGGGAAATAAAAGCATTTATTTCCACAGTCAGACAGCAAATGTCCAGATTCTCACATCTCAAGTTTCTAGTCTTACAGTACATTAGACAGGAAGCTCAAACATAAAGTCACATTATGTGTTGTTCAAAACGCAGTTCAATTTCATTTTTAACATTTATTTCCTTCAATTTCATGATAGACAAAACAATCTTGACCATTTAGAAGCAGGTCATGACACATGTCAGTAGAGTTTACAATGATATTACATAACAGCCATTTCAATTGGAAGACTGTATAAACATGACAAGAGTAGCAATAATCCTTGGGGCAAAAGCTTGAGGCGGGTATGCCTTGAATATAAGGTGAAAAAGACATCAGTGCAAGACAAGAGTGCTATATTTTTCATTCAACATTGTTCAGTATCAGGTTTTCCTGTAATCCCTTGTGTACAGTCTAGTGTAAAATGAGACCTGAAAACACTTTCAATAGAGCTGGGTCCTAATTGCTAACTCTCTTCCTGATCGACTACAATGATTCCTAAATACTGAAAGCAGCTTACCACTGGTGCAGTAAAGGGGTAAAAAGAGCACACATGGCACATCAGGGGAGTGTTTGGCCCGCAGAAACACTAAAGAGCCCAGTAATAAACAAAAGCGTCTTTGAAAAAGATAAAGCCTTTATAATCTAATGCTCATAGGATTTTGTCCCCAGCATGGTGCAGTCACTTAGTCATGATGTCAAGGTTGAACAATAAGGGGCTCTGCCCCCCCCCCCAAAAAAAAAAAAAAAAAAAAACAAGAAGAAGAAGGGAAAGAAAAAAAACCCATCAGTTTGTTCCCATTTCAAAAACTATATTTCCTCAAAGGGTGCAAAGGAATGTATACTTTGAGTGTTTATTTCTTGACATCAGCCTTGTCAAGTACATGTAGCTCAGGCAAATAACCTTTCATTTGCTTCCCTGTTCCATATCATTGATCCATGCAGGTAGTGTACATCAGAGAAAAAACAGAGCAATTTAGCCCCAAAATGAAAAAAAGAAACCTCCTTAAAGCACAAAAACGTCCTGTAAAAAGTGATATCATTTTTAGGGTATAATTGTCAGCATTGATTAGCTTGTAGGCTTCATGACAGCAGGCTTGAACAGAAGCCACTCATTCGTATTTCCCCTGCATTGCACTAATCAGTTCCTTTAAGCATTTTCATGACACAGCAATGATGCTCATACACATTGAACATATTCACTCATTCCTGTATTGTAGACTAGGAAACGAACTTGAGTGTAAAATTTGGGTCAAGCCTTGTATGGCCTTAGCTAATTCTCACCTTTTCTGTGAGTAGAGTTTAAACAAGCCACTGAAGTACTAGAGAGAATGAGTAGGCTACTCTATCCAGACCTTTTTATGAAGTAGATGTCTGAAAATAGAAATGTCCTCCAAAGCCTGGAAACCAGGCTAATATCATTGTCCATTACACAAACTCTGCAACTGTCCTTCATTCAATCAAAATACCAGTTGCCTCCCAGTTCACTGAAGCAAGAAAATGGCTTATTATTCTTTCACCCCCATTGTTTACCCTTTCTTTCAAATCCTGTTTTCAAGCATAAGTAATTTTGACAAAATATGTGGGAAGACACACACCACATGTAGAAGTACATACAGCAATCATGTCATGGAGCACTGTAAATTTGACACCAGTGGTTTATTTTATTTATTTATTTATGTGGTATTCTTTAGACAGGGTATAGCCACTTCAGTGATTCAGATTCAAAATCATAGAGCTATATATTCAGAACACTGCTACAGAAGTCCCAGTAGGATAAATGGGGGAGGTGTGAAACATTAATTTCAAGGGTTACATTGCAAGCCTGACATCATGTAGTAATGACAATTAACAATCATTAAAGTGCAAAATTCCCTAGACAACAACAAACCAACAAAACATTACAATTTTAAAATAGACCTTTTTGTTATTATATTGATGTAGTCTTGGGACGTCAAAGCATTTGGGGTGTAACATCATGGATGAGACAAGCACATGCAAGAAAGAAAAAAATATAATGGCGATGAAGAGGCTTTCCTTCTGCAGTCACTGCAGTCAAGATGTACATGTAGACGGATAGGCTAGATAGATAGATAGATATATATATAGATAGATAGATAGATAGGTAGATAGATAGATAGATAGATAGACAGATAGATAGACAGAGAGATAGATAGACAGAGAGATAGATAGACAGATAGATAGACAGACAAACAGATAGATAGACAGATAGACAGACATATAGACAGACAGCCAGATATATTGTTAGATAGATAGATAAGTAGATAGACAGATAGACAGACAGATAGATAGATATACAGACAGACAGATATATAGATTGTTAGATAGATAGATAGATTGATAGACAGATATATAGATAGATAGATAGATAGATAGATAGATAGATAGTCTTGATTTTGGGCTATGAGCCATGACTGTCATTAGGCCCAATACTACAAAAAAGATAGATAGATAGATAGATAGATAGATAGATAGATAGATAGTCTTGGTTTTGGGCTATGAGCCATGACTGTCATTAGGCCCAATACTACAAAAAAGATAGATAGATAGATAGATAGATAGATAGATAGATAGCAGTGTTGTAGTCAAGACCAGACCATCCGAGACCAAGATCAAGACCAAGACCAAACACCCCGAGACCAAGATCAAGAACAAAAAAATTGGTTCAAGATCAAGAACAGAGGGCCGAGACCAAGAACACCAAATTACGAGATCAAGACCAAGACCAAGACCACTCACCAGTATTTAAATTTCTACTAGTTTTGAGGAAACACGCGTTATTTGTGGACTATGGTTATGAGTATAAACTGTCTAATACTTGCACAACTTGCACAACATGAGCAGTCTGTAATATTCTTCTATATGGCTGAATTAAATGAAAAAATTGTTTTAAAAAAGTTATACTTTCAATGTGCTTTTTCAATCACTTCACAGGCATGCTCAAAGTTAAATGCACAATACAAGTCAGTAGCTAGTAGTTTAGCAACAAACTGCACAAAGGATCCAGGATCGTGATAATATGTATGATGGGGAAAAAAATTGTTTATTTCTGCATGAACATCTTTTCCTGAGTCATCATTCAAAAAGACCTGTGACAACTCGAGGGTATTCTCTATAGACTTATTGGTTTTAGCAATTTTTCATACAAAATTGTGCAATTCCTATTTTGTTAAAATAATTACTGAATAGAGATATTGTCAAGAACTATTCAAAAACTTACTTTGATTTTTAAAAGTAATCTATTATGCATTTCTTGCATTATCTAAAAAGTCGCCTGGCCAGGCGACTTATTAAAAACATTTTTCAACTATAAGAGCATTTGAGAGAGAATTATTCTGCCACACATTTCATTTAATTAACTTTCAATAGGAATTAAAAACCAATCAACTTAGTGACAAGGGGCATTTCGGGAATTACCAATACTCAACCATCCCTTTTACAAATTAATGCAACGATACAGCAAGGAAATAACTAAATACACACTATTCGCTAACAAATAGAAACAAAACATGACATTTCTAGAATTATTGTTTCCCAAGCTTGTTTTAATACTTTTCCTCTTAATTTAACTTCAATGAAAGGAAATGTGAATATATGATCCCATGAAAATGTTTTAAGAATAATGAAATGTATACATTCACATTTATTCCTCTGTTTTTTTTTCTTTAATTTGTTTTTTGATTCCATTATATTATTTTATTTGGCAGGGTTAGGCCTCAGTTTATCAGTTTTAGCAGCCCCCCCCCCCCCCAAAAAAAGAAGAAAATACTGTTCAGAATTAGCACTAGAATGAAGAAATTCAATGCTTGCATAAAAAGCGTATATTTATGTACAGTACAAATGATAACTACTACAAAAAACAACTAAAATAGAAAAAGATATCAGGCATTTCATGTAAAAATCTGTTTCATTGTGGAGATGTTCATTTGTGTTTATCTGCAAAATTCCTTAGTTATTGAATGGTGGCAAGACATGCTCATTGCACTTCAGAAACATTAACAATTCCAACATGCGTGAAGACAGCTTCGCACGATGTGGCCGCATTATGATGCCACCTCTGCTGAAAGCCCGTTCCACTGGGGCACTTGATGCAGGTACAGGCAACACCTTTTGGGTCAAGGAGGAGAGGGCAGGAAATCTTTCTTTGTTCTTTCCCAAAAGGCTACAACATCATCCCCTCCTGCATGGTCAGTCTCTAGGAAGCGGTTGCAACTGAAGACGGCTATCTATCAGTATCAGTACTTTAATTTAGCATGAGTTTGTCTTCTTCCGGTAGAAACAAGTGAAGACACTGCCGTGATTTAGTATACAATTAAGTTTAAGCATGATTATTGTTTTGTTTTTTGTATGGTAAAACTTGTAAAACTTTTTAGTCGTCCCAGCGGCACACATTTTGGAATTATTTCAACATAATTTAGTAATTTTTGCAGCTCCATGTCGTCTTTTCATTTGGCGTAATTAAGACATAGTGTTGGCTCCTCTAGTAATATTTTCTTAACGCTATTCGCACTAGCGAGCTTCGTGCCAAAAACATAAACAATACTCTATCTCGGCCGGGAGGGGGGACTCTCATACTCTTTCAGTCTCACACGTGTATTGTATGCGATCACGCGTGCAGCATGGCACAGCTTGAGAGCTGGCTTCGAGAGTTTTACTACATCTACACACCATCGATCCAACTCGCAACACTGACCTCTTGGCTCGCATAAAGACGCATGTATCACCCAGTGTGATGCGCTTTGCATGTGTGATGTTGGCACATATATTGCATGCTCGCTAATCTGCATCTCACGCTTCCCGTGCTATGCAGTGATCGGACAGGGGCCGGGCCGGGTCGGCGGCAGGCTTGCACAGTATAGTAGGGATGATTGTAACTCCAAATTGTATGCGCTCCGACCAATCGTATCTCCTTTCTCCGCCATGCATTATCAATATGATTTATGTGTAATATCGTAATTTTAGTAGCTGGTCTCGTGCTGGTCTCGACGTAAAATCCGAGACCAGAAAGGCTCAAGACCAAGAACAAGACCAAGACCAGAGGGTTCGAGACCAAGATCAAGACCAAGAACAAAAATCCTGATCTCGAGACTGGTCTCGAGACCAAGACCAGTCTCGAGAACTACAACACTGATAGATAGATAGATAGATAGTCTTGGTTTTGGGCTATGAGCCATGACTGTCATTAGGCCCAATACTACAAAAAAGATAGATAGATAGATAGATAGATAGATAGATAGATAGGTAGATAGATAGATAGATAGATAGATAGATAGATTGATAGACAGATATATACATAGATAGATAGATAGATAGATAGATAGATAGATAGATAGATAGATAGTCTTGGTTTTGGGCTATGAGCCATGACTGTCATTAGGCCCAATACATGTACTACAAAAAAGGAATTGATGTTTATACAAGTCCTCTGTGTATATGTAAACAGTGACCAGTGTACATATTTGGGTTCTGGCCCTGAATTGCACAGGGCACTCAGGAGCACAATGATCCCTATTGCATATAGGCGATATCAAGCGATATCACCTCGCGATACAGATATCTGATCGATTGCTCTTGGGACGTATACATCCGGTAAGAGTTTGGTACGTACTCAATTCACGCAATAACGCACAGAATCTGTAATTTCGACCCTCGTAAATCTCGTAATATTGATTAATTGACCTAAATGGAAGGGTTGTTACATGGACGAGGGACTTGAAAAAAATACCACCAATCACTCACGGCGACGGCGACTCATTTTCCGTCAGCATCCTAGATAGTCTTTACAAATAATCTTTAAATTACATATTGTCCTAAATAGTATAGTTCACCCTGAAATCAAGTTGATTTCAATAATAGGAGAGACATGAAAGAAAATTATATATTACTGAAGTTTTTATGAAAATCTGGCAAAGGATAAGAAAGATACCAGCTTTAAAAGTTTTGATTTTGTCACGTCACGTGCGAGGTGCTCGATCGCCCAATTCATATCGTGTACACTTTTTTTTTATAGAAAAATATGCTTTTTCTCAAGAGATAGCATCCTTTTACCTGTGCATTGATAAATCATTAGAAATATGTATTTACATGCATACCTGTAAGTCAAAAAAAGAAAAAGAACAATTTATGGAATTATTCTGTGCACATATAATGGGAAAGCACCTCGCATGTACGTGACGTCACAAAATCACTGTTGCAAAAGTCATAACTTTCTTTTCTTTTGACAGATTTTTGCCAAACCCTATAAGTTCCTTTCATGTTCCTGCTTTTATTGAAACCACCTTCATCAGGGTGAACTATCCCTTTGAGGAAACAAGAAATTCATATATTTCTTCTTTGACACAACTACTAATTTTTCCTACATTTTCTATGTGCGACAGCGTTCCATTGGATTGGTCTCTCACCACATAAACACACAGCGGACGCTATACATTCCAGGCTTGACTAATATCGCAGCTCGCAATCCCAGTTCGAGACCCGGGCATCGGACGCACTCCCTTCGCGGAAAAGTGCCCGCTTCGGCTGGGCCCGCCCAGAGGTCCGTACCGAACACTCTCTAAGCAACAAGTGCTCTCAAACTTAACTCACAGAAAACTTTCATTACATTATGTACTTCAAAGCGCAACGATAAAGAAAAATACCATTCAGTATTCACGACTTCACTCTCACATTTGCATATGAGGCTGAACATAAGGAAAATGACTTTACCTACCAATCTACAGATGTACTGTCCGATGTCGCTGAGCTGTGTGTCGCTGGAGAGTGACATGAATGGACTTTAGGTTCAGCATGAATAATGTACAGAACAGCGTGTGTACCTTGCAGCTGTGATTCTCTGATCTTCATTACGCAATCGGTGGCGTGCATGCGTCATTGGCTGCAAACTTTGACAAAACTTTTTGTTTAATTAAGTTTGCTTGGATAGGGTAACCTTTCCGTTAATAAGACCGTTTGAAGATATATTTCCTGTCTAACCAGCCAACCACACGGCCCAAAACACTTTGAGTTTACTTACTTGGTGTTTTTGTTTTTGGTGGGTGGGGTGATATGCAGGGCGAGTGTGTGTGTGTGGGGGGCGGGGGGGCGGGGGGGGGGGGGCAGATCTCACTCGCGCGGGGAGTACCGATCGAGAAAGAGGCCGACAATTAACCCACATAGTGAAGAAAGTCAGTCGGTTTAATTTATATCAATGCCACTGCATTTGAATTTGAGTTGATATACTTACATTGTCCCCAAAGAGAGAACAAAATTAATGCATGGGAGGCATAATTGCTCAGTATATTGCTGTTAAATTCAATAACATTTTGAATTTTGAAAATTATTTTAATGAAATTTGAAAGACTAGTGTAGGCCTAATCTTATTTTTGCATGTCTACATTAACGCGATACTCGTTCAGTGGTGGCAGGGAAGTATAGCGCGCCATACTTCCTATTCAGATAATTCTCCTCGCCCCCTCTGACCGTCCCGTAAAGAACAAGTCCCATTAAACATTATCAATCGGAATAATTATGCGCCCAACATGCTCATGTAGTCCCCTAACAAAATTGAATAGTACATTTAAAGGGATAGCTCACCCTGAAATTATTTGTTTCAGGAAAAGCAGAAACGTGAAAGAAATTAGATTCTGAAATTCCAATTTTGTGACGTCACGTACAAGGTGCTCTCCCACATGATGTGTACAATATTGTTACATGAATTGCCCCTTTTCTGTTTTTGACAATAGAAGGATTTCGTTATCATACAGGTACGTGTGTAAAAACGTATTTCTAATAATGTATCAAATGCACAGGTACAAGGCGGGGTACAAGGATGCATATTTAGTTTGAGAAAATGCGCATTTTCGAAAAAAACAACTGTACACAGTTATGAGAGAGGACCTCGCATGTTACGTCACGATACAAAAACTTTAAAATCAAATAACTTTCTTTTCCTTTGACCAATTTTCGTTTTATTGAAACCAAAATAATTTCAGAGTAAACTTTCCCTTAAGTTATCATACTTTAAACATATAGTACTGTCTTCCACTCAACCATATGGACAATGTTTTTTGTTCTCGTTTGGATATAAAACTGGTCAATAGAAGCCCCATCTAAAAGTGCGAACCCGGATCTCAATGACGTTCGATGGCATTGTGTCGGTAAACATCAGATAGATGACTAACTGCAACGGGGAAGTAATTCAGGACAATAAGAAAATCAACTCTCCATATAGCCCAGTGACTAAACTGTATGTTTTGAGGAGGAAATAAGCACAAGATCAAAGTGGGGTAACTCTCAACCGGGTTAAAAGGATGTATCACATAATTTTATGCACGCCATATTTGGGGTTATATTTACTGGATTTCCTCATATTTCTTGAACATAAACAGGTCTACCGTGGAATCAAATTTCCGCCGTTTGTTTATCGACGCAGAATTTTGTTTACCCATGCAGCCACTGGCCATTACTTAAAGGGGAAGTTCACCCTGAAATTATTTTGGTTTCAATAAAAAGAGGCAAATGAAAGAAACATCGGAGTGAAGGTTTGACGAAAATCGGTCAAAGGAAAAGAAAGTTATTTGATTTTTAAGTTTTGATTTTGTGACGTCACATGCGAGGTGCTCTTCCATATGTTGTGCACAATTTTTTTTTGAAAATGTGCATTTTCTCACAACGATATGCATCCTTTTACTCATGCGTTTGATACATTATCAGAAGTACGTTTTTACACACATACCTGTACGAAAAAAAAAATCATTTCGTTGTAAAAAAACAGGGAAAAAGCAATTTATCGACTTACTTACAACAATATAGGAGAGCACCTCGCACGTGACGTCACAAAATCAAAACTTAAAAATCAAATAACTTTCTTTTCCTTTGACCGATTTTCGTCAAACCTTCACTCATATGTTTCTTTCATTTGTCTCTTTTTATTGAAACCAAAATAATTTCAGGGTGAACTTCCCCTTGTGTGAACCACAATCGCGTAGATAACTCCGGGCCAACGTTGCCCGTGGGTATGCCCGCGGATACAAACAAGAGAAAGCCAAGGCCCTCTTTTTATGAAGAGTAAATGGATATGCTTGTTCAGTTATTTTTGTCCCCTTTTCTGTATTTCAGAGGATAAATTTTTAACCCTCTGTCACCGCCAAAAAATATATTTTAATTCTATACTAAATTTATAATGGCGCATATTCATAAAGAGTTAATTATGTCCTGCGTAATTACGTTAATTATACGTTATGCTGTATTTTGTTATGTGATTTAGGACTATTCATTTCAGTAAATTATTCAGTAAACTATTCAGTAAATCTAACTCACATACCATGATTTATCGTTATTGCCATTAATTTTTTTTGTCTACAAAAATAACATCAAACAACATTGTAACAAAGAAAAACATGTATAAAAGCACAAAGGAAACAGACAGACACAAGTACCGTGGGGTCTCTTACGAACATGTCAAGACAATTGGCTCTAAACAAACTCGCTATATAGCGGTCCGATATTGTCTATCGGGCTAGTGTCGGGCATTCCATAACAGTCCCCGTTGTGATTACCGCTGCTTGCCCTACCCGCATTGTTTAGAACCGGTTGTCATGACAATAATAACTAAAACATCGTGAGACCAGGCATAAGGGATCGTAAACAAAAGCGGGCCCACTTTTTCTGGGGATTCATTGGATTGTCATAATTACTGTTCGGTTATTAAAATGTAGATAAGCATATCATAGTCCATGCATTGTTATCATGTTATCTTTATGTTTGAACAGCCTGTGTGTGTACGTGTATGATGTGGGGTGGAGAGGAGGAAAGGAGGGGGGGGGGGGGGGGGGGAGGGGGTGAAGATCCGTCACACCAACTTCTAGAATGCATACATCTGCACTCTCATCGAGGATCATCGGGTCTATTTATCAAGACTACAAATTGGTTGTGTTTACGCAACACGTGCGGCGCGCGGTTATGTAATTTTGTTTTGCATAACGCCGTGAAATATCGGCTGCCTTTTCCGAAGCCCGTTTGGATATGACTTTATATAGTATTTGAAACCTTGGTTCAGGACCATCAGGCTGATAATATTGAATAGCATGTGAGTAACATTGTTGATATATACTTGAGATATAGTTTTTTATTTGAATATAGCGTAAAACTGTCGCCTTATTTGCTCGAGTGCCCCATCCAGTCCCACTCGTTCGAACATGTTGTAGGGGGGAGCGGCTCAACAATAACAATAATTTCTCGCTATTCTGCACCTGCGCCTGCCCAACCAGCACCTGCCTGACTGCACCTGCCCGACCAGCCCTGCTTTTAGTTTCAGCAACCCTGACATTAGGTTCGTTTCTTAGTATAAGTGCGGTGTTATAAGTATCCTTGTTGCCTTTAATGTGAAAACACCAACAAATAACCGCCACGTGTATAATCATCAAGTAATTTTTCTAATCGAGTCGAAGTCATACGCGGTGCAGGAATGACCATCTCAGTCGGGGCATATTCTGTGATAGAAATGACATTTGTTGACATACCTATGATATGAATAGAATTGGTGCTAAACATGCTAAAGATAATCGCTCTGTATGCTTGTTTTGTGGAGCATAGTACACAAAATCTTAGCTTAGCATGTGGAGTTTTTTATGGCACTGGAAAAGGCATATTATTCAAATTTGATCTCAGACAGTATTTATATGCCTACTAATTTTGATTGTCTGGTTAATGCAGTTATTTATTATCAATCATTTTAATCGAGACAGAACATTCTAGATGTTGTGGAGTACCAGTACTCTGCAGCAGAGGGGAAGGAAGCTAGCTCAAGGCATCTGTCGGCGGTCAATCTGTTCATTTCGTGGAGTCACTCTGACGGCCGCTACAGCTTCAATCGTCAGCTGGTTTGTGGTGTCACAGTTTCAGCCGGTGATTAAAGACAACCCAAGCATCTCTGCTATTCATACGTCTACACTGCATTCAACTCAACAAACTCAAGGGTATGTTTATAGTACACACACTACAGTTCAAAGGAATTGGCATAGGGAAAGGGAAGGATCGAGCCACAGTTTTAAACCGAGGTATATTTTGTCCAGTTCAGCATGAAACATGATGCTCTTAGGCTAAAGCATCGTGTTTCATGCTGAACTGGACAAAATATACTGTGGTTTATAACTGCGGCTCCTTCCCTTTCTTCCCTTCCCCTATGCCAATTCCTTTGAGCGGGAGTGTAGATCATACAACTAATCTCCAAAACTTCCATTGTCATGTTTTTGTTTATAAGAAAGAGGTCTTAAATTGTTCCAGATTTATTTCATCTGCACTTAAAGGGATAATTCACCCTGAAATTAATTTTATATCAATAAAAGGAGACACAGCAAAGAAACATATTAGTGAAGGTTTGACTAATATTGGTGAAAGGAAGAGAAGGTTATTTGCTTTTAAAGTTTTTCATTGTGACGTCACATGCGATATGCTCTCCCATATTTTGTTCAATTTTTTTGGGAAAAATGTCAATTTTCTCAAAGGGATATTTATTACCCTTTCACCTGTGCGTTTGTGATTGTATTTTTACACATATCATGATGAAAAGAATGTATTCCTTCATCAAAGAACATAAAAAAGGCTGTTTATGGAAAAAGTACAACCTTACACAACATATGGTAGAGCCACTCGCATGTGACCTTACAAAATCAAAACTTTTTAAGTCATTTATATTTTTCTTTTCCTTTGACAGATTTTTGTCAAACCTTCTCTAATATGTTACTATTCCATATCCTTCTGAAACCAAAATAATTTCAGGGTAAACTATCCCTTTAAGATGATTTAATAGAAACCTTAATTTTAACATAAATGTTTAAAATGTAAGTCTCGATGGGTATACCTGTAGGTTGAGCCAAATGACATTCTGCCTGTAAATATTTAGCATACATCATTGATCTATACTGTGATGGATAATATTTGTCTTGAGAAGTATCCTGAAACTGACTCCTTTCAACAATTGATTATAAACAGTAGATGCGTATTCTAATCATAATTAATGGGATGTGGTCTTTAGAAGCACTGCTTTCGTTGACTTGCAAGCTCTAGAAAACTACAAGTTTTATTTATAATGAATGTTGATCATTGACATTATTGTAAACTTTACTCTGTGGCAGATTAGGTGTATATTGTTATATTATTGTTGACTTATTAATTTCATTATATAATTGTATTTTCATTGATGTACACTGCAGCTCAAAGAAATTGGCATAGGGAAAGGGAAGAAAGGGAAGGAGCCTCAGTTGTAAAATACGGTATATTTTGTCCAGTTCAGCATGAAACATGATGGTTTAGCCTAAAAAGCATCATGTTTCATGCTGAACAGGACAAAATACATACCGCGGTTTGAAACTGAGGCCCCTTCCCTTTCTCTTTCCCTATGCCAATTCCTTTGAGCTGTAGTGTATGTATAATCATTTTACATATATAGCATTAGTACCAGTAGTTTTGTTGCTATGCCATGAATTGTTGTTAAATATTGATAATGTATTGTTCTTACATATTAGTGCCAGTGCTATTGTTGTTATGTAATTTCCATTACATATACTTCATAAAGTGTTATGTGATCGAGTACCATTAATATTGTTATCTCATTGTCGTTATACACATACTTCATATAGTATTATTAGTACCAGTAATATTGTTGCTATCTCATTGTCGTTACTAAAAGTACTTTAAGTACCAGCAATATTGTTGTTGTAATCTCATTGTCATTACACATACTTTATGTAGTATTATTAGTACCAGTGATATTATCTCATCGTATTGTTGTTAGTTATAGCATTATGAGGACCAGTTATATTGTCCTTATCTCATCGTTGTTACTTAAAGTACTTAAAGTACCAGCGATATTGTTGTTGTAATCTCATTGTCATTACTTTTAGTATTATTAGTACCAGTGATATTGTTGTTATGTCATTATTTTTATTAATTGTTGCTACATATAGTATTGATAGTATTATAAGTACCAGTTATTGCTGTTACATAAAGTATTTAAAGTATTCTATTACCAGTGATATTGTTATCTCATTGTCATTACATTATGAGTGATTTGTTGTAATGCAATTTTAATTATTCTTCTCCTTCCAATCATAGCACCATGCCCCAGCTCATCCAGCTGCAAGAGTCTGCCCTCTACGGCCTGTTCGTAGCAGATGCCTTGTCCATGCCTGTCCACTGGTACTACGACCCTCATGATATCAAGAGGGACTTTGGCTGGATCAAGGACTACCAGGCGCCACGGAACAAGCACCCTAGCAGCATCCTCACTATCTCAGCCATCGGTAGGAGCTCACTTTAAAAGATGATTTTATATTCATTCCAGGGCTTGCCCTTAAAATTATTTTAAGGTGGCCAAATGTATTTTTAGGTGCCCAGATTATGAGCGATGATGAGTAATTTTTCATAGGCCAGCTGGGCCACTGATGCAACCAAAAAAATACACGGGGGCGGCGGGCGAATTCGCCCCGGAAACACCTAAAAGAGCCCCCGAAACAGGCCAAAAATGCAATTTCGTGGGCGACACAAAAATAGGAAATCGCCCCCGTAACATTTGCCACACGACTACTACAAGCTGCCAATCCTAGCTTGACGGCCGCGCACTGCACTGCGGCAATTTGCACAGCGAAGATTGAGAGCGCGCAAGCAAACACATAACAGCATGTTTCACCGACTCACTGTACTGCTGAATGCATGCTGTGTGGAGTGCAGTATCCATCGCATGTGGAGCGTTTCTTCCATGCGCGCGCGCCCGATATCTATGGTAAGCCGTTCCCGCCATAATGCGTGCCAAAAAAACACACGCGTACGTTCTAACTTGCACGCGTATGGTTTTGGCACGCGTTTTGGCGGGAACGGCTTTTCATAGTTTCCTCCATGCGCGCGCGCCCGATACGAATGCATAGTGCATACCTAGCTAGGCCTAGGCGCTGGGCTAGACGGCCAGTCGGCCATGCATATGATCGTACATGTACGTGTACTATGTATGCAAAGCATACGGGGTACATGAATAATGAATGCTTCCGTGGCGAGCTTTGAAGTTTGAGAAGAACATGGATAAATTCCTGGTTCGAGCGGAAACAACAGGGGATCAGTATCTAATGACCCGTTCATTAGCGGTACGACTAAAGCAAAGAAGTTTTCGGCTTCCCGTACAGCCGCTCGAACCAGGAATTTATCCATGTTTTTCTCAAACTTCAAACTAGCTTAAAAACTTCGGCCGTCAAGCTGCTAATGCTATGCTATGCATGGCATAGTCAGACGTCAGCGACTCAGCTCAGTCAGAGCCAGGGGCATAAACGTAAACATGCACAGTACATACGGTACGGTAAGTACAATTTGATATAAATCTTGTGATCTAAATCTAAGATTTGATAGATGTTCTGTAGATCTAATGTAGTTGAATTTTGAAGATTTTCAATGTCAAGGAATATGAAAAAAAAATGCACGGCAAACTGTGTTGCCCATGAATGGTTACAACGGGGTAGTCACAATAGCTCTCCCGTAGTTACGGCCGCCTTACTAGTCGGCAAACGGGTATGGCAGCTGCTGTGGCATACCAGTTTGCCGACTAGTAAGGCGGCCGTAACTACGGGAGAGCTATTGTTTGATTGTGACTATCCCGTTGTGACCATTTATGGCCGGGCAACACAGTTTGCCGTGCATTTTTTTTTTTCATATTCCTTGACATTGAAAATCTTCAAAGTTTAACTACATTAGATCTACATAACATTTATCAAGTCTTAATTGCAGATTACAAGATCTATATCAAATTGTACTTACCGTATGCATGTTTGTACCCCTGGCCCTGGCTAGTCTGACTATGCCTGAAAGCCGAAAACTTCTTTGCATTAGTCATACCGCCAATGAAATATTTAACCTGAATCAACTTTTTAATTTGTTTAACCCCCCCCCCCCCTTTTCGTTTTTTTTTTGGGTCAACCCCCCCTCTTTCGCCTCCAATTTTTTAAAGATTTTTTGGCTGAACCCCCCCCCCCCATGCTCATTAACTTCTCGTAACCCCCCCCCCTCCCCCCCCCCCTTACAAAAATCCTGCGTACGCGCCTGACACACACACACGCCAAAAAAAAAAAAAAAAAACGCAAACAAAACCGCGAAATAGCTCCAGAAATTGTAGCCCTGGAAAGTGGAAAAAGAGCCCTGGAAAATGAAAAAGTAGCCCTGGAAAATTTTTAAGTTTCTCCAAAAAGAGCCCTGGAAAGAAAAAAAGTAATTTTTTGGTTGCACTGATGTGAGAATTTCAGGTGGCCATGGGCCTTCAGGCTACCGTTAAGGAAGAGCCCTCCATTCAGTCTTCTTTATACAAGCAAGCCCCATCAGTAGGCTTGTACTGTTCTTTCTGGGAGCCCTCTGCATGAATGATTCAAATATGTACCTGATTATATAAAGAGTGCTATTACAAACAAAAATATAAACCAGATACTGTATACGCCATATATTTCACAAGTCTAATTTTTTTGTAATCAGGACTTCTCGTCAATTTCGCGAGTGGTTAAATTTTATCTCTAGCTCATTTGAATACAAATTTTATCAGTTTTCCTAAGTTGGCTTTTCAGAATACCAAAAGATAAAATTTTCTTAAGTCCCCTGAGATACAACAAAATTATTCCTAAGTTCGTTTTCAGAATAACCCCATGTACAGAATAATTATTCCCCCTTTCAATTAAACTGGAGGAAGAATGTATAATTGTTTATTGTTTATTGTAGGTGGAGCGGGAAGATCTACATTCATCACGGGTAAACAGAGGCACATTGTTGGAGACGTCATCCTGCACGGCAAACTGAAATATTGGAACAAGAAAGACAGATCAGTACACTACCATCAAGGTATTCAATATGACAGTCCTTCTTGGCACTGATAGCAATTAATCCTCTAACTATTTTTTATGCCTCTTTGAGGCTTTTTTTTGGTAAGCGTAATGCACCGAACTCTGCATGCATCAGTAGTAGTAATATATTAACATTTGTTGATAATATTCATCAAAATAGTGATGATTGCAATCATGAATACATGTATAGTTATGATACTCGAACTACTTATTGCACGCATCAACAGCTTTCTAATATCATGAATAAGTACTTAAAACAGGCTGAAACAATCTTAGGCCAGTACCTTTCTGGGAACTGGGTATGCCCTTTTCCCATTTCTCAGTAGCAAACCCGGTCCCCACAATAAAGGAGATAAAAGCGTAGAGAAACCTTGTGTATGCGCTGTGCAAAACGCTCTGTATGGAGTTATTATGATTAAAGACAGCCCGTCCCTTTTGCAGATCACCACAAAACCATCGAAACATTGGCAAAACATATAGAGAAGTGTTAGCAAGCTGTATATTCTTAATTTGAAACTGATACGTCGTGTAAAATTCAAATAATGCACGTAAACAACATCTAATTGATAGTCTTTACCTCAGGCTCTTAGCAATTTGTGTTGAAATATCTGCTTTATTGATTAATCTGTTTATTATTTTATGAAACGCAATGTGAAAAAATTGTTCTATAGAAGGAATGATCTCCAAAGTTTGGTAATTGCCCATAAAATTAGGATTTCACACATGCATAATAACCACATAGATGCTGAAACAAAGACTAATACTTTTTTCGTAGTACAAAAAAAGTCGGTTTGAAATTTGACGGCTAAAATTTTTACATCTACAGAAAGCTTCAACATGCTATATTCTTAGAAATGGTCTTGGATCACACTTTCTTCAATTTACGATCGTGATAGATGATTTCAAATTTTAAGCTTGCAAAAGCGACGGACAATCTTTAATACTGGTATTCAAACTCCCTCCCAGGCATGAAGGCGGGTGACAACACCCTTAATGCACATGCTGCCCTCAGGGCGGCGCTCCAAGCTTCCAAGGATCCCCAGGCTTCTGATGAGGCTCTGCTCACATCCATCATGACCGACTACGTCCATTTTATGACCACGCCGGGTACGCACAACGACACGTACGCAGAGTCATCGCACAGAGAGTTCTTCAAGTGAGTAGTGCCCGACTCAACAATATAATAGTTGCTGAACTTTAAGTTTCAGTCCATATGATAGCTATTCTCTCTGCAGTTTCAGTCAATATAATAGCTCATTTCTGCAGTTTCAGTCAATATAATAGCACATCTCCGCAGTTTCAGTCAATATAATAGCTCATCTCTGCAGTTTCAGTCAATATAATAGCTAGTCTCTACATTTTCAGTACATTAGATTGATTTAAATTCACTGACTGACTGACTGACAAGGGTGTGGGTGTGCAAACTAATTAGGGAGAATGAAGACAGATAGGCAATAACTGCTATTTTGCTTTGCTACTTACATGTATGTACATTGCACCGAGTATGTGACTTACTGTAATACAATGTCCTTTGAGTGTTTTTTGTTTGCCCACAAAAAAACCTTGAAGATACTGTTATAGGAGATCAGATAAGAGATGTCCCCATTTCTATAAACCAACCCATGTTAATTCTCTTTCTCTGCTAGATTGGTAGCTTCGCTTTGTTTTGTGTATGAAATAGGTTAAAGAATGCCTCAATGGAGCACAAAGATTTCACCCACTTTCTTTGTTTTAAAGGAGCTGGGACCGTAACGGTGGACCCACAGAGTCGGAAGAAGTCATGGTGTTTGTGGAGAAGCGGATGAAGGACCTGGAGACGCAACACCTTGACCACAACATTGATGGGGTGGGGTCATTGGTACATCAGATACCACTGGTCATCCAGTACGCTGACCGCCCCGAGGATGTTGCAGCAAGGGTACGGTGCTGTAGTGTTAGGGCAGTGGTGTGGCAGTGGTGGGGTGTTGGTGCAATGTTGTGGTATTGTGGCAGTGGTGTGGTTTTGGTGCAGTGTTGTGGCAGTATTGCGGTATTGGTGCAGTGTGGTGGTGTGGTAGTGGCGTTGTGGTAGTGTTGTGGTAGTGTTGATGCAGTTATGTGGTGTTGCATCAGTGTTGTGGTTTTCTGGCAGTGTAGTGGTATTGCGGCACTGTTGTAGTGTGGTGGCAGGGTTGTGGTGTTGTGGTAGTGTTGGTGCAGTTATGTGACGTTGCATCAGTGTTGTGGTGTTGATGCAGTGTTGTGGTTTTGTGGCAGTGTAGTGGTATTGCGGCACTGTTGTGGTGTGGTGGCAGGGTTGTGGTGTTGTGGCTATGTAGTGGTATTGTGGCAGTGATGTGGTGTTGGTGCAATGTTGTGGTATTGTGGCAGTGTTGCAGTATTGGTGCAGTGTTGTGGCAGTGAAGTGGTATTGTGGCAGTCTTGTGGCAGTGGTTTGGTGTTGTGGTATTGCGGCGGTGTTGTGGTATTGCGGCAGTGTTGTGGCAAATCACTGATTCCTGTCCACTTTCTCTCCCATTTGCAGCAAGCTGTGCGTTTGACCAGGATGACCCATGCATCGGTCAACCTTGACCCCTTTGTTGACCTATATGCCCGCACACTGCATGCTGTCCTGAATGGAGCCCCTCTCCGGAAGAAGGTTCGTGAAGCCCTATCAGCGCCCCCTCTTGGCAATGCAAGGACAATGAAGCTGGTGGAAGCCTTCTCTGAGATGGCACAAAAGTGAGCTATGTTTTTGTGTTTCTCTGATTAAACAGTCATATAGGAGGACATGTGTGTTACATAGCAGTATGCAGACTGAATATTTGGAGGGATTTTGCAATCAGAGTTCTGATTCCTTGATGCAGAATTGTTTCATGCACACAAATATGTGCACCATCTCCACTCCCAGGGGTGTATTCCTTGCCCTCTGCAAGGTGACGAGTTACAGGGGGGGGGGGGGGGGGCATTAGAGAAGGCTGAATCAGGCTCTCGTACTTAGGTTGGAATAATCATGGATGATAATAACTTGCCGAATTATCTCAAAATTGAAAACATATTTGTTTTCTTCTTTGTAAATATCACAGCTATGAACCCAGTGCACTATTTCTAGTCCTTATGTATTTTCTCCTGTTCAACTCATGAAGGCTTGTTAAAGGGAATATACTGTACTGGGAAGACAAAAAGCCTTCAAAAAGATGATTATGAGCAATCTTCTTGCCAATGGTCTTCAAGTCTTGTATTGTCCACTTCAGAAACTTGCTGAAAGTTATTTGCCATGAAATGATCCAGATTTGGAGAAATCCGTGATTAAGTCACAATTCTTCATGTTTTTCGGGCTGAACATTTTGAAAATTTGTGATTTAATCACTAATTACTCCAAATCTAGATCATTTGAGGGCAAATAACTTTCAGCAAGTTTCTAAAATGGACAATACTTTAAGACCATTGGCAAGAAGATTGCTCACAATCACCTTTTTCAAGGCTTTTTGTCTTCCCAGTACAGTATATTCCCTTTAATATGTATATATATTATGTGCTATACAAAATGTTGAATTATTATTATGATATTGAAATCAGATATGACCCTGCGCAAACTAACAAACGAGAGAAGGTTTGACAAAAATCCAGCAATAGATAATTATGGAGTAATGAATTTTCAAAAATCTTTCTTATCTGATGTCACTTGAGACGTATTTTGCTATAAGTTAAATATTTTTTTTGGTGAAAATGTCCATTTTCTCAAAAGGATATGATAACATTTTACCAATGCATTTGATATATAGTTGATATATTTGATATACACGCACACATACATGCACACACAAGCACACACACACACACACACACACACACACACACACACACACATACCTCTATGAAGAAGATTTAATCGTTCATCAGAAACCAGAAGAAGCTCAATTTTGAAATCATACACCGCACAAATATGGGAGAGCACCTCACAAGTGATGTCACAAAATCAAAACTTTAAAAAGTCATGATAGTCTTATCCGTTGACAGGTTTTCGTCAAGTCTTCACGAATATGCGGCTTTCATTTTTTCTTCTTTAATTAAAAGGACTTTTACTTCAGGATCGGTTTTCCCTTTATGAATGTATTGGTGCATTTTGAAATTTTCCTCATTAGGTATGACAAAGATGATAGGCTAGAGGTCTACCAAAATGCTGTCAGCCAAATGGGCCTGGCGTGCTACATCAAGGGTGCCATGACATCCATGTTCTTCTTAGCCTACGAGTTTCACGATGACTTTGAACGAGGTGTCCTGACCAACACAAACTGTGGAGGTGAGACTTTGTTAAATCAGTGTGAATTACTTACAGTGCATCAATGTAAGCATAGCAGCCTAGGCTATGGATGGAGTCTACTTCGGTGTAATGCCCTGCTGAAACTACAACTAAGTCTAGACAGTATGACAAGTACTTGGTGTTCACAAAACTTTGACACGTTTGAAAAGTTATTTTTAAAAAGTTATGACTTGAATCAAGCTGATATTTACACATCATTAATTGAATGGATTGCAATTTTTTTAGAGGCAGGTTTTGTGACATTTTGTCAATTCTTATTGTAATAATCCTTCAAATATTTAACCCTATATAGCCTGGGCTATTTTGAAATTGCACAGCATCAATTGTGATCACACTTGGTACAAATGATCCTTGGGTAATACCACAATAGGCTGATGGGGTCAAAGGTCATCTAGGGTTCAAAAGGTCAAATGATATGAGGCCATGTGCATCATTTTTCTCAAAGTGTTCGTTTGACTTGTTTTCATTTCTTTATTTCTGCATCAATTGTGATCAAACTTGGTCCAAATGATCCTTGGGTAATACCGCATGTGTGTTGATGAAGATGATGAGGTTGAAGGTCATCTAGGCACCATTTTAAATATTGAAAAACAACTTAGCACTGTTTATTGATTGTGAAATCAGGCGAGACTCGTGGTTCGCGAACCACCTTGCTTTCATTGCAGCCATGTGGTAAAAATACAATGTACAAAATCATAGAAAGAATGCATACCGTAATATAAGGTATTTATGATGTATACAAATTAAAAAACAACAGTAAACATGAAAATCAATATTAAGAAATTATCATTATTTATAGGACTAGTACTTACAGTAAGTAAATGAACAGTGCATTGAATGACTGAAATGTAAACCTTACCTTTAAGAATATAAACTGAAATCGTGGTACGTAAACAAGCAGTCACACACTCACACATTCACCTCGGGGGAAAATACTCACCATTCATGCCCATATATGTATATATATATATACTGGTATATCATACATTGTAAAAGCCTAAAACATCAAAGTGCATCATGTGGATGAGAAAAACCGAATTCAGTGAGAATTGCGCTCAAATAATTGTAAAAAATGAAGAAATTGTGTTTTACTAATGCTGTGCCCACCTCTACCCCTCTGCAGGAGAGAACTGTCACCGTGGGGCCGCTTTAGGGGCCCTGCTCGGAGCGGAGGCTGCCCGGACGGGCAAACCCATCCCAGAGAGGTTCAAGGCTGGCCTGCACAGCCTCAAATCGGACATCGACCTCGTGGTCGAGACATGGGCAAGACTCTGAAGCCTGATTTGCCGTCATGTCTCAGATCTCATTCCTGACCAAAGCATATAACCCTCCCAGTGCCAGGCAAAATGTAGCTATCGTTCATGTGTGTCTCTTCTAAATAAATTCACATGTGGCGTAAAAGCGTTATAGGGCACAACTGGTGGTTATTTGGCTTTCAAATTGGCAACATTATTTCTTAACTCAGATTATCTTGGTAAAATGGAACATACATGTACATTCCATTGTAAGTGAACAAAATTGTACCAATTTAAAAAGATTAATATGATTTAAACTTATCAAAGCATTGCCAATTTGATAATTTAGCGATTATTTCACCTTTGTTTTGCTTTGACAAATTGTTTTGAAGGTGGTATATGTCACTACATGACAACACAAGAAGACATCTGGTGCAGAAATGTATGATCTGTCATTTGATGCATCTTTTAATTAGTTTTGATAAATTGTCAAATGTCACAGCCCCAAACCACATATTAGTGGTACTTGGTCCCAAAGTGCCTGAATTGATTCTTACAGGTATATGATGTACTTGCCTCTTGCAATGTATATTGAACAATTAGCATGACAATTTTCCCAACAATTATATTTCTAATATTGTGAGGAGATTCGCATCAATGGTGTGAAGTAATTGTCAAATAATCAAAATAATCTACTGTATATGCCACATATTTTGCTGTTGTTTTTTTATTTTCATGAGTCTGGACTATTCGTGAATTAAACAACACGCGAAATTATGAAAACGACATACTTGAGCACAAGTACTACTAGTACTAGTATTCCACGATGACGAACGTAACCACTCGCAAAATTGTCGAGAAGTTCTGATTCACAAAAAATTTGACTCATGAAATATACGGCGTATACAGTAAATGTTGACGCCAAAATAGGCTGATAACCTTAACAATGGCAGAATTATTACGGGTGCAGTGATTATGGATCCTGTCATTTTTATCACTATTATTCCAATCCTGTAACAAATGGGCTTTGATGTTGGCAGTATGTAGAGAATAACGAATGTGTCTTTTGTCTAACAGTAAAACAATACAGTAACCCTCTTTGTATGCAGAGAAAATACCTCCAGGCAGAGGTACCAACATAGAAATTTACCACTCAGGAAGATTTGGGGAATGACAATAATCCATCAATAATCAGGGAGATTGGGTGATGTGATGTGATGTAATCTAATGCAGTAGTATTGGTCTATTTTCATGGAGTCTCCTGCAAAATCAAGGAGACTTGGCAGCTCTGCTCCAGATTATGAAATCAGATTCATGCCCTGAAAATCCCTAATAATCATTTTGTGCGTTTATACCTCTCCGAGGTGGTGCTGTATGAGGAAGTTCTCGTTAATTTGAGGCCTATTTTGTGATAGAACAGAAGTACTCATAGCTTGCTTTCACACTGCAAATATCCCTGCAACCTAGGAGAAAATACACCCAGTTTGTATAATTCTTTATCTAATTTGGATTTTTTTTCTTACCAGGGATATTATTAGATCTTTGCTTTCACATGGGTTAAATACCAGGTAATTTTTTCTGATTGGGAAGTGTGAAAGGGACTAGTGTGATGATGACCCGCGCTTGATATTCAGCAATGTTGCTCCGTGATATGAGCTCAAAAGTTCATAAATTCTTATTTTATTGCGAAAAATATGGACTAGATTTTGCTTAACTTTAACAAATTAGTTTCATGTTTTTCTACTATTGATCTGGAATTTATATTTTCACGCAATGCAGATATTATGCTTCTAGTACTCTCCTTATTTCGGTACAAATGCCACTGTATGGCACACTTAAAAGGTCTAAAAAAAAATTCACATTAAGTGAATATATACAGTTGTAGTTGTATAGTTAGTTCCAGCTAGGTTTGCATGTGGTCGGTCTAGAATAGGGCAGTATTTAGTGCTTACCATCTCTTGAACCACATCAATGTTATGTAATAATGTACGTGTTTATGTTTAGACACAACTACCTATTCTATCATGATCAGCAAATATTACACATGGTTATACACTTGAAAAGGAGAGATATGCATATGCGATTCTACAAAATTGTTTATATTTTCTTCAGTGTTTGTTCATCAGGAAGACACAGAGATTGTTTAATGCAACCCATGGTTAACATTGTGCCTAATCTAATTGAGCCAAGCACAGACCAAAATATAAGGTACACACATTTGCTTTATGTCACATTGGAAATCATTGTGAAGGTGATGTCTGGTCGACTATAGCATTCAATGTGAGAAATGAAGTGTTTTGTATTTTTCTGACATATATGTATATTCAAAACAATCATCTCTGATTATTATGAGACATAATGTGAATATGGAAAAAGTTGGATATGAATATGTTTGGCCATTTGTACAATTGTTTACAGCAATATATGAGTCCTCTGTTGGAAAGGTGCTACCAATAAAGGGAGAATGGGAGATTGTGCAACTTAACTCATTTGCTATCGTAACTATTAGGAGCTGGGTACCCTATAAACTTGACTTCCATGATATATCTGGATTATAGTCTTTAAAGCACTTCAAAATAAAAAAAAAGAATACTCAATGAGACTAATAATTAAAGTGGACTAAAGTTGATTATGAAAGTGCTTATATTCCATGTGTAGGAAGTGGTTGCATTTGAAAGGAGATATCTTTGTTATCATTACTTAATATGATGACCCAAATCATATCATTTATACATGTATCTTCTGTATCAATGATATGATTTGGGTTCTCATATAAAGTAATGAACATTTCCTTATATGTTTCTTTCTTGCAAGAAGTCACAAATGTATTTCCCAAAGATATATTCTTACAATACTCATGTGTGTGATGTTTTCTCCTCTTATTTTGTTTCAGGTTGTTCTATATCAATGATTATATATGATGAATCTATATATTTATTATCTTATTTGCATGCTATATTTTAACTTAAAGTGTAATGTCACTATATAACCAGTGAAGATAGATTTGATGGTTGCGTAAGTGCTAGCATGATACGTAGTATCAATGCCAATTAATGTATGCCAATGTTTCATGTACACAGATGTGATCATTTTAGAGCCTGTACTATTTTTAAAGTTTAATGGACATTAAATCATGTACTTCAGTCATCATCTGCCACTGCAAACTCGAATCTGAGAATGGTACTGTACAGTTGTGATTTGCAGATTTTCATGAATATCCATTTTCCATGTTATAAACTTGAGAATGTGACAGGCTGTGTTTATCCTTGTAGTAATGAATCTACATGCATCACTCATCTGACACTCTGAGTCTCATACAACACTCACACATTTATATCTTGTTCTAAGCCTTCCACTTACGGTGAATTGTGACTTCATAATTCACTCCAGTACACATATAAAAATCATTTGTACATGTTTCTTATTAAAAATTATTGTACGAACTTGGACATAAAGACCAATTTTCTTGAATCCCCTGCTTGACCTTTCTAAAGAGGTTTTACTGTAGGATTTGACTACCAAAGATGTGCACTGTGAGAATGATGCACTGGTATAACTCATTGTTTTTAGTGTATAGATTTTACTACCATTATGCTTACAAGGGTATGGTAGGAAAATTGATACATTGTACATCAACAATGAGAAGTACACATCTTTGATAGTCGAATACTACAATGGAACCTGTACATAAGACTACTCAAGGGAGAAATGGAGTATCATCTTTATGGGTCGTTAGTCTTCATGTCCAAGTAATTACAACACAACAATGAGAAACATTGTTAAAGGGGAAATTCAAAAATGTGGGAGCTTATCTACACAGGGAGTAACTACAGATTTCACTTGTATTAGGTAAAGCACATAGTGAAGCAATAATCCATTTTGTAATTGCAATTTGCGCATGAGCAGATTATTGCTTTTAGTACTGTAAATGACCTCATGTCAATTCCCAAACTCACAGAGTAAAATGGGAATTCATTAGATAGTCGACCACATTTCAATCTATTATCATGCAAATATGGCAACAGCTATTCAGCTCTGATCCATCATGTGCATCGGCTTATATTGTTGTTCCGGGCACACTGTAAAATTTCTTTACATCCACCATCCAACACAGTTTCATGAAACAATCCCAGTCAGCAGTCTAGTAGTATTTATTCAGTGCATTGTCCGACCATGGTGTAATTACGAAATGGTCTATACTGTACAACAAAACGTTGCTATGTTTCATGTATTTAATCACTTTGAACGTACATAACATAGGAAATGTAGAGAAGACCATGTACACCATGAATACACTTAGCTATATAATGTATTTCATAAAACATTTGTGCCCTTTTCTAGATTCTATCTGATGAAAGATTAGTAAATGTAATCAATTTTAACCCTAATACTACGGGGGGCATTATGCCCCCCCCCCCTCCTCCCCCCCGGTCAAATTTTTGTCGGTATTTCTTAACGCCTCCATATTTCGAAACAAAATTTAATGACTTTTTTTATCTGATCATACCTGCACATTTTGATAAAAAATTTATGGCGATGGGTGTCAGATTACGTTTACCAAACACATGTCACTGCAATTTGGCTTATTTCTCTACATGACTGTATATAACCCTATGGACAATATCAGGAGCTTTTCCATTTTAGGTAAATGCATACAGTGCAATGTTTGTTACAAATGTATTTTTGAGCAAGATAAAATGAAATGTGGTTGAAATTTTGTCAAATAGCAAAAAAAGCTTGACGAAAAACAAGGAAATATGGAAGAAAATTGAAAACAATAAAATACGTAAGAAATAATTACGGAACCACAACCTATCTTTTTCTTTCAGGAAATGATGAGGGAGTTATGAAAGACATTTGTACCAAAAATTGCTATTCCTGAGGCTTTATTTAGTGAGAAATACCAAAATCTATGATTTCTCGCATAAATTACCATATATTAATTAAAAAAATATAAAAGGACTTTTGTAAATTTAGCTGTACAACTTTGTAGATGACGTAATTCTTGACCCTTGTGCAAAATTTTGAGGCAATCGGGCCACCCATGGTCGAGATCTCGGGGGGGGGGGGGGGGGTACAAGTGATAAACCAGAATTTATCCATAAATGAAGTATTACATTCATATTGCATGATTCCATTATATGGGAACAAAAAGTACTGTACTGGATATTTTTAGTTGCTCTGACAAAATAGAAACTAACTACCCATTGACTTCATATTATTTTACAACACATTCTATCTGGTCCAAGCATAACAGTAATAACAAGCTTTGAAATACCCCGGGAGTATTAGAGTTAAATGAATTCTACATGTGATAAAACTCAATTTATCCATAAATTAATATTGTATTACATTCATATTACATAATTATATTTAATGGGAACAAAAAGTACTGGATATTTTTAGTTGCTCTGACAAAGTAGAAACTAACTATGCATTGACTTCATATTTACAACATTTCATCTGATACGTATAACAAGCATAACGGTAATAACATAGCTTTGAAATACCCCGGGAGTATTAGGGTTAAATGAATTCTACATGAGATAAACCTCGATTTATCCATAAATTATTATTGTATTACATTCATATTGCATGATTCCATTATATGGGAACAAAAAGTACTGGATATTTTTAGTTGCTCTGACAAAGTAGAAACTAACAACCCATTGACTTCATATTATTTTACAACACATTCTATCTGGTCCAAGCATAACAGTAATAACAAGCTTTGAAATACCCCGGGAGTATTAGGGTTAAATGAACTCTACATGTGATAAAACTCAATTTATCCATAAATTAATATTGTATTACATTCATATTACATCATCATATTTAATGGGAACAAAAAGTACTGGATATTTTTAGTTGCTCTGACAAAGTAGAAACTAACTATGCATTGACTTCATATTTACAACATTTTATCTGATACGTATAACAAGCATAACGGTAATAACATAGCTTTGAAATACCCAGGGAGTATTAGGGTTAAATGAATTCTACATGAGATAAACCTCAATTTGTCCATAAATTAATATTGTATTATATTCATATGGCATGATTTCATTATATGGGAACAAAAAGTACTGGATATTTTCAGTTGCTCTGGCAAACTAGAAACTAACTATGCATTGACTTCATATTTACAACATTCTATCTGGTACAGTATTAGTCCATGATGATTCATCCAATTTCGATGACCAATAATATTGCAGCTTCTTATATAGGGTGGTGCGTCTGTTTTTTTTAAAGCTTTTTTGCCTTTATTCAGATTTTCATAATTCATAATTATACAATGTAATAAATGTAACCTAGCTGGAATTCACTTTTTCGCCCTCTAGAGTTTTGGGCTACCACTGTCTTGAGTTAATCGATCATTTCATACCAAATTCGACTAGTTTTGATCAGATTTTCATATTTTTTTCGCTGTCAGCTTGATTGGAGAGTAAACAAGTACTTCCTGCCTGAAATTTAAAGGGACAGAACGAAAACAAATGCATGTGATGACAAAGATGAAAGATAAAAGATTTCTGGCCAGGGAACAGCCCAGATCCCCTTTTAAGAATGTATGGTCTATTATGGAGAACAAAGTGTATTGTCCACCTTTGGCTACTAATCAAACCACCTTGTTCCAAAAGATTAAAGATGGTTGGCCCTATGTAAATATTCGATGGCATGAAATTCTCCTGAATTTACTGGAAGGCGGAGACCGTGAGAGGGGATGGATAAATACATGCCAGAAAGTTATTTAAAACCAAAGAGGCGCAAGTTCCTAAGCAGATTTATACAATGTAAGTATACAAACAGTTTGCAGTTACATTTTGAAAGTTTTTAATTTGGTTAAGGCATTGCTTACTGACAACTTTGTTTGCTAGGGTTAATTTAATCTCACCACCCTATATATCTAACACCACATTTTTGAGTACCGTACATTAAAATTATGTTCCATTCATTAGACATTCACAAAAATGTAGATCAATTATTGAATTAAGATAAGTTGTTCAAACATTTTAAAGTTTATGTTGCTGCACATAGCTCATAAAGTACTAAAAAATTTCATATTTTAGCAACAAGAAGGAATGTAAACTTAATCAGCCCATGAAAACTTAAACATGTATACATATTTTGTAAACTTAGATAAAAATGGTTTGATATATCCTCAGCAAATAGTACAGCATTATAACATAAGATTCATCTGCAAGCATAACATCAATTGTGCACCTATATCTTTAAACCTCAAAAAAATGTTAAACTGTTTGGTAACATAATGAATTGCAAAAATATACACGATTCAACATTTATTTTTTATAGTACTTTTAGTACAGTGAAAGATAAGCAACATCAGATATTACAAAACCTTACAATTTATATCATTTCATATAATATATCAACATACATCATTATCATAATGATATTTTATGTATCTACATGTATTACCACTGTAAAGGCTGCATGAGCTGTTGATATGAACATTATATCCATTAAAAAAATCAATTCAGAAATATTCAAAATATTTTTGTTCTGCAAACTTCAATGGGATATTCTCATTAATTTTTGTTTATATCATTTTGAAGAAATTGAGTGTGCTTAAGTAAAGTCTAGAAATTCTTATTTCTTGGAATAAAACTCATGGAAATGTGAATAGTAGACTACTGATTGGCAAGCATTTACAAATGATCTAGAATACATTTGGGTACACATACCAGTAAGTTACACTAAGGTGAATGAATTTCATCTCATTTATCCTTCCATCAGTTTTCTCCATCCCAATTAAATACACAACAGGATATTCAATATGCACAAACTTTAACAATTTTACAGTGTAAAACTGGTAACTTTTGAGTGACATTTATTTTCACACAGTTTTTGCGCAAAAGAAAGCAAGCGCAAAATTAATATCGCCGCAAATTTAGAACCACCCTGCAATATTTATCAGGAAAGATGTATAAGTCTGTCAGGGATTCCGGAGTTACCAGTACTGGCATTCAACTCGGCTTTTTGTGACGTTTAATGTTTCTGAAAATACTTTGTTCAGGGCTTTGTTTGATGACTGTAATGCATATGGTGGATTTTTTTTGTAGTGACATGCATTTCTTGTGTGTGAAAAAACATTCCAGGAATATGTCGTAAATAGGTGCCACGAAAGTGCCACGAAAAATTTACAAACGCTAAAATAAATGGTTTTACAGTAGATGAAAATCAAGACTTAATATATTTTGTGCAATATCTTATACACCTATCAAAGGACATTATTGACTGTACAACATCGGTTAAAAAAGCAGCTGCCATATAATTCTGTGTTGACTTTGTGAAGAAAAGATAGTTCAAGGCAAGATCTGCATGATAAAACAAACTTGATGTTAGTGACTAATTCACAACTCATATCACCACCCTCTCTTTCTACTTCCATTTCATCTATCAATTTTTGGTTGAAACACCAAAAACAAAAGCTAAAAACAGTCTTGCATAACTGTTATGAAAAAACTCTCCTCTTGTCCTTCTATCTTTTCCTTTCTGCACTCCATATATCCTAATATCCTTATATTCTCAAAGAATGCAACCAAATGGTATTTACATGTATTAGTACACTCTCACCGTTGTAACATTCAAAGGACATTTCAACTTGATACTACATAACACAGTAATTATTACCGTAGGTACTCGTAGGTTGTATCCCTCTTAAAAAAAATCATCTTCAATAAGGAAATTGTGACACAGAATTTACCAATGCTCCAATATTCACATATTTCATCAAAGTGTGTGGAAATCGATTTACCACTCATCATTTATGAGAATGCCAATACACAAAATATACCAACAAAGTTGCGATTTCCACATACTTCAAGAAAATGTACAGAAACTGTTTTTCTGTACCTCAAAATATAGGAATGTTAACGAACAGAAGATACCTATAATTTTACAACTTCCACATAGTTCAACTGATTGTGAATAAAATGATCCACTTTCTTCATTTGCATTAATGTAAACTCACATACATGTAACATACCCATCCAATAATAAGTGACTTTCACATAGTTTGTTTGATTGTGTTGAAAATTTATGGACTATGCATTATTTGTATCAATGTAAACTCACAGAACATACCAATAACTTTACATTTTTCACTGTGTAGAGAGTCCCCTCCCCCCTATTCAGTAGTTACACTGTACCTGATATGGTTATGAAATGGTGCATGTAGACTTATCCCATGCATAGTAGGCCTCCTGATCATCTGCAGACAGAGAAACAAAAATATGAGGGAAAGGAGATGAGCTTTTGAGTATCTGATATTCGCATCACATATTTTTCTATTATAAGCATTTAATGATAACACAACAAAAACAAAATACATGCTTGTTTTCTATCTTAAATTACTATGTATGTTAGTATTTGTTACTTTATGCTGATATTTTCAGTTTATCTCTCATGTGCAAGCTCTGATTGTAGAAGATGGAGAAGAAGAGTATGAGAATGAGGGAGAAGATGGAGAGAAAGAAGAGGAGGATGGCAAGAAGAAGAAGAAGAAGGAGATGACCAAGGACCCATCTTCCTGCTCTCATATGTGGAATTTTACTATCTTAGCAATTCAGCGTGAATTCAGGTGTGGGTAATGTATCCAGGTTTAAAGAAGAAATATAGAAACATGGAAACAAACTTCTCCATTGTCTAACTTCACCTGCATCCTATGTTTCTGTCATAATCTCTCCTGTTGTGGTAAAAAGGTAAAGGGATAGTTCACCATGAAATTAAGTTGGTTTCAATAAAAGCTGACACATGAAACAAAGTAACATATCAGTGAAAGTTTGATGGAAATCCTTCAAAGGATAACAAGTTATGATCTTTTAAAGTTTTGATTTTGTGATGTCATGTGCGAGGTGATCTGCCATATGTTGTGTATAATTTTTTTGTTGAAAACATGAATTTTTCAAAAAGATATGTATCTTTTGAGTGCATTTGATACATCATTAGAAATACATTTTTACACACATAACTATACAAAAAAAAATAATCCGTTGTCAAAATTAGAAAAAGAGCAATTTATGGAATTATTCTGTACACAACATATTTGAGAGCACCTCGCACGAGACGACACAAAATTGAGATTTCAAAAGATCATAACTTCCTTATCCTTTGATGGATTTTTGTCAAACCTTCACTAATATGTTTCTTTCAGGCTTCTGCTTCTAACCAACTTATCTTCAGGGTGAACTATCCCTTTAAATTAAGGATAATGAATCTACTTTGTCTACTTCTAATCAGGGAGCATATAACCCTCAAAGAGAAATGAAAGCAGCCCTGAAGTACATTCTCTATTGTCCAACCTCTCCTATATCCTACCTTCATCCTTCATCCCTTTCTCCTCCACCTCTCTCTTGCGTGTCCTTTTCTTCCGCCGCTCCTCTCTCTCTGATTGGTCAGAGAATGACCCCTCGTCCGTGTGGTCATCTGTCTGGCCGAATCGAATCCTGATGGGCGGAGCTCCAGAATAGTCTGTGTTCCCAGACGAAACTGAGTAAGTCTCAATCTTGATCTCGTCCTCACGAAGCATGCCACCTGCAAACATATCATTTTTCAGTGTCAATTCATGGATTTAAAAAAAAACAAACCTGAATCACATTGTAAGAGGGATGTTACAGTAAGTGCCCAGGTCCCCATACAAGAACTGCACACATATGTGCACTATCTTCACCCCATGGGGAGTATTCCTTGGACGCTACACGATATCAGTCCATAATCGCCCACTCATTTATATTCCTGAGTGGAGAGCAGTAATGTGAATAAAGTACCTTGCTGAAGGACAAAAGTGCCATGGGTGGCTTTGAACCTGAGACCTTGAGATCTTCAGTCACAGTTCACAACCACTGAACCACAACACCTCTCCTATGTGCTGATTGCTGTTGATAGTCTTCCTCTTCTAGTGCCGTTATCTATACACGATACATGCGACCATTCTGTGCCAATCATCTCTGTTCTCTGCGTATTTGATGAGTTCTTAGGTTGATTTACCACTCCGTTCTACAATTTTCTTGAATTCTTCGTCTTTCCCTCGCTCTTTTCCCATCTATCTTCCCCACCATGGTCATATTTAAAGCTCAGTTCTCACTATTGAGCATCACGCAATGAAATCCTTCTTGACAACAAAATGCCTCTGGTATCAGAGAAAATGACCTGCATGACAATTAGCGTATTAAATCCCTGAACACAATGTATTAAATATTGGTGATATCAATCAGATGTGTATAAAGTGCCATATGTGACAGCTACCGGTATTTCTGAGCAGCACACTGCATGGAATAGGAAAGGATGTAATCGTAGACAGGACAAGGACTATCAGCAGCATCAACATTCCACTGCAGACAGAAAAAGTTGCCATGACGACCACCTCCACAACACAATGCACACAATCAGATCTAACCCAATGCTCACGGTTAGATGTTCTGGCTTTGTAAACCCTGGTCTAGTAAGGATGTTACAATTTGCAATGGAACTACAGTTACCAATGGGATGTGGCTGAATTGTGCTCTATAAGGAATTTTAAGTTTATTCATATCCTGTTGTCTATTGTCCGAACAGAAGATTCCGGAAGAGATTTACGGTACACCATGTGTAAAGTCCTGGAGGGACTGAGATAAGAAAAAGTGGATAGAATTGGAGGTGAATTGGAAAGGCGAGAAAGTGGTGATTCGAAAGTAGAGTATTCTGTTGAAATGATTGTAGTCCTTAAAAGGACTGTAAACCAGAAGGAGTGGAAAGATGAGTACTAGAATAGACATTTCGGGCAGGTTGACTGTCCGTCTCCAATTCACCTCCAATTCTATCCACTTTTTCTTATCTCAGTCCCTCCAGGACTTAACACATGGCGTATCGTTAACCTCTTCCGCGATTGCTCATACCACCATGCAAACCTTCAAACAATCATTGAGCGGATGATTATGCAGCAGCCATGCTACTTGGAATTTGAGTGAAAAAAAGAAGTAGGAGGAGTCAGTTCAAACAGATATTCAAATTTTGGAAATGACTACCACCCTGTGCACGCATAGCATTCCCTTACCCTGATTGTTATCCCCGCCACTACCATCACTATGATCTCGGCCCCAGCCTTGTTCATCGTTCCGCAGCTTGTTGTCATCAGGTGCTATAACAGGCAAGGTTTCACCCACTCTCCTTTGCTCCTCTTGCCAATGGTGAGTAGATGAGGAAGTCATGGAGCTATTGTCTGAAGAGGACCTTGCACGTTTCGCAGGTAACTCTTTGAAACAAATATCAAACAGAAATCATTCAATCAATTATTTGTTCATTAACTCTGTGCA
Source organism: Arbacia lixula (assembly GCA_963669155.1). NCBI lineage: Eukaryota > Metazoa > Echinodermata > Echinoidea > Arbacioida > Arbaciidae > Arbacia > Arbacia lixula. The sequence continues at coordinate 8,309,288 of OZ022590.1, read as the reverse complement.
GCAAAATCCCACATTATCTTGCTACAGGTCTACACACTTGCATGAATAAGTTGTTACCTTCTCCAGTCGGCAAGCATAATATCAAAGCAAAAAAAACCCCGCTAATTAATAACTTACCGGTATCTTTAATCAAGTAAAACAATCAAAGGAATTCTAACCCTCAAGTATGACCTTTTTTTCTCATCTCCCAGTTATACAAACTTGGGCCAGATTATAAGAATAAACCCAAATGTTTTTCTCACATGAATCTTTGTACATGCCCTACATATCATTTGTCTTGTCCTGCTGAGTTACATTCTATACTGAACACACACCAGACTACGGAAAGACGGAGAGACGACAGATGGTATCACGAAAGAGAATTACCGTACACCATGTGTAAAGTCCTGGAAGGACTGAGATAAGAAAAAGTGGAAAGGAGTTGGAGGTGAATTGGAAAGGCGAGAAAGTGGAGATTTGAAAGTGGAGTATTCTTTCGAAATGAGTGTAGTCCTTAAAACTTTAAAGGACTGTAAACCAGAAGGAGTGAAGAGCTGAGGAGTAGAGAAGTAGAATCAACGTTTCGGGCAGGTTGACTGCCCGTCTACACATGGTGTATCGTAAACGTCTTCTGCGGTTGCTCATACCACCATGCAAACCTTAATTAATCATCCAAATAGATGATATCTTTGTTTTGCCTGATCCTCTTTTATGTGCTTTCATCTTAACAGATTAAGCAATCAATCTTATTACTACAGAGACTAAGACAAAGATTATACTATTCACATTATGTTTGTCACGATTGTAAAGTGGCAGATTTTCTATCTTTCGGGGGGGGGGGGGGGGGGAGAGGATGATCTATTCATGCATCCCTCCCTCAACAAAGGAAATATCTGCCTATCTTATGCCAGTGGTGTACATATTATTATTCTGTATATCTGCTGCTTTGTGTGAAAGTAAATGAAACCAGGGCCCTTTTGCATTAAACTTATCATTTATGGTTAAACTATGCTATTAATGGCAACTTCTATGGAAACCTTGAATTCGATTGGCTGTCAAGCGATGTTACCATGGTAGTTACCATTGATGGCAGAGTTACCATTAATGGTAAGTTTTGTGCAATGGAGCCCAGGTGAGTGATGCTGACCACAAGTGCTTCACTCTATCTGGCTATTCAGCCTACAAACAGTTTAAAGGAAGCATTAAAACTGCCAAACAAAACACTAATATTAATAATAGTCCATTCTTATATAGCGCAATTTTACAGTCTCAGAGTGCATAAAAGATACAAAGAGAAAGAAATAAAACCACATTTAAGCAAAGATAACATGATTGAAACTTGCAATTCACTAACAAACAGAAATGACTTTAATTTGGTGCAAAATTGATCCTCAATATAAGATTGTCGGATAAAGTCTGGAAGTTTATTCCATGGCATAGGTGTGGCAAACTGGAAAGACCTCTGACCATATGTCTTGGTTTTAATGGAGTACTGAATTAAAAAAAATCTTTGAACTAGAACGCTAACAATGAAACGAAGATGGTACTGCTGTGGCTACATACCAAGCGAGGCTGACGACGTTGTAGAGACAGAGTCATCTTCCCCACGATCAATCCACCCGCTCAGCTCCCCTCGGTTACATTCCTTCTCTGCCTCCTGAGATGGCAGAGGACAAGAACGACCATCACATGAAAACAGAAATCACACTGCGACATGGATTCAGGTCAAGGATAGCTGGGTTCTTCTGTGGCGCACTGCACCACTGTACAATTGCAGGATGAAAGTCTCTTGAAGTTAAAACAACTTAGGGGGGGTGGGAAGGGGGGAGAGGGGGTATGGTGAAGAGGGTCTTTCCCATTTCAAAGTCTGGAGACTGAATTAAGAGCGATAAAAGGAATAATTCCCTAATCTACCCTGTCAATCTAAGACAACTCTTTTCATTTCATACAAAATTTCACCCTAAACTTTAAAGTGAGGTGAAGCTGTTAGTAATAGAGATGATACATCAACATAAGGTAGACTGCTCAATTTCCAAACATAGAATCAAATGAAAATTAGCTTGGTGATAACATTTTTAATCCTTAGTGCATCATCCACAAGTTAAATCTCCCATCTGATGGTGTGTCAAGAAGGTACTCCCTTTTTTGCATCAAAAACAGAAAGTCACAGTTCACAACCACTACACCACGACACCTCCAATCTTATCACATTATCGAGGCTAACAGCAAAATAATGGTTGTGTCGCTGCAAAACATTCAATTTTTTGAGTCAAGCCTGACCTTGAACCTCCTGCTGTAGCGGCGCACAGCGTTACTGTTCCCTTGGATGGTGAGGAGCCTGATGAAGCGGTCCTTGAGCTCCGACCAATCAGGGCTGTGCGGCATCCCTCTACTCCACAGCGTCTCCTCCATCTCCAGCGCCCGCTCAAAGTAGCGCTGCGAGTCCCGGTACTTCTTGGCCGCCAGGTAGATGGCGCCGACGAAGTACAGGCTGCGCGCCGTATGGGGGTGCACCCCCTGCAGAGCTTGGCGCCCCTCGAGGGCTCGCAGGGCCAGAGGGATGGCATTGTCGTACCTTCACGTATGAAATTGTATTTGAAAGTAGAGAAACATAAAACTTTGTCGTACCTTCAAATGTGAAAAGAGTACGGGCATTAGAAAAATACATGTTGACGAACTTTCAAGTGTGAAATGGTATTAGAAAGCAGAAAAACATAAAACTTTGTCGTACCTTCAAGTGTGAAAGGATACATTAGAAAGGGAGAAACATAAAGCGTTGTTGGACCTTCAAGAGGGAAATGAGGATTAGAAAGCGAGAAAGCGACAGCGTTGTTGCCCTTTGACTGTGAAAAAAAATGCAGTGAAACCTGCTTTCATGCCCATTATTATAGAAAGACTGTCCTACTATAAAGACCACTTTTTCTTGCCTTCCTTGGGCTGCCTTTACTTACAGGTTTAACTGTATTACGACGGGGGAGACAAATGTTATTGATTCAGAAAAAAAAACAGGGAATGAAGTGGAAAATCAAGAAAGAGAGGCAAGATTGGTTAGAAGAGAGGAAAACACATGAAGTGACTGGGACAGCTTGGATTTATATGTCATGTGACAGTTGAATGAAGACAATGATTATAGAGAGAGGAGAAAACAAACTATTGCAGCTCTTACTTTTCCTCCACAAAGTAGCTCATGGCCATGTTCTTTAGTGCAACACATGTCCCTGGCGTCCCATCCATCCCGAGCAGCCGCTCCAACTCGAGGGATTTCTTGAAGAACTCAATGGCCTGGCTATAGCGGGACAGCTCATGACAGCAAGCCCCAATGTTGAGATAGAGGACCGGGGTATCCACATGTTTGTCCGAGCCGGTGATACGGGCACACATGTCGATAGCCCTGCGGTAGTAGTCGATGGCCTTCACCACATCCTCATGGATGTAGCCCAGCTGTTCCACATGGGCAGCTGCCTGCGTGGCCTGCCCAAGGACGTTCAGAGTGCGTGCCGTCAGGAAGTGGTCCCCCAGGAGCTCCTTCCGGATCTTGAGACCTTTCTTCAGCTCATCCAGAGTATCAATGGCCTTCAAGCGACGCGTGATGACGTACCCTCGGTAGTGATACAGAGTTGCGAAGCTCAGGCGCACGGAGTGAGAGCTCTGGTTTGGGAGGCCTTCCAGTATACGCTCCGCTTCCTCCAGCAGTGGCATGACGGTCTCTGTGTCGAATCCTAATTCCACCAGCTGCTGTGACTCGTGGCAGCAGAATTCTGCATAAATCTGCATCTTGCCTTCCTGCTTTGCCCGCTCCCTGCATGTACGGTAGAAGGAGAGCCGTTCCTTGGGAACCATCATCAGCTCTACAGCCATAAAGAGCCAGTTATTGTCTTCATCCAGGGGGAGCTGCCTTGACTTGAAGCATTCAAAGACGTGCATGAAATTGGCCTTCTCATCCTGCTTAGCTGCCATGGCCTTTACAAAGTCCTTCTGGAACTTCTTGGTGGTGGTCTTGATCTTCTTCCCGAAGTGCTTGATGAAGCCCATCTCCCCCTTCTCGTACTCCTCAGCCAGGGGGTTTGTCTGGTCCGCACACAGCTGCTGGAGGAAGGAGCGGAGCAGCAGGTGGATGCTGTAGCGGGCGGAACCGGTGTTGGGTTTGCCCTCCACCTCCTCCACATCGCTCTCCAGAAGACTCCGGTACTTCAAAGCCTGCAGGTCCAGCTTGAGCCCCACCCGCTCATTCCGGTGATAGCCCAGGATCTCCTGCGCCGCCCTCATGTCAAAGGACCCTGGAATGACGGACAACCTGACGATGTTGCGCTGATGGACCGCTGGGAGTCCCTGGATGGTGTCCATCAGACTAAAGGCGAGCCGGTCGTCCTTGGCCAGACCCAGGTGGGACAGGCTTCCCAGCAGTCGCTGGGACTTGACGTCGTCACGGTGCGACAGGTGCTTGATCATCTCCTTGGGTTTTATGGTGCCATCCTGCAGGCGGCTGGCAACCACCTTCAGGGCCAGCGGAATCTTCCCACACAGCCCGGCCAGGCTCACAGCCTCCTCCTCCTTCACCTCCGTCTTCCCCGCATGGTACTTGATGATGTCCACAGCATCTTCGATGTCCAGCTCATTCTCACCATCAAGCCTGGTGCAGAAGAGCTTCTCACTGCCAATGCGTGTGTGCTCCAGGCCAATGCGAGACGTCACAACCAGCTTGACTCTGGGATTCTGCAGGTTCAGGATGTTCTCGACCATTGAGATGAAAGGCGCGTAAGCCTCATTTGGCTTGGCAGGTGTCCCTGGGGTAAGGGGCTTATCAGCATTGTCCAGAATAATGACTGCACCAGCTGTGCACAGCATAACAAAAATGAGTCACTCATCAATAGCAGGGCTGTCAACCTTAATCAAACCATTACAGTATTCTACAGGCTGAATATCAGTATTTTCATGGATAAATCATAAATATTTTTAAATAATGACAATAGAACAACCCATGAACTAGAACTTATGAAATTAGTATTTTGAATGAAACCTTCAGTATTCTTCTCAAATTTTAGTATGAAATACTGAAAATCAGTACTACTTGGCAGCTCTGCAATATTCTCCTCAGCAGTGAAATAATATGTGGATATTATTTAAGAAAGGCAAGATACATGAGTTTACCATTACAGCAGAGTTATCATCAAATAAACAGTGTAAAATAGTATAACACACAGGACAGATATCAAACATTTTTTGTGTGTGAAAATCAGTAGAATTATTTTTTAACGAAAACTTGAAATATAGGATTTGACTCCAACTAGCAATGATACAAAGCTGAATTACTGCATGAAAATGGACTGATGAGATTTGAGGGAAAATTTCTCACAAGTCAAAGGTAGTCAAAGCTCAATGATTTTTTCCCCCCTAATTGTAAAAAATGGCTCAAATTAGTTTTCCCTTGAAAGCCAGTGAGCTCATTTTAACACAACATGATAATCAAAGTGATGAAGAACATGCCATTAGCTTCTTTAAGCTCCCTAACTGCTCTACATAATACATCATCATATGGATGGCAATACTTTGTAAATTCAAATGATTTATTTTGAATAAAATGCATTGAAAAATTGGTATTCATGATCTTTGATTAAAAACAAAAAACAATAGCAGTCTCACCATGTTTCTTGGGGTCATAGTGTTCGAGGTGAGCGTAGAGCATGTCAGGCTCGTAGTTTCGGCACTCAACCCCGAGGGCGTGCATCATTGCAAAGAAGATGTCCTCTACGGCGGGCAGCTCTCGCAGGTCAACGAAGATGACCTGTCCGTAGCGGATGAGGCGGTAGGTTGCCTCCTTGGCCAGCCGCGTCTTTCCAGAGCCGGGCATTCCACTGATACCAATGCAGTGGATGTGGTCATAAGTCTCGTCAAGGATACCCACGATCCTACATGCCAAAAAAAACCACATAAATTTACTGAAGGGGCTTTCTACGTTTATTTCAATTTTGAGAACAAAATTCTATTTTGGGCCTTTTGGCCCCCCTAAAATCTTGGCTGTTGGTCGTCCGATTGCAACCAAATTTGGCACACACCTCTTTTGTCATGTCCTCTAAAACAAACCATAGTCAAAGTACTAATATTCATTGTATTTTTAATATAATCATAATTTTATCAAAAACATATTTGTTCATATTTTGGTACCTATTGTGGTCCATAAACTCCTGTTTCAAGGTTTTCAGCTGTAAGAAGAGCTAACTTTTCAGCAACATGCTCTTTCTGGTAAGGGATAGTAATGGCAAAGACTAAGTGACCAGTAATCATGGCATGGTCACTCTAACTTGACCCACAGGTCCTATTCACACTGGATTTTACCATCACAAGAAGAAATCATCTCAAAAGCCCAGATTCAAAAAAGAGTTTAAGATTTAGTCAATGGTTTGAGCAAATCTCCTGGCATGTAAGCATATCTCATGGAGGCCCACTAATGAACACGTGCGCTCTGCATAGGGTGCTGAATTCACGCTAGTTACTGTACTTGAGGTCTCGGTTTAAAGGGCATATACTGTACTGTGAAGGCAAAAAAGCCTTCAAAAGGTAATTGTTAGCAATCTTCTTGCCAATGGTCTCAAATTCATGTATTGTCCATTTTAGAAGCTTGCTGAAATTTATTTGCTCTCAAATGATCTACATTTTGAGTAATGAGTGATTAAATCACAAATCCTCAAAATGTTCGGCCCGAACATTTTGAAGATTTAATCATTAATTACTCCAAATATGGATCATTTGAGGGCAAATAAATTTCAGCAAGCTTCTAAAATGGACAATACATGAATTTGAGACCATTGGCAAGAAGATTGCTAACAATTACCTTTTGAAGGCTTTTTGCCTTCCCAGTACAGTATATGCCCTTTAATCAAATCAATTCAAATATACTGTTGGCTCATTCTTAGTAACTACCTGAATTGAGTACTCTGCGCAAAGTGCACATGTACATTATTGGTCCTTTTTGAAGTGTACGCGGCAAATCAAGCATATTTATCTGCTTGTACGCCACAAAATTTGCGAAAGTGTGAATTCTGGCCAAAATGTTGAAATCCTCGGAATGAACAATATCTGGACCTACGATGACGGAATGCAGAACGTCCTCCTATGGTTGACAGATTACAGTATTTTCCCATCCATGAATTTAGGTTGATAACGCCTCCTTGTGGTAAAAGTATAAGATTATATCACCGATTCCCCCCCCCCCCTCTCTCTCATACTTTTATTTGTCAACCAGAGAACATATTTTGTCTCTTGTCCTTCAAATTAAACCTTGAATTTTGGAATGAATCTGGCTTTGTTTCAACTAGAATGAGCAGAGCAGGCCCAGTTTCGCAGCGGGAATGTCCTCTTGTTCGCCTCAATTTCTTGCAGGGTTGCGATTGAGGTATGTTGATAACAACTGGTATATTTATGATGTCACCTCATACAAAATCTATCCTGTCCAGTCAATATAATATAATATAATATAATACAGTCCTAAAATGTCCAGTTCTTTCACATAAGGGAGCTCTTTAACAATAATTTGTACCATGAAATTTACAATACTTAATTTTTAGGCCTGCACTACATACACTGCATTTAAATGTCCATTTAAGCATATAAAGGCATGTACACATAACGTACATGTACAATACCATGGCTATGGTATAACGTGCCTTACTATGATGTTGTGATAGAAGTGGGTGGCTATTTAGGGGGTTTCCCCTAGATGTCTGTACATAGCCACTGTACATAGTGGTGGCTGTATGCGGCATCAATCCTTTCCAGCTCTGATTGTAAGACACTGCCCTCTACACACCCCACATAATAGTAAACCTCCAGTGAAGGAGTGTGTGTGCACATATTACATACTGTGTGTTAGGAACCAGAAGTACATGCTGTGTGTCGGCCAAATGCAAACGAACCAGTTTGAACTAGATTTGTGTGGTATCATATATCACACAAACATTACAAAAGGTTTGGATTCTGTTCGAGACACTACATGGACCTTAACCATCGCATGATGGAAATTTACTGGGTAATGAATCTCATTGTACTGGGAGATAAACGGCCTGGTATTCCCCAGCAGAGAGGACAGTCCTACTTTATACCAAATATATCCCTCCGCACTGCTGACATGCTGCTTAATCGTGTTCAGCTTTCCCGCTCAAATCAATACACCAATGGGAAACAGTGACACGTCATCTTCGGTGTGTTGCAATCGGATGACGTGAGGGGATTTTTATCCACCACTACGCTGGTGTCCTTAAAGGGGGTAATGGCCATTTGTATGCCCCACACGCCAAAGTCTGAAAGGCATTCCCGCTGCACAAGAGTTACTCAATTATGGCAACTGTGTCTGTGTTGATAACTGGTGCAAACATACAAATCATATTGAAGTTAACAGCATGACAACAATTCCCACATTCAAATTTTAAAATTGAGGGAATGACATCCCCCGAATATCATGTTTTCTTCCAAGGAAAGAGCCACAGTGAATTGATTCACTGTACCTTGCAATCCTTGCAATCCTCACGCGTGATTTAAAGTATATTTTGATAATGTAGATTACTATAAGCTGGTCAAAATTTTGTCATTTTTCTTCAGGAAATGATTTAACACAGAAGTGCATATGAATCTTTACATTAGTAGCAATTCTATGATGATAAAACCTTGATTTCAACTATTTTGTATCAGCATCAGTCTTTTAAAAGCATACATTTTAGCTAGCATGCAGTTATTTTTCATAACCATACATTTGAGGAACTTGTATAGTTCGCATTAATACCCCTCTGTAAATAGACAGATGATTTAAGTGGTATAAAAATTAAAAAAAAAATAGAAATACCAGTAGAAGCAGAATAGTACTAGTAGTAAGCTATTGGTAGCAGTAGTAGGAGCATAGTAATAGTACTTGCAGTGTTGTAGTTGTAGTAGCAAAAGTATGATAGCGTGTACCAGAACATGTATGCCAAACATACAGCAAATTGTCAATCTGTTCATCTCAGTCTCTAACTGTTTCTCATCCTTTTCTTATTTAGTGATCCATTCCACATTGCTATGTTGCATATTTTGAGCAGGAATGGAGATAACATTTGTCAATGCATTATCTGATTTTGCAAATTTTCTATTCAATTGACATACATTCACACAATCAAGTCTGATGTGTCTGGGCCTTAAATGTAAGGTAAATATCAAGAAGAATCAAAGAAATACTAACTTAGTTTACAATATCGAAGCTGGAAGCTGACTTTAGGCGGAATTAAAGCGATTGCTAGATTGTGAGGAGGTTTTGGACATGTCATCCAAAACCTACCAGCTCCTGTAGCCTAGAATTTTAGAGACCACTGTCTGCACCTTAGTGCATGCATGGCATGCGTTTGTGCAAGCAAAGCCTGCTGATTGACGCACCGGGCACTGACAGGGGTGATAGGGTATGTGAATGTAGGCTAAGGTCGCAACGAAATGGGGTGTTTAAAACATAAACAAGGATAGTTTTTCCTCTCCTGAAAAGGTACGCAAAGCTTGGACTTGGATTTCATACATGTTATCGTGAGGGTATACTGCTGATTCATGCCGAGTTTCATGACTTTTGTAAAAGAGTCACCCCATCTTTAACATGTTCCTCACGGTTAGATTTTGGGGCTTTCTGAACCCTGCTCCTGTTAGGATGTCAAAATTTGTTAGAAATTTGCAGTAACCAAATGGGTGTGGCTCATGCGCACTATAAGGCATTTTGAAGTCTTTTCATAACATGATGCCTGTTATCCATACAGCGGATTACGCAGAAATCACACTGCTCAGTATCTGAGTGGAGAAAAGCGGGCTAAGTAAAGAATGAGTTGAGCAGTGGAAGTGGACTCCAGCTTCTCTTCCCAGGCCAGCTCCTCCATCTTCCGTTACCTGTCCATGAGGACCTTGCGGCCAAAGAACGGTCCCTCGAGGACGGACGGGTTGCGCAGGACGTGCCTGGCCACCACCTTACGCTCCCACTCGTAGCTCTCCACCTGAGTGATGAGGTCATTGCGGGAGACGCACTCCAGCAGCGACTTGAGAAAAGCCGTCTCCCCCTCATGGATCAGATTCTGCTCCTCCAGGGCATCAAAGAACTTGAGCGGCTCCTCGATGCTCTGGTAGCCCGCACCCAGCCGGTCCTGGGGATGAGGATGGAGAGGCTAGTTTTTAGAATAAAAAACTATAAAATCATTACTTAATTATGAAAATATGCCAGTAAGAAGAATGTTCTTTTCACCCTCTATAAGTAGTGTGTTATGCTTGCACACCAGGGGTTGACTTTACGAACAACTGGTGATCCCTCCTTGTGCTAAATGCGATACCACACTTTGTTCATTGAGAATCTGATTAAGTACAAGAAAGGATCGCCAGTCGATCGTGAAGTCATTCGTAACTTACAAACAGTTGGGGAAACACCCCCCAGGATTTAGAAATGGATTGAGCACTGTGCATTAATTACTTAAATACATAATGAAATGATGTCAGTCTTGATCTGTTCTCTCCTGGGCCAGCGTATTTGTGGGCTGGCCATTTTTCAACTCAGATATAGGGTAGCGTGACTACCCCTTAATTTGCTGTACGGGCAATAGATGACAGGCTATGAACACATAAGGCACAATTAAGCCACACACCTGCTGTTTCAAAGTAAATTTTGACATCCTAACTCTACCAGTGTTCACAAGGCCCAAAAATCTAACCGTGAGTAGCAGTTTGCAGACTTTGCACCCCACACCAAATGCTTTTCTGGTGACAACTCTGGTGGTAATGCTAGTGGGGTGGATCAAGGATGAAGTTTTCATTACCATTTTTTTGAAATCATACATGTACATGAGCTCGCGTTTAACTACAATACAATACCTTCACAAGGCTCTTTGCTTTCTGTAGATCTGATTCCTCTAATTCGGCGGCAAGGCACACGATTAGCCAGCGAAATCTGCTGATTGAGCTCAAGTCTGTTGCCATGGTGACCAACCAGTCTCCTCACAGACCAGGAAATCTACATCAAGATCTTGATTGAGTGGTACAAGGACGGATCATGGGGACAGAAGATAAAAGAAGGATGACCTCAAGCATATGGCGATCATAATGGTGTACTTATGATTTCTGATTTAGCAAAATATCATTCATTCTTAATCTATAAAGAGCTTCCTTTAACTACACTCCAGCGCAAAGGAATTGGCATAGGGAAAGGGAAAGGGAAGAAGGGAAAGGATCCGCAGGTTTAAACCGTGGTATATTTTGTCCAGGTCAGCATGAAACATGCTTTTTAGGCTAAAGCATCATGCTTCATGCGGAACTGGACAAAATATACCGCGGTTTAAAACTGCTGCTCCTTCCCTTTCCCTTTCCTTATGCCGATTCCTTTGAGCTGTAGTATTGTTTATGACACACTATTTGTGTAACCCATTTATAATAGATAAACTTGTACATATGTACACATGTGCACTTTACCATGACCAGCATACAGTAAAGCTTACTCTTGATATAATGAGGTCGTCGGGACCAGGGCTTTTTCCTCATTAGAACAAAAACTTGTTGTACAGAATAAAAAACAATAAAAAACATTGAAATATGTGTGCTTGTGTGTTCTTTGTGTTTTACTATGTTTTGATATCCATAGCCTTCTTGGAAACACGCGTTATAAAACTGAAAAAAGGGATTGGAAACAGACGTTTTCAAACTGAAAAAGGGATTAATTTTTGCTCAACACATCATCCAAACTTTTTGCTATTTGAATAGCTAATTGCATCAAATGACACAAACATAGACCATTCCCAATACAACATGTTATTTTGCAGTGAATAAACTGGTCTAAAAACATGCGTTTTAGTTGTTTGGAAAACAAGAGGACGAACGGAGCAACGAGCCGAACATGAAATGAGGGGAATTTGGATTCAGACCCACCCCTAATGCAGCACGCGCCGTATCATTGATTGACAGTGACGGGATTGGACTTGCAAACCATGTGTTTTCAATGTATGTATGCGAAGCGAAGGAGTGATGTATCAGAAAACGTGCACACACTCGCGTTGTCCATATTACTAGATGTGTGTCTGGCGCTCCATGCGGTGCCAACGCGATCAAAGCTGTGAAATGTTTCTGTTGTTAGTGACCACTAACTGCACACTTTAATACTTTTTTATCATTAACCTCCTCCCCTGCACGCACTCATCTCTGGCTCACTCTTCCACTTGCTACCTCACTCTGACCTGTCTGACCCTTTCCTTTAACTCTTTGCATGCCATATGTGTCTTTATTATTTATTCACAAGTAATACACACAAATCCCATATATTTATCTGGCACACAAATGTTTCTCCTTGCGTGGGAGTAGACTCTTCCTCTTTACCCCTATGTAAATTACAATTCCATTTCTACGTTAAATTGATGAAAAAATTCTTAATTTGTATAATGAATGAAAATATTTCTACAGATGTCTAAAATGCAGAATGAGCCTTCACTAGAGAGAGAGATAGAGATGTATGGGTGGGGGTGTGGGGTGTACATTAATTAAGCAAGGAGCAGTGGAAACATCATTAAATACATCATTTCCCCCCCACCTCCCTTCCCCCTCCCCCTCCACATCCTGGATTCTATAACCTTGGAACCTGAAGTAGCTACCATTGGCAGCCACTATACATATACCTCCATTTCCACTCTTCTCAAGACTGTTGAAAACCTTCGGTCTGAAAATCAATCCCCTCCCACATCTTTCAGGACAGTTTACACCCGTGGTATAAAAAAAAACGGCATGTACAGTGTATCAAAACCATTAACAAACAATTACTCTTCTAATACATGTCCTGTATGTATATGTACACAAAGGTAATGCTTTGCACATAGCATGTTCCATACTTTGAATTATGAACACTCTGTCCTAAATTTTGCATGCATGGGTATTCCCAACAGCCTGCAAAGATGATCTCATTTGCATTTGAAAGATGACCTGTGACACTGTAAACTGTAGCAGTCGGGTATTGTTGATGTTGGACACTTGAATAGAGTGCAAATAAAATGAGGCAATGCATGCTGTGTATGTGTGGGTACCGGTAATGCATGCACACCGGCACAGTTGATACACACTCATACACAGGAACTACACTATGTACATGCACATACACAAAGGACATTTTCAAAGCGTGTATCATTGGGCTGTTGATCTCTCTCCCTATCTCTCTCTCTCTCTCTCTCTCTCTCTCTCTCTCTTTCTCTCTTTGTCCAGTAATTTCCTTTTCTATATACTATCTTTTCACATTGCCATTCCTGAATTTCAACTCTATGTATCTCTCTCACCCCCCTTTATCCCTTCCTCTCTTTTTGTCTCTATATCTTCTAATAGCTTCTTCCCCTCTTTCTTCCTCTATGTAGTTTTCAGTCACTTCTTTCTCTTTCACTCCATCATTCCATTTGCACTTTGTGACCTACATCTTGAGTGAATAGCACATCTGAAATGGAGCTTGCTAGTACAAAGGAAACTCAATAATGATGAAAGAAAGGCAGGAAGTATTCAAAAGGAGCGAGAGAGGACAGAAAAGGAGAGAAACCACCTTGTAAAGTATTTGTCGATCGATCGAGAGATAGAGAAAGAGGGAGTGAAGGAGGGAGAGAGAAACAGAAGAAAAAGGAGGAAAGACAAATTGAGGTGTGTTGGTGTACGTGTGTGTGTGTGTGTGTGTATGTGTGTGTGTGTTTTCAATCCTCATTTTATTCTCTCAAAATTTTCCCCTAGAATTCCTTTCCCAATTTTCCTTTGTGATGTACTACTGAAAAATTGCCTTAAATTACCCTTCATTTCCTTTGGAATATGAGTGAGTTACCAATGAATGGTGTGAGCATGAATGAGTGAGTGTGTGTGTGCATGATTGTATGGGTGTGTATGTGTGTGTGTGTGTGTGTGTGTGTGTGTGTGTGTGTGTATGTGTGTGTGTGTGCGTGTCCTTGGGGGGAGGGTGAAGTTCGTTGGGGTAGGTTTATTTCATGGGGCTTAATTTGATTCCATTCACTGCATAATTATGTGTATAGGTTAACTTTTTGGTTGTTTCATAATTGCGTAATGTGTGAAGGTTTATAACGTTTATGAAACTATTTTTTCTTATAAGTTGAACGGATTATTTTGTTTAAAAAAAGAGTAGAAATTTGAGGTTGTAAAGGTCAACTGATGAAACTCAAAATTCAAATGAGTAAAAAAAATAATATTAATCAAAATAAATATTTTTATGAATTTTATTTTGTCAGAAAAAGTTCACCTTTGTAAAAAAATGACATGTTATTTCAAATGAATGAAATAACAATAAAAAATGAAGAATGTGTGTGTGAGGGAGAGCAACAGAGTTTGAGTGTATCTATGTCTATTAGAGTGTGTGTGAGTGAGAGAGTGCAACAGAGAGCATGTACAAAAGACAATGTGTTTTCCATCACAGAACACTCATTTATTCAAACTTACTGTATACATGTATCTATCACTCCGATGAATACAATCTTGCATGAAAATTCGACAATCGTAAACTTAAAAGAAAAACTGTAGTGCAAGCAAGCTCTTGGCAGCAATGCTATTGGGAGCACAGTTCTGACGTCCACTTTTGTGTAATTTCAAGAATGAGAATATCATGAAGAAGTCACTGATTTCAGTATGTCAATGTTATATTTCTATGTCAAAATGTTCTACATGATGTACTGTATAAGCTGTTATTTTCGCGTACATATATTTTCGCGAATGGCGGCTTCTGCCACATATTCGCGTGTTGTTAAATTCGCGTCGCGTTCACGTACAGTAGTACATGTGTGTGAGGCATGCGCTGTATGCTGCTGCATTTGTTCGCCATGCGTGTTAGTACTTAGTATAATCTCGTAATGTTGCAAGTTGATAAGAGAATATTTTCGCGCGTTGTTAAATTCGCGTTTGCTCGTTCATTCGCGAAATTCGCGAAAATAAAACCCTCGCGAAAATAACAGCTTATACAGTACCATACTAGTGCATTAACACCAATGTACATGAACTATAGATACCTACACAACTTCCCAGTACAGTTTTATAGCCAAAAACTTTACAGCTCTCTCTGAGTCTCATGTCTACTCTTCAACTTTAAGTTGAAAGTTGAGGTTTTGTAAAAAGAATGTTTGCAAACTCCACTACTAGGCAGAGGAAGTGGTCAATGCTGGTCAATAAAGCATTGCCCACTTGGGACCAAAAAGGGAGGAGAAATGTTCATTCATTTTTCCAGAGCAGAACTTTATTTTATTTTCATCAATCAACAGCTTGCGTTAGCGTTAACATGAGATTACATTGCGTTTTTGTATCATGCATTGTGCATTGCTCATTGCATATATGTACTGCGGTCATGTTAATTGATCATGTAACTGGTAGTACGATAATTGAGATAAGGTATTTATAATTTATCTTGTTGAATACACAAATTTATTGAAGGTTAGAGGCGCGATTTATTGTGTATTTATGCATTAGTAAACAAAATGCATGATTTCCAGAAGAAAAATTAGACAAAATGTGCATATATTTGACAATTGCACATTTTCGTTAAAAAATTCTCTATTTTTCAACTTGCATTCGTACTTCTGTGACCTTCTTGTCAATCGCAAAAACTTTCCCGTAATTATTTCACTCCACTGGAACAAGCATGATCGAGACGAAATAATGATGAAATGCCGGCACTTTACTCGTCAGATTAATGGAAATATAGCACATTATCGGTAGGGGCCGGTTTCAAGGTCCAGTGATGTGAATGTGCGATGTTTTACGGAGCGATATTTGAAGCGCAATTTCTCAAAAAGTTAATCGTTAATCTTCAATAAAAAAATAATCATTTTAAAGAGCATAATTTTGCTGATTTGTGAGTGAAATTTCAGTTTTTTTACCTGTTCATCTTGGTGTGAAAATATTCAAAAGAAAATCAGGAGGCTGGTTTCAGGCACCCGCATCATACAATGAAGATCTAACACCAACAGACGAGCAGAGTTTTTCACTATGCTTTCATATATACGCTATGCAAGACTTAACGCATGACTGGTAACCTGTTGTAATGCTGAACAAGGAACCCCAAATTTGTTTCTGTGTTAATATAGTGGGAGTTAAACAATCCTAATCAAACTTGACAAATCATAAACCTTATACTCAAGATGCTTGGTAACAACAAGAATTATGATTTACAAAGATTAGATTTCAACTTTGATACTGATAGTAATCAAAATCATTGATAATCTGAATTAGCACAAGAACAGGTCACCAGTCATGCTTAAAGTTTTCGAACAGCTTGGTGAAACACTTCCAAGTCTCTCATTATTTGTGTGTTATTCCAAATACTAAAAGAAATCCCTTTGGCTCTGGTCTGACTCTTATTTTTCTTTCTTATAATGCTTTGATTCTGAGGAGAGCAACACTAACATAACAAGCCGTAAGTAATAATGAACAGTGACCTCAAAATGTTTGACTCTGTGAAAAACAACATACATGTACACTCTGTAAAGTCTGTGTGATGGATATGCAATAAACAAGACAGCAACAATAACAACTGCAACATGGTACTATCTAAATGTAAGTTACAACAACATATACTGCTTAACAATTTGACTCTAGTCAGACTAGTTCAAATGATTGCTTGAGATATTTAACACAAGTCTTCAAAAAGACCTACACAGTAACAATCTACAGAAGAGGTCATTGACTTCACATTTAGGGAGTCACTCATCCATTGCAATAACAATTCCATTCAGCGTATGCATGTCAAATGAGCTTTGTGCGCACACTGAGTGCACCCTAAGTCAGATGGACCGCGTACGGGACAGGACAGGGCCCGGAGGCAGCCAGCTTTGCGACCTCTGTCTGTGACTAGCCGTGCAGGTAGCTGAACACAGTCAGACTCAGACTGAGACAGTGAGAGGTCAATTCGTTTCCTAACAATGTGCACAAATAATGTTTTAATGAGCAATATATACATTGATAGACAATTTGGTACAAGAATGTTAGGTCAATAAGATAGACATACCTTTCAGTATTGTTCAGCGGTCTAGAAGAGGAATTTTGAAGGCGTAAAGCAGTAAATTTCTTTAAAAAAAGGTGAATCTCAGTACACTACCTTGTCCACCATGACTTTCTTTATCAGCTACTGAGCATGCTCAGCACAACAGTTTGTTTTCGACTGAGCGTTTCTCCGCTAAGCAATTGTGGAAGATAACAAAATGTAGCTGGCGCCACGAGAATAAAATCATCCGACACATTTAGCGTGCTAAGTACAAGAGGAGGGAAAACTCTATATTGTCTCCTTAAAAATACTAGAATTAGTTGTTCTCGGACATTGAGCTTAAGAAGCTGCATTATTACATAACTCCACAAATTCAAGCATTGTTTGTGACTTGTGTTAACAAGTCACATCATGACACATCATGACATTTTAATTTATACACAAAATGTTCAAACCATGAAATGTAATCGCAGCCTGGCATTTTCTTCACACTGAAAAATTACTTGCATCTAGGAAAGATTAGTTGATACCATATCTTATGTTGGATGAAGAAGTCTTTCAGTAGCAACTTGCAAAAGGGTCACGAAGACCGAGGGATGACTTTAGAATAGATTTGTCAAAACATGGACAGATGGAAGTAATTCATGATGAATGATGCACGTCCAATGAAACAGAGTTTTGTTTAGCATGGTGTTTTCTACCCGCTAGCCAGTGAGTCTGCGTCAAGTAAGAAGTCAGATCTGACTGATGACAGCTCCTTCCATACGACCCGGGCTCGCGAGAATAAATCACCCCAAACTGATAAAACCAAGCGACTGCAATCAGCTGTGGTACATCTTATTGATAGATTCTGGTAGTGTCTTTCTTGGTAAGCTGCCTCGTCATCACTTGGGTGTTCCGCGTGTTGCTGCGCTCTGAGCTCGGGTTGGTCACGTGGGACGCCGTATGTTCGGTGTTTTTCAGATTGTTCTCTCTCTGCCTTTTCCTCAAAGGTGATGTCAACTTTTCGGAGCTTCTGCCTCTCCCGAACTTTCTTCAGATGCGCGTACTCGCGTTGAAGGGCTGTGGATGGAGAGGCAGAAGGAGGCAGAGACAGAAATTGAAAAGGCAGAGAGCGATAAAGAGGAAGAGAGTGTAAGAGAAAGACATTAGTGAATGTGTGTGTGTGAGAGAGAGAGAAAGAGAGAGAAAGAGAGAGAAAGAAAGAGAGAGAGAGAGAGAGAAAGAGAGAGAAAGAAAGAGAGAGAGAGAGAGAAAGAGAGAGAAAGAAAGAGAGAGAGAGAGAGAAAGAGAGAGAAAGAAAGAGAGAGAGAGAGAGAGAGAGAGAGGGGGGGGGGAGGGGGAGGGGAGGGGGAAATGAGAATTAGAAATAGAAAAACAAATGTGGGAGAAAAATATGATAAGTCACATTATACGATCATGCAGTCATTTTTTTACATCAATTCCTTATTATAGATTTGTTTACGTATTAAGAATTATATACAGGTCCCATAATAAGGTATTCCCTATCTCAAGACGGGCTAACGCTTATGAACAATTCTGCAATGCAATCTTTGGCATGCACAGTAAATATCTCTGTCTCTCTGTCTCTCTCTCTCTATGTATATATATATATATATATATATATATATATATATATATATATATATACCATATATACATCAGATACTGTCACTTCTAATTTTACGACGCAATAACAGAAACAATTATCCATCGAACCTTGCCGCAGATATCCCCCACCTCCTGACTCCCCCCCCCCTCCCCCCGGTGTTTATGTCAATATTGAAATGATTAAATATAAATCTTCATCGTTTTGAGGCAATATCTTCAAATCTTCATGAATTGAAATGATTCTTTCCGAAATCAATATTGGAAAGCCGGGAGTATTACTACCAAAGATATCTAATAAAACATGAAATAGCTTATTATCCATTTGAATAGTTTAATGACTTAACTAACAGACTAAAAGGTATGAAAGGAGACGAAAGCAAGTTGGTGGAGGGAGCACTGGCAGCGAATTAATCCTATTAGGTGCTTTACATTGGCTTTTCATTTGGTTTGTACAAGGGAGGTTAACCTCCTTAGAGGTATCTATACATCGGATGAAAAGATGAGAAAATCTAGCTGAAGAATAGATAACTGTCCAATTCGTTCCACTCTTTGTGTGCCACGCGTTGCACTGATAATGCACACAAATCTCGCGGAACATCAGTTTCACTGGCACATGCAAGATTAATGGAGGTAACGATAGGGAAAAACATTTCATCTATCTACTTTGTCACGATTTAACTGTCTTTTAACTTCTTTCATTAAACATATACGTTATATGTAGCATCAAGAATGAGTTCATAATGCAGATACTAAACATCACGATACTCGGCTGTCCAGAGCATAATGATCATGCATTCTACAGTTGGTTCCAGTCTTCTTTCACTCTTAAAGTTACCCTGAGCTTTGCGCGATATATCAACAACCTCTGGTAATATGTAACTTGAATGAGTGTGTCCCTCATACACGAAACATGATCTGTGCAATCATCTGGGTACTGTTCTGTTTTACTGGGCTGGTGCGTGCAGTTGTAAGAGTTGCACTGCCAGTAAAGCTATCTATTTCTTAGGACATTAGAAGAGGATCGTGTTTGAAGCATTTTGCTAATGAAGTTTTGAAGTAACATGGCATAACGTGTATTGGATGAAGTTTTCCAAGTTACACACACAAGCCATGCCATTACAGTAATACACCCGCATCCACATAGCCCCAGCATAAAAATACCTAATAACACATATACATACACATACCCACGATCGAAATATTTACTGTGATTCCAGTTCCTCCTCGAAAAATATTAGAAAGCACATACAAAGTACAAAGTGCACACATAACCACACATACACACATATTCTATTCGAAAAGAGCAGAACCTTTGAATCCGTATTACATACACCGTGCCAAACAACAACAAACAAGTATTGTGTAATAAATATGAGTATCAAATTAATAACGAGTTGAATTAAACATATCACATAGCATAACTCATTTATAACGGTATAAAGGTTACGTCTTGTAATTTTTGGTTTTCGAGTGATGATGACAAATGTACTTGAATTTCTTTCTACGGCGAATGTGATTCACATACATTACATTACAATCCTTCATGGTTTATTGTACATATCAATTCGAAACACTCGCACGAAACAACTTACAGCCACAATACACGCTCACGCACAAACCCACGCAACTCGTACAATTATTTATTCGTGCATACCACACAATATATCAGAATATACCACTACATTCGTTTTGAAAATTGTATGCCTACCTGGAATATTTTCATCCCTCAAGGAGCATGGAAGATGGTCTGATAGCTCGATTCCTGTCGGCATCGAAGACATTTCTGCTACTCGCTTTAACGCGCCGAGATTAATCGTGCCAATTGTAGATGCATGACAATCACCCGCCATTTTTCTTTTGTTGCACTCGCATATAATATGTCTGGTCTTCCCCGCGCGTGTGCAGACGTACAG
>OZ022590.1:7796313-8283813 GCA_963669155.1 Arbacia lixula | reverse complement strand
AAAATCACTAACTGTTCAATGGAAATATGTGTCCTATATTCTGAAATAATTTTTCTATATTTTTTTTCTCAGCACTGATAAGCCCCGCCTCCAAAGTATCCTCCAACTCAAGATTCCCCCTGTGACATCATCAAAGGTAGAAATTAGCAGGATGATAGATTCAATTTATGCACAAACTAAACATTGCAATGACCACCTGCAAGTGCTTATAATAGCATCACATAGCTAGCACATTTCTGAAATAAGGAAACGATTACTCCCACATGAAAGGTTGTCAGATGGTATTGTGTGATGATCTTGTGGGTAGATGGAGGTAGTCATTGCAATGTTTAGTTTGTGCATAAACTCTGCTTATTATCCTGTTAATTTCTACCTTTCATGATGTCACAGGGGGGATCTTGAGTCGGAGGATATTTTGGAGGCGGGGCTTATCAGTGCTGAGTAAAAAATAAAGAACAATTATTTTGAAATAAAGGACACATATTTCCATTGAAGAGTTAGTGATATTGTCATGTACATATTATGTTGCATGAACATAAGTCGACATATGTTTTGATGAAAGGGGCCCTTTACGTAATCTCATATATTGTATCGGAGAGCCTATAACCCTACAAGCTTCGCTTTTTTATAGGCTCCCCACACATTGTTATATGTCACCAAGTTTCTGTTATTGGAGTGTACAAGCAGTCATTTAAAAATGACTGCTTGTACACTCCAATAACAGAAACTTGGTGACATATAACAATGTGTGGGGAGCCTATAAAAAAGCGAAGCTTGTAGGGTTATAGGCTCTCCGATACAATATATGAGATTACGTAAAGATTTATACATTTATTATATCAAAGTGCCGTAAAGGGGGTGGGGGGCGGGGGAGTTAAAGGTGAAGGGCATACGTAGGAGAAAAATAAAATATGCATCGGGAGGTGTGCAATATGCGTCCATTAGGCTGCGCTTTAGCCTGCGCTTGAATATATAGATGGTTACCGATGACTGCAGTTCACTGCTCAGCGAGTTCCACAGTTGCAGTCCTTGATATAGAAATGTTCTCTGGTGACATAATGTCCGGGTCAGTGGCAGATGATAAAGGCTTGATTGTCTTATGGGATAGTTGTGTACGTCTCGGTTTCTGCAGAATAAAACAAGGATGTTTTGAGGTAATATTTCTTGTGCTAGCTGGTACCTGAAGGAACTTAGACTTCAATTTTGATTGTAGTCTAGTTTCTAGCCGTTTCTATTTCGGCTTAGTTTAGCTCCAAGTTGCAGCCAAAAGCCCAATGATCGCGCCTAGCCGAGTGAGGGCGCTTACCCCAGTGATTGCAATCACTGAGGTAAGCGCCCTCACTCGGCTTGGCGCGATCTTTGGGGTTCTGGCTGCAACTTGGAGTAAACTAAGCCGAAATAGAAACGGCTAGAAACTAGACTAAACTGACTAAACTGATTGTAGAGATCGTGATATTTTAGGACTTGGTTTTGGTAAAATAAATTGTTTGTATGTTCTCGCTGGCCTGTACCACTTATTATTCTCATTGCTCTTTTTTGTAGGAATACAGTAATCTTATTTGTTTGTGACGTGAAACAATTGCCCCATGCCAGAATACAAAAAATCAAGTGTGAAAGCACCAAAGCGGAATAGAGGCATAGAAGTGCGTGTTGAGGAAGAAGGGTTTGTTGATAATTTCGATGTTACGTGAAACTTTCTTGCATAACTCATTAACATGGAGTTTCCAATTGAGGGCATCGTCAACGTATACCCCGAGGAATTTAGTGGATTGTACTCTTTGTAAAGTAGTAGTGTTGAATAGAACGGGGTTTGGGAGAAGTGAGAGAGTTTTGCTGAATAGCATGTAATTCGTTTTGTCAAGGTTCAGAGAAAGTCTGTTTGTATGTATCCAGCTGCTAACGTTTTTAGTTCCTTATTCATGACATTGACAAGAATATCAAGGTTTGAATGTGAGAAGAATACATTGGAATCGTCTGCGAATAATAAAAATGATGACAATTTTGAATATTTGCATATGTCGTTTATGTACAAAATGAATAGTAAGGGACCTAACATTGAGCCCTGGGGGGCGCCGCATGAAACATTCCTCATTTCAGATTCACAGTGTTTTGTTACTACATATTGTTTCCTGTTGTCTAGGTAACTCCTGAACCACTCTAAGGCCTTTCCTTCCAAGGCCTTTAACAATATGCTGTGGTCAACTATGTCAAAGGCCTTGGAGAAGTCCAGGAACACACCAACAGTCTGGAGCCAATCATTCAGTGATTTACTTATTTAGTGTATTAGGGTCAGTAGGGCATGTGATCTGTTGTGGTTTTCGCGGAAGCCAAATTGTGTGTTATTAAGAATATTGTTTTGTTTTACAAAGTAGACAAATCGTTTATAAATAATTTTTTCTAGGATCTTAGAAAAGGTTGTTAGAAGCGAGACTGGACGATAATTGGTGAGAAGGGCTGTGTTTCCCGTTTTGAATATTGGTACAACTTTCGCAATTTTCATTTCATCGGGAATACACCAGTTGTCAAGGATAAATTGAAGATGTAATTTAGTGGGATAAGTCGTTTTTGAACTGTTTAACAATGTTTGATATTTCTGCCGCATCTGTTGGATACAGGAAAAGTGTGTTAGGATTGGGGTCCGGCACGAAGTCCTTGAAGTCAATGTTTGTGCGTGGTATTTTTTTTTTGCCGAGTTTGGACCAACGTTTACAAAGTAATTGTTAAAATGTTGTGCTACTAATTTCGGTTCTCTTGTTTCGTTCTCTAATATTATTTGGTTACAGTTATCTTGCGGTTTGTTTTGGTTAAGAATGCTGTTCAGAGTCTTCTACGTGCCATTTGTGTTGTGTTTGTTATTGTGAAATTTGTTGGCGAAATAGTCTCTTTTGGCATTTCGTAGCAAAGATGTGAGTATAGTTTTGTGCGTAGTATATTTTGCTCGCGTTGTGGGATTAGATTTGCGCTATATCTGTATTATAAGTTATTTTTTCGGTTGATTGATCTTAGGAGGGTTTTGCTTATCCACGGTGATCTCGGTACTTTCCTGTAATTAGGTTTTTTGCGTAATTGGGCAGGAATTATTTCATCATAAGCAAAGAGTAGGAGTGACATAAACCTTTCAAATGAATCACTAGGGTCTTGCAATACAAGAACTTCAGACCAATTAATTGACCTTAGTTTTTGTATAAGGGAGTTATCATTTGTTAATTTTCTTGTTATATTGGGAGGAGATTTTCATTGCTTTGAAAGATTCGAGACACTTGTTAATACTGGGAAATGATCGCTTATATCAGATACTAAAATTCCAGACTGGGGAAATGGGTGAACATTTGTGAGAATATGATCTATTAGCGTTGCTGAGGGTTCAGTGATCCGTGTTGGCCTGGCTATAAGAGGGACAAGAGAGTGTGAAAGAACAATATCTATGTAAATATTTGATGGGCTCTCGTCAGTTTTGAGATCTATGTTGAAATCGCCTGTTAGGAAGCAGGTTTTATTGCACAAGTTAATTTTTGACAGAAGACTTTCAAATTCACTGAGGAATCCACTGATATTGCTGCTGGGTGGTCTATAAATCATGCAAGTTAGTATTCCTTTATTCCCTGGATTTAGGATTTCAATGAAGAGAGTTTCAATGTGGGGTTTTGTCTTGTTAAGATTATTATGTAGTGTGTAGCTGTATTGTGTAGATATATAAGCGGCAACGCCACCGCCTCTCGCTGGGCGATTGTTTGTAACTAATGCGAAGCCTGGTAGAGAAATAGCACAGTTAGAATGTTTGTCGTCAGTAAGCCACGTCTCTGTTACTCCTACTACGGATATGTTATAGTTTATATTTTGCATTATAATTCGAAGTGCTACAAAGTTCTTGTTAAGGCTTCTGATGTTAAAATGCATTAGAGAAGTTGGAGGGGTTGGTATTCAACATACCAGCAAGTTGTGTTTGTGTAAAATATTGTATGTCGTGTCTGGGTGTCATCGTTTTCGTCAAAGTTATAAGTGAATTGAGTTTGGTGGATATTAAATGATCGCGTTACACATTGACTGTTTTCTACATTCAACTCATTTTCAGGGTAGTGAACTGTGCCATCCGTTAGAACTGCTGGCGCAAAGTCGCGCGTGTTGAGCGTGAGGGAAGGTAAATTTGATTCACGACGGATATTCATGAGATAAGACACTCTACACACTAGAAATAAAGGTGCAGTTTAAGGTTCAATTTTGTGTTTAGCACCCCAATCTCGACAAGGGTTGAATATTCCATCTCCGCGGGTTTACTTCGTACGAACCAAGGTTCAGTTTTCAGGAAGGTTCAATTTTGAACCTTTCTGTATGGATTATTAGTCTTGTACAGAAACCTACAGAAAAGCGATGATCATATTATTCACATGCTACAGCCAGTATCTCTTATAAAAGTAAGTTGATTCTAAGATTGTGGGAAGCAAATGAAGTTAAATTGCCAAATGATCAATATTGATAAATTTGGTACGTAAATCCACGCAAACGAAATATAAAAGTTATAATCCATCGTAAAGAAAGTAATCGTACATAGACTAAGCGGCTAGCCAGTGTTGATCAACCAATCACGCAAGCGGAGACAATGCATCAAATAGGTACTTTGTACTCATATGCTAATAAATATTCATTCATGCCTATTGATTTGTATCATATTTTTGTACATCTTAATAGATAAACTAGATAGAAAGAATATTTAAGCATACATTCCAATAAACATTTAGAAATTTAGACATTAAAAGAATAAATGCCACCTAATTGAATGCAGACAACAATAATTACAACAAAATATCTATCTTTAGTTGTACTAACTAATATTTTTTGGAGCACAGTAGCGTATTTCTCTCTCTCTCTCTCTCTCTCTCTCTCTCTCTCTCTCTCTCTATATATATAAATGAGCATGTGAAAACGATAGGTGTAGGGTAGGGTAAGAAAGGATAGGATTAAATGTAGGGTTCGGGTTGTGTGTGCGTTTATATCCATGTATGTTCAATCGTGTATCAAATAAATTATATCGAGTTTCCAAAAGGTCTGTTTTTTACCACATTCTGACGTCCAAAAAAACTACGTTTTTACAACGTTCTTGAAACTTTTTTTTTGTTACCTGGGTATGGGGTTCAAGACATAAACCCTGAAATATTTAATTATGCACCCTGTAGAGTTGGGTTTGGTGGAAAATGAACCCCTAAAGGTGCGAAAATACACATCTGCGGGTGCAAATTTGAGCCTTATGGATGTTGAATTAAACCCCCAGGGGTGCAGTTTTTAATCTGTGAGTGTTCAATAGTAAACCCTAGTGGTAAAATAATGCACCCCATTAGAGGGTTTAAAATTGCACCCTCGACTAGGGTGCAAATTTTGAACCCCATTGGGGTGCTGCTATTGTATCACGCCTGGAGGTTCAATTTTGAACCCTAATTTCTTAGTGCGTACGTGGTTGTTAAGTAATGCCCGTAAGTGCGAGTAAATTAAAACAAAAAAAAGGGAGAGGAAGAAAAGAATTGATAACGTTTAATTAGATGTTTGCGCTAAGTTCGAGTAATTATTTTTTTAAGAGGTTGTCTCAAGAAAAAATATTGAATTAGTGATAATTACGAATAAAAGGGAAGTTGGTAGTGATATTTATCTACGAGGTACATGATATTCATGTAAACACACAATATGGCTAGTCAAACATTGACAAGATTAATACATTATTACTTGGGTGACAAGCATCATTCAAAAGATGATTTTTTTTGTAAGTTTGACAAGCTGAAATGCGAAATGCGAGACAAATTTTCAGTAATAAAAATTCAACAACAGTGGGATAACAATGTATTTCGGATCATTTCACCTTGACATGTTGAATGAGCGCTATTGGCGCTAATTGAAGCTGATTTGTTGAAAGACTGTCCGTGATTGCATAACATACAATTGACATTTTGCCGGTGTGCTGGTTTCATTATTTTGTGTGAAAAATCAAGGATGTTTAAGCACATGGATATACATCGCTTTGAACAAGGTTAGATGCCGTCACTTAATATTCATGACTAGCAACTGCTCTCAAAAATATATGATGCATACGCGATTGCATCACGTTCACCTGCCTTTTATAATAGGTCATACGCATTCCTATACATGCATATATTTCAGCTTTCGCTGCTGAACGTCTGATTTTGTCACTAAGTGCTTATTACGTAGTTAATAAGGACAAGCGAATACGAATTTTGATACTTTTTGAAATGCAAATACTAGCTTGGGCGCGGTTGGCCACGTTTTTCATGTTTCTTGTCCGAAAGGAAAATATCTGGAAGTATCGTTTCATGCAATTTTGTAAGCAGGTATGATGCGGATCGAGGATTGTGAAATTGAGACTTTTATACTGCAACTTGATATCACGTTTAGAGCCCTTTTGCCATATTGTAACACTATTCCTCGATTGAATCTTCAAAGATGCATCGTAGGTATTGCATGTCACAACTGCGCAAGCATATGGGGTGAGGATATTTCACCAAATTCTTCTGCGCATCCGATTTTGTTTATACGTCAAATGCAGGCAAAACTCATCCAGAGAATAGGCGGTATTGAACATCGAGATCAAAGAGAAAATCTTTGTAAAGCCTTCTTTTGTGACCAGAAGGAGAGTGCAATGAATCTGCATTGATTAAACGGCAGTTGGATATCCATGTGCTTAAACATCCTTGGAAATATGCAGTGGTTTGTTGTCGTAGCAATCTATTACACAAGTGCGATTCGGAAGAGTAGTCTTCTACGTGTAAGGAAAAGTATTCCCTGAGTAGGTCAAGAGTATCAGAAAGACCTCACGATTAGAAAAGAGACTGGGTCTTATTTCGTTGTTATTTATGCTAACGCTAACACTAAGTAGTGTTTACATCAGCGTAATCACGGACTGCCTTGTTACAAGCAGGTACATACAGTATTTAGATGAGTTGTCAGCACAAAATCTGAATAAGTAATATATTAGAATACGGGTGATATAATGTAATTTCTACTTTACATGTGCTGAGCGATAGTAGAAGCAATTAGTGGGATAATAGATTTTTCCTCCATGCGTCTACCGTAAACAACGGTTAGTATTTAAAAGTTCAGAGCTGTATACAGACGAACTGCTGTGGGAAAGCCAAAGTAATAATTCAAGGCTATAATTCAACGATTTACAGTAGAACGCAGTGCAGTATGGCGTGTTGCACTTTGATGTACAATCAGACCTTTCCTATTCGAATTCGACCTTTTCTATTGGAATTGTAAACCACATTTTTTTTAATGTGTTTTGCAACATAACACTTCGATACAAGCAGAATTTTTAAACATGTGTAGGCCTATATATTTCTTTCGACAAAAAAAGAAGAAGAAGAAAAACGTTCGAGATTGAACGTTTGATTATCGAAGGCCGTACCGTACTCGTTTGTGTGTTTGTTGAACTCGTAGTCTCCAGTTTCAGACACGATTATTTAGCCTGTTGATTTTTACAATCTTGGAAATATAAATTGTGTCTGTAATTAATAAAATTCTTCGTCCTTTCTTATTTAGCAACAACAAACTTGGTGCTGGATATTTTAGGTCGTAAGCAGGTCCGCCCCATGACTACGGTAAGTTTTATTATCGGACAATACATGTAACTAACAATTCTTGTATAGCGCACATCACATTATAAAAAGGTTACGGTGTTTCAATGCGTTTAGGAATGGGGACACGAACATTGAATTATGAAATAGTGTTTTTTTCAAGATTTTTTTTTTACTATTTTCTCTCAAATCAACGGAGTAAATCATTCTTACACAAACTTGATACATTGTGCATTGATATTTTGAATTAAACATAAATTGCAATTTTGTATAAACAAAAGAAAAAGTACATTTTGATATAATACAAAACATTGTTGTAAAATCAAGAATCTTGAAAAAAAAGTTTTGTTTGTCTATTTATTCTCCCAACCCCTCCCACGTTTGAACATACTCCCAAATCTTCATCCACACATACACACACACGCCGCACAAAAACACACACACACACACACATCCACACACACACACACACACACACACAACACACACACATACACACATACACACACACACACAAAACAAAACAAAACATGTGTACCGAAGGATATATGCAAAAGTAGTGCGATTACAGCCGTTCCAGCATTTTTTTTCTAACCAAATTTGCCTCGACGTTCTTATGTATGAAAGTTTTATGCAATCGATTGATGTGGCGATACTCAATATTAACGTATTTATTCGGTTTTAAAAGAAAAAAAAATGTGATAGAGGTTTTATATTGCAATGTCAATTATGCTATCTAACCATGTAAAATACTTATTACCCACATGGTCGAATGTTAAATCCGTGTGATATAATGATTAAATCATTGAACTGAATAATTCTGAACTGAGCTGAACTGCATTACAATTTACAGAAATATTCAGGAAAAAAAATTGTTCTTGATTGAGCTATTCAATAGTAATCATATTGTGACGATGTACTTATTATATTTTTTTGGGTATACTTCTGTACAATGCATTTTTTCCCTCCTACGTAATAAACTACCATCAAACATAAACCAGATGACTGCGTGTCCTTTTTTTTTTCTCCATAGGTTAATATGCGATAACATTTGAAAAGCTGGGTTCTAACTTCGTCTGCTCACATACCTTGTTATTCTTAAATGTTTAAGTCAAGTTATGAACCCGTTAAGGGCCACAATAACAGAGGATCAATTTTTCGGTTTTGATATACAACGCATGACCAAAATTTCTGAATCCCCCTTTCGCGGGCTTTTCGTGGGCTTTTTGCGGGCTATTCTTGCCTTGGAGACCTCCCTAAATCCAGAACAATGCTCATTGTAATATTTTATAACCCTCTTTTTAAACTTCTCAGGATTCCAAAGAGAGGGAGAGAGAAAAGAAAAACACCCCCTCTTTAAAGAAATTTTTCGGGTGAAAACTCGAATACACCCCCCTTTTTCTACATTTCGCACTTTCCGGACTTGTCCCGCAAAAAAAGTGCCCCTTTACCGAACATTGTGGGAACACACATGCGGCCCCCTCCGATCCTGGAGAAGGGGGGGGGGGGTGGTTCTGTTAACAAATATTCATGTAAACATGCTTTCTTTGGTGTATCATATACGCGTGTGTGAGTTGTGTCTATTGCATGGCTGCTTAAAAGGACATTTCACCCTGGAGTTATGGATGGTTTCATAAAAGTAGAAACATAAATGAAAACAATTACCATCAACAAAAACAAACAAACCCATCAAAGGATAATAAAAAAGAGTAATTGATTTTAAAAATCGCAATATTGTCACGTCAATTGTGAGGTTCTCTGCTTTAAGTTGGGTACCATATAAAAAAAAAGTTTTCCCCAAAGGATGTATTATACCATTATACCTGTACATTTGATGTATACACACGATTTTACATGCACGCACTGCAGGGAAACTATTTATTTCTTCATAAAAAAAAAGAAGGACAATTAATGGAATCATACAGCACACATCATACACATGATAAAGGAGAGCAGCTTGCAATAAACGTCACCAAATTGAAATTTTAAACAAGTCATAACTTTTGTTATCCTTGATGAATTTTCGTCAAACCTTCACTGATATGTTGTTTTCATTTTTTCTCTTATCATATATGTAAGAAAACAAAATTAATTCAGGGTTATCTTACGTCAGCCTTGTGTCACTTTTCGATTTACTGCTGTAAGCATTCTTTTCTTTGTTGTTTATTTTTCCACAGAATTAAAGTGGCAGCGGCAAGGAGGACTCTAAGATGCGTGTTAAATGCCAGAAGCAACATGAGACACGCGAGATGCAAACGATGTTGTAGTGTATAAGTGCCTTTATTTACATTCCGTAAGATTTGGTATTAATGTTAATCCGTGGTTTTATCATTAATGCTCGTTACCATAATTGCTAGATTGATTTAAAAAAGGCATATGAATAATCATGTAAAGATTTGAGCCACGTGGAAACAAATCCTACAACTTCGGGCTGCAAAGATCCATTGTTAATCTATCTTTAGAAACCACAAGGCCAATTGTATTGGGCTCTGTCCTTTGACCGTTTAGGAGCGGGCTTTAGGTTTAGTGAGCTGTACTGACCAAAGGGTATATAAACCACTACTCACGACAATTATGTATCACACCTGACGAAGTGTTACAGCGGCGCACGAAACGTCGTCATCTTAATTCCCTTGTTGATCACACGTTGCGAGACAAACGATTGTCACTAGCAATTCATCCGCAATGAGTAACATATTTAGCATTATTAACCGTCTTATGTTCATCAAAATTTGCTGCTGTAACAAGCGACTGGGTACTGCTCTTAAAACTTCCATCTCAGAAATAGGCCTATTTGTTATTTCATTTAGGAATAGACAAATGAATCCTCTTCTTCCAGACTGGGTATAAAAAAACACGCTTTGTAATGTTACTCTTAGACGATGTGCATTACAGCGTAAATGCCACTGATAAAACAAAGTTATATGTATAATAAGTCCAATTTAGATGTTGTGTTCTCGATGCAAAACTATGAGATTGTTAATAAATTTGGTGTATGGGGGCCCGTAGTAATCAATCAAATTGTCATGGGGAAGGAGCTTATATAAATGTCATAGTTTTTGTTTTTAAATAGTATTTACGTCCGCGATTTTCAGCATTATAAAGGAATGTGAAAAGGATGTTTTTTGTATTGCTTTATAAGAGTTATCTTCACTGCTTTTTAGTATCGGTTAATAAGAGTTATCTTTACAACATATTGGTTACAAAAGCATATTATCTTATACCTGTCAACCCTTTGGCTTTATAAACAAATACCAATTTGTACAATTTGTTTTAACCGACATTTTATTGAGCAAATACAACATTTGATTGAGTTTTAATGTTAGATTTAAATACATGGTTTTTCTTATATATTGAATTATGCTCGGTTTTCATAAAATTTATTCATACATCTGAAATTTGACTGAGGTGGATACCTTTTGCAGGCATAGGCTTCATACGCCAGTATCATGAAGAAAAAAAAGGAAGAAGAAATCAAAATTGTTCTTTTTTCAAATGTTTCATATTGACCTTCACATTTGTATTCATGTTATATCACAGATATTTCTTTTTCAGCTTTGTGATCAGATATATAAATATACAGCAAAGCGGAAGATGGAATAGATAACCCCAAGTTCAGTTTGCATTTAGAGAATATGGTGAGCATGCAAGGCAAATTACACACAAAGAGTTGTATCTGATGCTGTTTTTAAATTATACCTGACTATTAAATCTCCAATTTCGAGCTCTGGACCTTTATGTTATACTTCATGCAATGTTTGTCCCAATTTGACTTGGTCTGTAAAACTGACACACCACACTGGAAGTAGCTTCAGTTAAAATATAAATATTTTCTCTGGTAATAGTAAAATAAAGTAACAAACAATAACTATATTCTCCAGAAACATAATCATTTTTTCCCTATAAACTAGCTTCCCATGCAACAAGTCTTTCTGTTTACGTCCTCTCTCACTCTCTCTCCCTTTTTTGTTACTACTCCGTATTACGATATTTGGGGTTTATTTCAAAACATCTTCATCAGCCTTTCTGTTTTTCATGTCGAGATGGGATAGCAATAAACACTAATGCACTGGAGAGAGAAATAAAGAGTGTGTGAGAGAGAGAGAGAGAGAGAGAGAGAAAGAGAGAAGTTACAAATGTGCGTTTGTATCATGTGTCGGGTGGAAGGGATAAAGAGAA
Organism: Arbacia lixula; assembly: GCA_963669155.1. Lineage (NCBI taxonomy): Eukaryota > Metazoa > Echinodermata > Echinoidea > Arbacioida > Arbaciidae > Arbacia > Arbacia lixula. Next base: position 8,272,057 of record OZ022590.1, on the reverse strand, counting down.
AAGGGGTAGGGGTAAAGACATAGAGGGAAGAGGGAAGAGATATCTTTTTTATAATAATACATGTATGTGCGTTTGTTGGAAGTAGAGATGAAGGATGATAAGTCATTGAGCGTACGTATGTGGTAACATGTATGTATATATATATATATATATATATATATATATATATATATATATATATATACCTACACCCTACACCTACACCTACACCTACACCTACACCTACACCTACACCTACACCACCTACACCCGACAAAGGAAATTATAATTGGTATTGTGTCGAGAATTTGTCAATCTGACGGTCAATCGGATCGGGGTCGCCTTAGCCACTAACTCGTCTCTGTGGTCTAGTGGTTAAGGCACCGGCGTTCAAAGCTGGGGGCCCGTGTTCGATTCCCGGCAGAGACATTTTTTCGGCATCACCAATTTTTCCAAAGGGTAGATAGCTCTGGGGAACCTTGATTTAAGCTACGCCTACCATTCTCTTCATCCATTTCTTTCACAAAATATTTTAATAAAAGAGTTGCCAAAGCTGTTGTATATGTATAATTTCTCACATTTATGTATATAAATATATATATATATATATATACACGTGTGTGTGTTTGTGTGTTTATGTGTGTGTGTGTGTGTATTCGTGTGTTTATGTGTGTGTGTAACATATTAAGGGTGTGGAGAAAGAGACTTGTTATTCATGCGTGCATACTCATGCGTGTGCGTGTGTGTATGTATATATGCATGCGTATATATATATATATATATATATGTGTGTATATATATGTATATATTTATATATAAATGTGTGTATATAAATGTGTGTATATATATGTATATATTTATATATATGAAAATACAAACAAATTTATAAAAAGAACGGGATTTCTCTGACGTTTTATGTATTTGTTGGTATTTTCATTTACATTTTCAGCGCCATCACAACCTCCTGTACCCCACCCCTTTTTATATCTCTCTCTCTCTTTCTCTCTCTCTCTCTCTCTCTCTCTCTCTCTCTATATATATATAAACATATATTTCTTGAAGTGGTTGGACAGAGAAAGGGGGTGGGGAGGGGAAAAAAGACGAAAAGTGAAGCCATGATAGGGGGTGAGAATAAGAGAGAGATAGGGGAGGAAAGGGGGAGGGTGTAAATAAGGACATGATTGTTGCTGCCTTTGTCTCTGCCAGACAACTTTCTCGATTCATGGCGATAATTTGAGTTTAAGCTTGATTCGAAATGTAACTTTTGTATACTAATTTTTCCAAAGCGTCAATAACAGTAACAGCTAGAACAAAATACGACGGGTATGGATGCACAGAGGAAGTTTTATTTATGACATAAAACAAAAATGAACATTTGAGGAAGTTATGTGTATGTAATCAAAACAGAACTTGATGTGGGAGTAAAAAAAAACATCCAGAGATTGATTACAATTTTAAAACTAATACCGATATTCATAGTCTCCAGTCTCCAGAGTAGTGAGCTTGCAATCTTCTACCCGCTATGCTTACACCCAGGTGTAATTTAATAGTCTCAGGCGATGTCACACCTCTCCAATCAAGAAAATATCCAGAGTTTACGAGGTCCGACTCAGGCCCTGGAAGTCCCATGTACAGTTGAGGCCAAAAGTTGACATATACCCTTGGAATGAAGTGAAATTTGTTCGCTTGCCAAACATCGTTACATTTACTATATCTCCAGAAATATAAATCCCACCGTGACGAATTTGGTATCAAATGAAATACCGTATTAAGATCCTCTTCGTGATTGGGATGCCGTTGGGATTAAATTATATTTCAGGTGGAATTTTCTTTGGAGAAAAAAAATATTCATGCCAAATGTATCCTATCGCTTATTATATTCTTAAACATCGTTTCATAGAAATATATAAATATCAAATCTATGATTTATATTAAATTTTCTATCATGATATGTCACCACTGAACAAAAAAGCGTAATCTGAATTGTTTCTGTTGAGATGGAACTAGCACAAATATGAAATGTTTTTGTCAAGTTTTTATCTTTAATTTGTCTAGAATAGGAAGATATGGGGGGATAAATCACATCTAAATATTTTCAACTCCTGATGACAAAGCAATGGGCATGACATACTCATTTCTTTGATATAAAATTTGTCATGATAGCACAAATATATTATGAGATACAGTAAATTTTAGTAACTTTTCAACTTTTCTTTGACTTTTCTGGGTGTATGTAAACTTCTGGCCTCATCTGTAGACTTATCGAGTATTCACGCCTTCCCTAAGTGGCTAGGCTCTCGTTGTTATGAGCGGTATAGTGCGATTGGTTACGAAGTTATCGTAATAGCCCTTTTTGATGATGATGTTGATGATGATTTGATTAACGACAAGAACATAGATATTTGTACAACAATATGAATACTTTAACAATATAAAACCAAAACTGATCATAGATAGTTGAGTATAGATGTACCCTAATAGTCAAGGTGTTATAAAAAAACCTTGATACTTTTGGAAATGATTACAAATAAGTTACAACTCAAATAAATTAGAGAAAGTCAAAGGATATCAACATTTTTAAAGCATGTTTCGTGATATTTCATCAATCGTCATTCTAAACATAATCATGTGACTATTTAATGAGATTTTTGTAAACTTTTGGACAAATTTGGACCTAGAAAATGTTGTGTATCAGATAATTAATTCAGAACACAACAATGAACATTGTATCTCACACCTGTCAAGCCACTAGCTAATGCAATCATATGTCATCATAATATATGTGATGCTTCTGGCAGAAAAGACGTTTTGGGTTGGCATGTTTGATGCACAATGGCCACCGTTGTATTCTGCATTAATTACCTGGTACCCGAAAATTGTCAAAAAGTGACAATCTGATTAAATATTCACCTGATTTTTACGAGAAAAATAATTAATGACATGTAACAAAACCTGCTTTTAAAGAATGACACCCGTTTTCTTTATGATATGTCAATTTCAGCTTGATCCAAGTTGTAACTTATTTTTGATTGTTTTTCAAAAGTGTCAAAAGTTTTTTTTTAACACCTAGTACAATCGTGAATAGGCGTTGCTATAAGGACTAAAAATATCACAAGTGATAGTCGAGACTGGTCCTCACAGTAGACACATTTGGCAAAATAACATTTTCAACACTATGCTGACTAGACTGTTTGACTTTTAATACAAAAAAGAAAAACAAAACAGGACAATATTGATTTCTTTCTTATTTGACATATGGCTTTGCTTATAATATCTCTACAATCACATATGCATATATAGTTATATGATTATGTTACTTTTTTGGAGATATTTGCTAGCAATGGGGATATACAATTTGAATCTACACTCATCTGTTTGGAGTAGGTTGATTACTCCAATTAACGAAGACGAACATAATGAAATATACAATGGTTAATCTATCAGAATGGAATTTGCAAGAACATAAACTTCTGAATGAATGATTCATTATGAAACAAGAGAGTTAAAAGTTGTTTCCTAAAGGCATATTTTGTTTTCTTCTCTTTTTCCGTTATGTATACAAATTCTATGCAAGTCTTTCGAATAATACGTTACTAATGGAAACTAAAAAGCTAGCCAGAGGTTTGACCGAGTAGAAACAACTGATAGATTTAGAGCGCATTCCACAATTTGAAACTAAATCACTATTAAAAAGGTGAATACCATAACGCCTAACTACGCAGTTAGGGATATAGTTGTGAATACATTACGGAAACGAATTAGTTACTTTCACACTATTAATATCCGCACAACCTTGGATACAAGTTATTGTTTCTTGTGAAGGTACTTACTAAAGACAAATATGCTTTTATCGGCGATATTGCCTGAACTTTGCTTTCACACGGGGAAAAAACAAATTATTTCGGATCGGGGTAGATTGCCGGATCATAAAATACGAGGGATATGTCGCATAAAATTTACCATTCATGGCAACTTCTATGGAAACCTTGAATTTGATCGGCTCTTGCGCGCTCTTACCCATGGTTACCATTGGTGACATAGTTACCATTAATGGTAAGTTTTATGCAACGGGGTCATGTATTAACCTCATTGTGAAGGTGTGAATGCCCCTAATGTAAGTCGGCGTTCGAGACTAAAAAAATGATAATGTAATGACTGCTGAACGTGATGAGCAGGTTGCAGAGCGGGCCTGCGGGCTGCGGACTTCGGCCTGCCGATACCTGGGCGGGAAGCGGTGATACGACCTTAGGAGGGTGATGCTCTTGCTAGATCTGTCATTTCTTTCCACCTGCAGAACGAAAAACGACAACATGATAGAAATATATATTTTTTTAAACGTGAAAATAAACACATGTTTCATACAATTCTAGGTTCACTTCTACAATCTTCAGTTTAAAAAAAAACACCCCTTTTCCATTCAAATTACGATGGACTAGAGCAATAATTCAAACACAAAAGGAACCTCTAGAAAAATAGACAATGTAAAAGCTGCTATTGTAGAGCAGCTCCGTCAGTTTTGCTGGTCTTATTTCTCCATCTTTCTACCAGGTATAAACTATTTTACCTCCCACGTCCTGCACGATCGATAGCCATATCCAGGATTATATATTTTATGGCAACACTATCGTTAACGCCAACAATATACTCTTCATATACCCACTGGCAGATATAGCTGGTATAATTTCATCGGCTTATCACAATTACATATCAGACTTTGAATATGACTGGTTCATTGATATTGTTTTTAAATGTAATTGAGGGATAATCAGAGGTTATTGAAAAAATTAGCGTTGGAGGAGTTACGATTAACACAGTTTGTTATTATCCCTTTTATTTAATGTTTCTTATTGTTTGTATTAGGAAGAAGATGTTGGTGAATGATCAAAAGAATGAGACAGGAAGAAGAAAAAGGAGAAGAACAAGAATGCAGAAGAAGAACAAAAAGGGAAAGGGTGCAGAAGAGGACGAGGGAAAACGAGTCCAACGACGGGAAGGAAGTAACGTGGCGTAGCCAGCTTTAATATATGTGGTGGAGGGGGGAGGGGGTGGAAGCTGAAGCGAATGTGCCGACAACCTAATGTGCAATCACTGTTATTAAAAAGAAGAGATTTCTCATATAAAAATATTGATTACAGTTTTATTTTTCATCATTTGAATATTGCATTTCATCAGTTCACCTTGACAACCTCTTTCAATCTAAATCTCTTATTTTTAAAAACAAACAAGAAAAAATATTTTCACAAACGTTATTTCTAATAAACCTTCACACATACGCAACTATAAAACAACCAAAAAGTTACCCTTTACCCATAATTATGCAATGAATGGAATCAAATTAAACCCAATTACATGAGCCTACCCCAGCGCATTTCACCCACTCCCCCAAGGACACACACACACACACACACTCACACAAACACAAACTCACACAAACACACACACATACACATACATACACACATACACACACATACACGCACATATACACACACATACACACACACACACATACAATCATACACATGTACACTCATTCACTCACTCAAAGGAGATAAAGGGTATTTTAAGGCAAAGTTTCCAGTAGTACATTACAAACACACACGCGCACATACACACACACGCACACGCACACATATACACACAAACACACACAACACATATACACATTCAAACACACACACAAGCACTCACACACATACACATACAAGCACATGAGGAGTGGTAAAACCAGTTTGAAATTTGAAGTGGTAACATTAATTTCGTGCGAAAGGTAGAAAGGATCCACACACATCAATATACAATCCAAAACGTATTTCAATTCTTATTGTTTTTGCCTTAGGAAAATGGTAAGGAAGAGAGAGAAGAATAGGGGGGTGATACATAAGGGAGGAGTGAATGAAGAGGGCGAATGGGTGTGTGGAGCAGGGGGGCGAGGTGAAGGGAAGGGGGTGAAGAAAGAGGAGGAAGATTAGATGAATGAAGACCAGGAGTACGAGACGAAGGACATACCTATTACACACTGCACATGCTGAATACCGACTGACCGTTGTAAGAAATGCCCAGTTGGTAGAGACCCGGGCCGGATATTTGGAAAGATACCTGTCCCGACATGGTCTTCCCACTATTGACGATCTGTCCGTTGCGTACCATACTCCATGTCACGTAAACAGATGGTGGCCCAAATGTAGCGCTAATTTGCTCTAACCAGGGATCGTAGGTGAGAGACTGGTTGAAGTAAGGTCCTGGTGAAACAAAACAAATATACAGAGAAAGAAAGACAATCATTAGTTTGCAAGCATTAAAATTAAAATACAATTCAACTTAACTATAATGTCAATCTTGTAAAATGCATGAGACATCCTTGTACAACATTGATCCTGAGGAATGATTTATGCGAGATTATTGCCGTCAACCAGTCACCCCCGACCCCCACCCCCTCCAAAGAAGAAGCAGGAAACAAGATATTTATATTTGAAGCTATCAAAATTCCCTGTAAAATATTTTACATCATTACGCCGCGTGGTAATGTTCTCATGATGAAGGATAAAATGGAATGGGACACGTGTGTGTGTGCGTGAATGTGTGTGTGTGTGTGTGTGTGTGGGGGGGGGGGCAGTTTTATGTTTGACCGAAAAAAATCACGATCTGTAAAGTAATAATGATCTGGGGTGATATTCATGAAACCTTTCTAAGCCTAGTTAGCTAAAGTGCATTCAGCTGCATGCGTTGAAGTAGTTAAGTAGGCTAGTAAGCTTTCATGAACATGGCTCCTGTTCTCTAAACATGCACTAAGTAAAACAAATGAAACTTTTGAAAAATAGTGTTATAAAATTACAACTAAAATCAAAGGCATGTTGGGTGAATACGTTTTGAATTGTTGTAACATACCTTCAATGGTAACTACCATGAAAGTCGCCAATGAGCTCTCATCATTGCATTTGTTGCCATGGTAGTTCACATTGATGGTACGTTACAATAATTGACAACCTATATGCAGCATTGCCAAGCTCTGGTTAAAAATAACATCTTTGGCACTGAGCCTCCTGCCCAATGCCATAAGGCACAAATTCTGATTGAAAAGAAAATTACAAAGCACACACAAAAAAAACCCACAACAGTGCATTGGAACAACAAAAATGTACATAATACAGAAAATACAGGAAGGAGAGAACCTCCCGAGGTCCCTATAACAAGCAGAGCATTGCACAGTATCGGAAATAATGTTGAGAAGGTTGTTACATCTCGTTAAATACATTCATGGATAGTTTCTAAGAACAACACCAAACCCAATGCCTCGTCACTGAAAGGTTGCTTAATACCTCATGTACCTGTATGCAAATTTTATTCACGTTCTTCAAACAATATGGTACCAATGGTAACCCCAAAGCCCGTCCGAGGTTTGTCCGAGTAGCAACAACCAATATAATCAAGGTGAGTTCCATTAATTAAAACTGAATGACGAAATACAGGGGAATGTAATAACACAGGTGAATGTAATAACACGTCACCAGGCAATTAGGGGGGAAAATGTGAATAAATTATGAAAATTCCTTTAATAATTAACTATCCTACAATCTTCTAGCATTTCCATTAAATACATGTAAATACATGTACTGAGCCGAAAAAACGCGGTGTCTACCTTTGGAAACATTTGAGAATTGTTTACATATTATTATTGATATAAAAACACATTTAGGCTTTCAAGAGGAGCCGACCTAAATAATCATCAATAAAATGTAAACATAAGACTACAATAGAAAATGAAGAAAATGAAAGTTCTGCAGGTACTTCGACATGAGATACATATTTTTCTTCCCTTAGTACAGTGCAAAGCCATCGGCACAAAGCGCCCATTAACATCTTTTAGCATTTGAACACCACGATTACACACCATGCAGTCCAATGAAGAGTACGTAGCCTGGTAGGCCTATATAGATGGCAGTATGCGTGTCGATAAGCTTTTGGGTACTATTTCGTGTACTTTTACTTCTACATGTAGATCTATTTAAGACTTTGACCCACGGCTCATTGTCTTATTAGAAACTCGGTAAAAGATACACGTTGGCGCGAGGGTCCCTAAATATCCTTTGATTCGAGCTGGGGAAAATTAGCTGTGAGTTCGCTATTGCTGATGTTTTACAGACTAGCCTTATATCATTATTTGCATCTGAAAAGAGCTACGTCGATAAATTGTGCCCCCCACACACTTAGCAATTTCTTGTCCATGTGAATAATTATAATTACCACAAAACCTTAAGAATATTAAAGTAGTGTTCATAAATAGTCTTACAGGAACAACATTGGATACATTCAACGGATCTTTGCTAGGTAACTACATGTAGTTAACGTTAGAGTTACTTCAATAAAGTTATCAATCTGTACAATTTACTTTGTTTAAAAAGTGTTCTTACCTCTAAGCTTTGGTTTTGTCTCTACTCCATGATCTGGTGGATTGTGTCTATTATTGAAAGCCCTTCGTTGTCTAGAATCCATTTTGTAATAATCTCTAAATACGACTGCTAAATCTGGTCTGGATCTAGCTGGTCAACGACTCTCCTTTTATATGCCACGTCGTTCCATAAATTTACAACGTGGACACTTCCATTTTTAGGGGGTTGTCCTAGCATTCGCAGCTTCCAAGCAAAGTAAAATTACATCATAATATTGATTTACGGTTACATGGTATTTGACCCCCCCCAAAAAAAAAAAAATGATAACAAGCATTTTAGCCAAGATATCATTTTTTCTCACTTGTATACCGAAATGTGAATAAATATTAGCAGGCATTTTTATTTGATGTACCTTCTCCAAATTGGATGATGCCAATTCGGTAAACACTTATATTTGTAATGTAAATGATCGAGCGGGGAATACCCTCAATTCCTTTATTTATTCGCGATTAATCAAAGAATTTTGAGAAAATTAGATGCATTATCAGACAATGGACAGAACAGACATGAAGCTTATTCGATCAACTGACTGGATCTCATGAGCATTATCTGTAACTTTGCTACGAAACATCGCTCTATTTGATCGAGCGTAGTACTATTTTTCAGTTTGCACAAAACATTTTACTCACCTACCACCCGATTCACATTTCATGAAATAATGCGCAATCCGCACAAACACACACACACACACACACACATACACACACACACACACACACAGACGTAAAATACATCCACCATCAGCGGCCACTGTACCACGACCATCATCACCAAAATGTGCAAGCAGAGATGCAGAGGACAGCAAACGATTCATCGTTATTTAAGATATAAATACGGTATAAATAATATTCTTAAAATGGATTCTTCCTGTAAATGTTTATGCAATGGGCTTCAGGTATAATAATATTCATAGAAAACAGGATATGAATCTACTCCTAACTGATATGCCTTGGCTCATTTGATTTATAATCGTAAGCTTTCCAGTAAAATTTACATTCTCTTTAGAGGGGCTACAACGACATGTGGCTTCATACAACCCATATCACTTACATCCAGTTGGTAGGCTATCATGCGTATTTTCGTTCACCATAAAGGAAAATCAAACGATTAACACGACTATGTTTTAAAAGAAATTGACATCTGGAACATGTTTTCATTGGGGATATTTGGAAATAGGTAAAGCAGCAGCTATCTAGTTTCCTGTATGATAAACGATTTTATAAGCATACGCCAAATATTCTGCTGAAAGTATCAGTCTTGCGATTTCGTCAGTCACAAAAAATAATCGAGGGATAGGCGAAAACGATGTTAGGAGAATCAGTAGGTACTCGATGCGGATTCTCATCAATGGACACAAGGGGGCGCTATTCTATTTCCGTTGCGCAACTCCTTTGAGATTCTTATCTGCATAATGTAGCAAATAGGATAATTGATGATGGCTTGTTAATTACGTTTATTGTTATTTCATTTCCTGTTCTATATGGAAGGTGGAAGCAGACTCACACAGCTGGAGCACATTTTTGCAGGGGTTATCTCGAGCAGATATGAAGTGATGTACAATAAAACCTGTCTTAGTGGCCACCTGTCTATAGTGGCCACTAAAATGATTCCCCCGGAGAGATATCATGTGTTAAAGAACCTGATTATAGCAGCCACCTGTCTATAAAGGCCACAATTTGTGTTTCCCTTGGGTGGCCACTATATACAGGTTTCACTGTATATACAGATCTCGTCAAAGGAAGAAGGTAAATGTGCAACTATGGACATGTCTTTAGAAACAAGTGCAAGTACGTTTGAACTGCAATGAAGACATAAAGTCCTTGCGATAGTGCTATTTTTGTAAAGGATTTACCGTCTTCCTCTGTAATCTCTAAGTTACCCACAAGTTTTATCAATATACTTTGAATAACGATTATGATTATAATTTTGACGACGATATTAAAGTAATAATGCATATTATGAGGGTGAAGATAATAATGACGATGATAATATCAATTGTAAATGTTTCTTTTATTATTATCATTTTTATTATTATTTTATTATTATTATTTTTATTATTATTGTTATTATTATTATTATTATTATTATTATTATCATTATCATTATTATTCTTGTTATAATAATTATTATTATTATCATTACATTCTTACTACTAAGATTACTAGTAGTAGTACTACACTGTTAGTCATAAAGTTGGAATAAAATATTTTTGAATAAAAATCGACAGTTTTCTTGGTATTTGAAAGGCTACGCGTAGACAAAATTGTAATTGAGTGATTACACAATGTTTCCTCGTTACACAGGTAACATTATAAAATGATAAATTTGGATTACGTAATAAATTCTTTTGTTGTAGACTATAAATGCCTATGCATATGATATTCTGTTCCGTTCCCTGATTTAGCACTTTGTATAAGAAGGTTGCATTTTTTCGATTTCCTTGTAACGTTTGAAAAAAAAAATCGGTAGAGACGTTCCCTGGACTATGCCTGGTTCAACGGCAACAGCAACACGCGAGAGAATGGTAGCACTGTGACAGGAGAGCTACAAGCAGACTGATATCGCAGAAGTTCTAGGAATATCACAGAGTGCAGTCTCTAAGATCCTGAAACGCCAACGTGAGGCTGGGAATGTGCGGCCATGGAAATCTCCAGGACGTCCCAGATTAACCACAAGAAGAGATGATCGCCAACTGTTGAATTTCAGCCGCAGAAACCTGAAATTGCCCACAAGGCGTCTTCGTCGCTTGTGGAGGAGATATCATGGGATCAACATTTCCCGGTCAACCGTTAATCGCAGATTGCTCCAACATGGGTACCGAGCACGACGGTTGACCAAATGTCCACGCCTGTCTGTTTGCCACAGAGTAGCTCATCTTCTTTGGGCTAGGGAGCACAGAAGGCTTCATCCAGGACATTGGCAACATGTGGTCTTCACGAGACGACTCAAAGCGTAGGCGGCTCACTGATGATATGGGACGGCATCCATTATGGAGGAAAAACGCCACTGGTGGTTCCGGACGGAAACGTCAACGCCGCCGCCTACAGATATATCTTGGAATTCCACTGTCTTCCATATGCAAGACGAGTGTATGGGCACAATTTCCGACTGCAGGATAACAACACTAGACCGTACAGGGTCGCCGCAGTAAGGGAACTCCTGGAGGCAGATGGCGTCGTACAGTTGCCATGGCCAGTTTGTTCGCCGGATATGAACCCCAGGAGTTGGCAGCTGCTCTGAGGGAAGAATGGGACGCCATGCTTGTTGACGTCATCAACAAGCTAGTGGACAGCATGCCACGACGTCTGCATGCGCTGGTTCGTGCCAGGGGTGGACATACCCGGTACTAGTGACGGAGCAAGAACAATGTAGTAGTAGTAGTAGTAGTAGTAGTAGTAGTAGTAGTAGTAGTAGTAGTAGTAGTAGTAGTAGTAGTAGTAGTAGTAGCAGCAGCAGTAGTAGCAGTAAAGATTCAATTTTTCCCCCACAAAAACCAAACAAAAACAACAATGTAAATTCAGGTAGACTAAACGAAACAAACTATGATTAACACAGTTAATTCATAGAAACAATTTTTGTGGAGGGGATCAAAAATAAGCAAAGCTTATTAATATAGTAATAGTAGTAGTAGTAGTAGTAGTAGTAGTAGTAGTAGTAGTAGTAGTAGTAATGATAACAGTATTTATTTTAGCGGTTGTAGTAGTCGTCGTATGATTACTACTACTACTACTACTACTACTACTACTACTACTACTACTACTACTACTACTACTACTACTTCTACTTCTACTACTACTACTACTACTACTACTACTACTACTACTACCACTACTACTAATGATGCTGCTGCTAATACTACTGTCATTATTACTATTATTACTACTGTTGCTGCTGCTACTACCACTACTACTTATAGTACTCCTCCTCCTCCTCCTCCTCCTCCTCCTACTACTACTACTACTACTACTACTACTACTACTACTACTACTACTACTACTACCACTACTACTAATGATGCTGCTGCTAATACTACTGTCATTATTACTATTATTACTACTGTTGCTGCTGCTACTACCACTACTACTTATAGTACTCCTCCTCCTCCTCCTACTACTACTACTACTACTACTACTACTACTACTACTACTACTACTACAACAGATCCCAAATAACTACAACTACAAAATATTCACCTGTTTCCAACAAACACCTATCACTGTGGTAAAAGACTAAAAGCGTGGCGGTTTGCAAGATTATGCCCGAAACTTAAGTCAGTACTGATGATATGGACATAATTTAGCTCGAACGCACACTGTACATCTGTGTATTCTGTCTATAGATAATCATCGTGTTTGAAAGACCCGGGATGTGCCAGCATTTGACTCTGTATAAGCCATGAGGGCATTTTGTTCACTAGTAATGTACACACACCACGTAATATAGCGTTCCTTTTGGCTGTGAAAGAGTTAATCGTCCCGTAATATTACCCAAACATGATGTTCGCGTACTCAGCATGCCCATGGTCACTTTTACAATTTTGTGTACCAGACAAAAATGGCGATTTATGGGTGCGTGTGTAGTAACTTGTGGGAATATTTATGTAATGTATTCAGTAACTTATGTGACTTATGTGACACCATAGAATGTATGGATAAAGAACAAAGGAGGCACGTCTGACTCAGTCATGTTACAGATCAGAAGTGGAGTTCATCAGGTATCCAAAGTAAAGGTACTGCTGTAGGCGTGTTACATTACAGCTTGTGTTTCATTAGAGATAAGGGCGTTATGCATGTAAGTGATCGTACACAGTATTGACTGTATACTTATATAAATTTATATTCTACATACTAAGAATGTTGTTATTGGATTGGTCAAGAGTTGATCACGTGATAAAGCGTAGTTTTGCACATCGATCACCTGAGGAGAAAAGTTCGTTACACTCGAGGTGATAGTACTTTTTGGTTTTGTGTTACACTCGGACTATCACTTGACTAAAATTATCTCATATTAACGCGTCCTAACGCGCGTCCTAGTTACGCGTGTTCCCCATGGCAGCGGCTCGGGGTTAGGTAGAGAAGTAAACGTTACTTTTGTACGTCAAATTGTCATTTTTGGTATAGATTGGTTTCAGAAGTGGAATATAAAGCAAATAGTCAACTTTTGGTTTCAGGCAATGAGACGAACTATCACTTCCGAGGCGATCGGGATGTAGCTATCTTTCCGAAGCGCAGCTAAGAAAAGGTAGCGTATACATTCAGATTGTCCCATCACCTTCACCAACGTTGATTATTTGCTTTATATCACGATTTATATGTAACAACCAACGCGTTTTTGTGCCATGGACACAGTTTAGTAAATAAAATGGCATACAGATGTCTCATAGAACAGCTGTTTGCTTGAACTCCAAGTGGGTAAAATAAATGTAAATCCCCAATAAGCCAGTACGTAGTTGTCATGTGCGCAAGAGCAGATATTGCTAGTACAGATGACCTCAGGTCAATCGTACCATTCACAGAGTTCAATGAAAATGTATTAGATGGTCGACCACGTTCATACCCATTATCATGCAGATACGAGAGGTAGGGAAAGAAAGTTTCAACATGTGGACCTGCTTCTCTTTGTACAGGTTTTCCCGGCCGAATTCGTCAACACAGCAATCAATTTCATCAACATGCATTCATGTCCGGGAAATTTTGGCCCACTTGTCACTCCCGCGCTTCAATTTCAATTTTTTTTCATTCAATTTCATTTTTGTTTCACTTAATTTTCTAGTTTTTACATTCAAATAAGAGCGAGTTTCATTCAATTTCACCAAGTTTTACTGGAAGGGGAATTATCGCCGAATTGCGTATTCATTTTCGCCTATGGGCAACCTCTTTCACATTTTGGTCATTCAATTATAAAAAAATTGCATCCTTTCTTTTTGGACCCATGAGGCTTTTTTTTTTTGGGGGGGGGGGGGGGGGACGTCGATCCTTTTCTGTAATATCACATCATATGTTATTATTTTTCTCTTAAATATCATTTCATTCCTTTTTCTTTTTCTTTAGATGTGTTTCATCTTTAATTTAATAGTTTTTATTTCATGTTCATTAATATTTTTTCTTTTGATATTCTTTGTATTTCATTTTATATACGTTGCTTCATACAGTTTATTTTCGGGGGTTTATATGATGGATATCATTGTTTTCATTTGATCTTTAAGAATAGGTGTATTGTCTTTTTTATTTGTTTTGTTACACTTTCATCTTTTTCATCACTCTTCATATACTCTCTTGTTTTCATCATGGTAAATGTTGTGCACTGCTTTATCCGTCGATTTCCTGGCGATTCAGGCATCTAGGCATATATGTTTGAGAATTTTTGTACCACTGGGTGCATTTGCAGGGGTTATGGTGTCGATGCACTGCACTGCAACCTCTCTCAGGATGGTGCAGGCCCTGTATGTAGCTTGCGGTTGAACTTATAGGAAAAGTCAGAAATAGCCCACCTTCTCTGACGACTGTTATCGGTGTATTGAGAGCTACAAACTAATGAATTACATCACCTTTCTTCATGCGAAACTGTGCATATAATTATTCGAACAGAAATACACAAATTGACAAATTAGCGTAAGATGAAAACCACTGCACAAATGTCAAAAATGTATGCCCGTTCACTAAATTGAATAACCGAATTCTTACTGCAGACTGTCCGGCGCGAATTTGAATGTTCCTTGCACGTTTTTGGAATTGAAATCCCGTTCTACATTTTTGTATGACAAAAGTATGAAATCACATGCTCCTAAAATTAAATTAAATGACAAATTTTGCTTTTTTAACGGTGATCTACACCGCCATTCAATTTCGTTCTGAATTGAATGAACCTATAGTTAATTCGGCTGCTGAGTTTACGAAATCGGGCGGGAAAACCTTTATTATGGGCATGGTGTAATTGTCTTCACATCCATTACCCGACACAGCTTCATGAACAAATCCCAATCTGCATTCTAGTAATATTTGATTCAGTCGATTATCCGACCATGTCGTAACGATACGAACTGGCTGGTTATTATTTTTTTATTACTAATGCACGGTTTCTGGAACAGCGCCCCCTACGTCGGAAACTGATTTTTTTTTTTAAAGATGTTTATTGTTTTCTCTCAAATTAAATCCATACAATACAATTCACAAGGTAAAAATTGTAAAAAAATATTCAAACAAATTACTTAAACACTTGTACATTGTACACATCATGTAGTATTATTCAAAGACAATGTATCGTACTCGATAAAGTATCACAATATAATGAGTCACAAATATTTAAGAACAAAAATCATGAAAGTACAGGCGTGATTCTACCTTCACCCTCGTTACACACCTCCCTACCTTCCCTGCCTCTTCCCCTCCGACCCACACGCAAGCACCCACACTTCACACCGTCAAACATTCACAGACTTCATACGCCCTTGCATACAGTGCTAGCGTTCCGTTTGAAGTAAGGAAAACCCCCGTGTTCTCACAATATCATCAATATCGATTCACGATAAGCGAAGGTCGGCCTTAATAAAGCAAAAGAGCGTAACCCAATTTGTTGACTTTTTAGTTGAGAAAGTACTGTTGCTAAATAAGATGCGCTCTTTCCAATGGTGAAAGTCACAAATCTCATCTACTTACAATTTTAGAGATAAAAGGACGTATCTTTCACATTTTGTTACAATTTTGACATCTCTAATTAGGCAAAAGAGCGTAACTCGAGATAATTATACAAATTGCCAAAAAAAAAAAAACATTCAAGTTGGCTCAGGAAAAAAAAAACGTTTAAAAAAACGTTTGAAATCTTTACATACATTGTTTTGACATACTAGAAACGGCAAATATATGATTTGAAATAATACAGAAGAAGAACGCATGCCAACATAGTCATCGTTTTGCAAACCTAGAACCGACAAATTATGATATGAAATAATGCAGCAGAAGAACTATGCCAACATACATCGTTTTGCCATAAATGAAGGCACTCTTCGGAGAAGCGGTTCAAATTTGGCAAAAGCGCAGGCATTCTTCAGCGAAGACTTATCAATTTGGCAAAAGAACGTGTCCCAACTTACGGGGCGCAGACATTTGTCAGGGGAGACATATCAATTCGGCAAAAGAAGGTATCTTGGCTTACGTTCTTTTGCCCAACTGACATTCAATTCAATTCAATTTATTTCAAGGTGTTTTATTCGAATTTGCAGCCGAAAGTGTAAATTTGCAAGCGATTTTACAAAGTATAAACATCGAAAATTGCATACATTGAATGAAACTATACATCAAAATAACAAAAAAAAATCATAATCAAGAATATAATGGATTAACATATAGGAGGTGCTAGTTTCATATTTTTAATAAATATATGAGGAACAAATACAAAAGGAAGAATATGATATCTGACATGGTATTCTGGACTTCAATTAAAGTATTTGTAAGAGCGTTCAACGCATAAAGTTTCTAATATAACATCATGGGTTTCTATAGGGAAAACTTACACATGGATGAACAAATACAAACAATATTTATTTGGCTAAAGGAGAGAGATTTCGAAGTACATCAGTGATATTACGTAATCGAGTAAGTAGCTATACATAAACTGTAACATTTTATAGCGAATTTAAGATAAAGTAATGTTGGATTGTAATGAATGACTAAAATGTACGTCAATGAAATCAATTAAATTAAGGTAATAACTTATGCAAGCAATGGTTATATGACTAAATGAATGAGAATTGGAAGTAAATCAGTGAAAGGCATGTCTAAGCGGGAGAATACTTGTGCGACGTAAGCAGGGATACGTTCTTTTGGCAAATGAGAACCGTTCCTCCGGAGTGTGCCTTCATTAAACGATTTATGCTGGCATACGTTCTTCTTCTTTATAATTTCATATCATATATTTGTCGATGTTAGTATGTCAAAACAATTTATGTAAATATAAGTTCTTTTCCTGTACCAACTTGAAGGTTTTCTTTGCAATTTTATACGTATCTCAAGTTTGTGAGTATATATTAATTCTTTGTGTGTCAGCCAAACTACTGATCTATGGGTGCGGTGTGTATTGGTGGTGATTAAATGCACACATGGCAGTTAAATGGTCAAAAGGAGTGTTTCTAGAAGCGTATCGTTTTTATATCGCTCTAATCCAAAGACAACCAAATGGCAGAGGATTATTTTTCAATCTCGCTTTTCTCAGAACTTGATATTGCGCGTTACGTTCTTTTGCCTTATAACGGCCGAGGCGTCACTGGATTAATTCCAATGCAGGCTTTTAGATGTCCACGGGTTCACCATGAAAGCGTCGTTAGTCAACCTGCCACAGTCTTACCATTACAACTTGAAACACACAATTAAAAAACGAGTATAATGCCATGTTACATTTTTTGTGTCCTGTTAGCAGACAATGTTTCCTGAGTTTCTGGATCATCCTATTTCAATTTAATTCTACATCCTTAATTATGCGGCTGGATGATTTCAGGGGCATGTCTTTAGGACCATACATGCGGTGAATTGGGACGTGATTACGATACTGGACAGACTTGCTTCACTTTAAACAGTATAGTGGATACGTATTTTGTTTGCAGTGTGAAACAAATTTGAGGTTTATTTCATTTTTTAAAAAAAATACTCCACAAACTAGTTCTGCATTGGAATTTTTCTGGTAGAGATCTGAGGGGTAGCGATTTTCGCACAAGGGCATTTGGGGAATAAGATTTACAATGTAGTTCCGTGGTTACTGAAGCGAGTCTTCAACATAGACTTACATAGCTCTATGGTAGTATCGTTTTGAATTCTGGTATAGCGCCCCCTTCGTCGGATGCGGTATCGTCCTTGCCTTTCGCCCCGTTCATTTACTATAATCATGATAATACCGCTGCTCTAAGCCAGTTCGTAATTACAATTTGCGCATGAGCAGATGAAGGTCATAGTGACCAAACCAGCTTGTTGGTTTTTAAATCACTGAGATAAGCATCATCATTAATAAGTTATTTTAGAATATGCTTGTTATCCAATTTATAAAAGAACACCAAGGTGTTCAATCATGGGGTATTTGACAACAGGCCAAACGACAGCAATTAGTTTACAATAAACAATGTAATAGAAGCTTTCCCAATTGTTCACAGACCGTAGCCTACTATTCTTGTCACCTGTTTTGAGATGGTTCCTTTATTAGAAGTAAGGAAGTTCCCAGCGAGCCTCTGAAACACCGTTCATATACACCGAAAAGGCCGTAATGTTGCGGTGTTTTGAACAGCTGAACTTTCTCCACACTCCTGACATGTTCCGCTAATAGCCATACGAGCGGTGTGATAAGCCAGAACGAGATGCACAAGGCGCAAAATTTACGGCTATTTTGCGGACGCAGTTTATAAGATCCGCTTACCTCAATATTGCGGTATTATTACTGCATAGGTCTCGCTCCGCAAAATAGCCGCAACATAAGCGGAAAAAAGGAGGAAGCAAACACCGCATTGCTTTAGTGATTCCCGTTCAAATACTCAGTTATCGGTAAAATCGGTATCGGTATCAGCAAAATTGCAGCACATGCGCTTATTTTGGGGATAGGTGGTGTATGTGAAGGGGTCTTTTGTGAGTCCGAGGTTTTCGACGCGCAACCATGACACTCGACACCACACAGAGCAAGACAGCTGGGGTAATGAGAGGTTCCACACTACTACTATATAGTATACTACTAGTACTACTTCAACTACTGATACTGATACTACTACTTCTACTACTACTACTACTACTACTACCACTATTACTACTACTACTACTTCTACTACTACTACTACTACTACTACTACTACTACTACTACTTCAGCTACTACTACTACTACTACTACTACTACTACTACTATTACAACTACTACCACTGTACAACTTATATATGAATTCAAGAACATTTGCACCACGTTGATATCCCGCATATCGCGCATATTACATCACTAACCCCGCTCATATGCACCACCTATCCGCAAAAAGGCGCAACATTTGCGGCAATTTTACCGATGCATTATCGATAGCTGCGTATATGAGCGGGAATCGCTCAAATAATGCGGTATTTGCTTCCTCCTTTTTTTGCGCTTATTTTGCGGCTTTTTCGCGGATCGAGACCTAGTAATAATACCGCAATATTGCGGTAAGCGAATCTTATAAACTGCGTCCGCAAAATAGGCGTAAATGTTGCGCTTTTTGCATCGCGCTCTGGCATGTGGGTCGCTAATCCCACCGCTCGTATGGCTGAACGGAACATGTCACCATCGGTTTGGAGAGAGTCCAGCTGTCCAAAACACCGCAACATTACGGCTTTTGAGGTGTACATGAACGGTGCTTTTGTGGCTCGCTGGGAACTTGCTTACCGACGTGCATCGGCAATAATAGCGGTATATGCTATATTAACGGGGCTACTGGAACACGAACTGAGCCACACCTAAACTGAACTCCTTTCTCCGCGTCCTCGGGTGGAAGGCTCGTGGAGAGGAGTTTAGCATTTTGGTATTCTAATTAATGTACAAAGAAATTTTAGGCATACCCTCAGTAGTAAGGAAAGCGTGTTCTATCCTGTAAATGAATGACTTGTTTTTCGTTCATTTACAGGATCGATGGAGCACGCTATCCTTACTACTTGGTGTATGCCTAAAATTTCTTTTTAAATTGAACTTAATCCAGAAAGCCCTTTCACTAAAATATTCTGGTTGAGTATTCTGGTATAGCGCCCCCTTCATCTCATACGGTATACTCCATGTCTTTGTGTGTTCGAGCTTTTCGACACGCAACTATGACACCCGACACCAAGCCCTTTTAAAATTCACTAATTCACATTAAATACGTCAAGAAATAAGAGGGTTTGAACTGCATACCGCCATAAGGGAAATTTGGTGGACTAATAACCCAATTAATATGGTACTATCAATACACGATTTTGAGATAGAGCGACTTGACCAACACTTTTGTAGCGAGGGCAAGGTCATATGTATTGATGATTTTTAACGACCTTTTGATGTTCGTGCGTTGCACGATTAAATTGTCCAAGTGACTGCTTTCAGCATTTGGATATGTGATGTTCGTTATTTTGTCTTAAGCTGTAATGAAGCATACTTTCAGTCGCTTGAAAGTGAAAACATACCTCTGTATGATTTATCTTTTGTAAATAACCCAGTATTGGTCCTATTCCAACGTTTCTGAGCATTTAACGGTCCTCACTGTTCTACGGCCATATTTACAGTTAGAGAAGAACTTGGAGATCAATATATAAGTATACTTTATAATAGCCTGCATAGCGTGATATTTAGGCTTTCGCTTAGTTTCTAGAATATTTCCCATATTTTGCTGGGAAAGTTTCCGTCTCTCCAGAGATGAATTTCTTGTTCTTGTTCATGTTATCAGGCTTCTTTAAGGGTGATAGGTCTGTAAAGGTTTAGTTATCTGGTTGAATACAAATTTAGTCAGACCAAGTAACGTTTGAAAACAAATAGGATTTTTTTTTTCTAAATCCTTCTTTATTGGATATGCAAATACAAGAAAGGAAAATAATTCAACCTAGGTCATACCTTTACAAGAGAAGATGCAGGGCAGTGACAAAACATATACTCACATTATAACATGAAAACCATTTAACAATGGCCAAAGAAGCTGATTACAAGGAGAGGTGTTAAAAGACATTGGTCTACAGCACATTTTGAGAAAACCTTTCAATCTAGGGGCATTATCGGTGGACATTGATGTATTAACAGCACACACAAAATACACATTCCCATTTTAGAATACACTATCTAATATATCAATTAATTATTTTTGTCATATTGCTGCTATTATATTATATGAATTTACGGTAACACATTTTACATAAAGGTAAACATAAAAGCCAAAACAGTACAGGCGTATGCAACAAAAACACAATCACTTCGGCGATGCATGCATGGCGCCGACCTCCCGGCAAGCTAACTTAGTTTGCTGGAACCAGTGAACGCCCAGTTCGCCGACGGGGAGTCCGGCGCCACACGCGACTGCACTACCGAAACGGTCACTTGATTGTATGGTTATTATACAATCAACGGACCGTTGATTGTATGGTAAATATATGAATATACACATCAAAGGAGTTGGAAACGACATTACCACACGGGCTCTACCTTTGCCATGTTTTTCACGAAGGAGGAAACAATAGCCAAGGAAGAGAGTTTACAACGAAAGGTTTTGAAAGACACTGGGTAACCGCACATTTTGAGAAAACGTTTTAGCCTAGAAGCATAGTCGTTCAAGATGAATCCTTGAGATCCAACTTCTACAACAGCCCGTATTCTACTACTGTTTATCTGTTTCTTTCAAAGTCGAAAATAAGTGGAGCGTATTTGTTTTCCTTTTAATCGTGTGCATTTCGTATGTTTGTGTCGAATAGTACTCTCAATTCCAGAATCAAAAGCTTCTTTTCCGTTTTTCCAAAGTATAAGGCTACACAGGTCGGTTGGTGTGCATTGGAGTGGGACGGTTGATCTAGTGTTAGAGACCCCGGTCACGTCACATGTGATGAATGGGTCATTATAATGACCCATGACCCATGATGACTTCACACAGACCCGACCGGGCAGTCTCAAGTATGTGACGTAGTATATTGTTGTGGCGCCACGTAAAGCGACTCTGGCATGTCTGGTCTAATGTAACCGAACAAAAGTTTACAACATGATGGAGTGTTTCACGGATGCACATTTTAGTAAAATAATAAAAGGGATGGAGCCTCAAGGAAAACAACCAGACATTCTTTTTGAATTAGTTGCATCCAATCATTTCACAATTGTAAGGTCACTCCCAGAAATCGGAAAGCTACGCTGTAAATTGTTTTGCAAATTTCAAGGAAGTTAGGGGCAACACTTTAACAGATCCTGTACTTTACTTTAAAAAAAAATAATAACAATAAGGGAATAATAAACACATCTGACATTTATGATATTTGTATTACTTACAATAATTCACTGTTTTTTTTCACTTTCTGACATATTGTGCATTTGTGGGTTTCAATCATTGCTATAATGATATCTTTAGCTTTGCATTTTAATTATTGAACAGCGTTTGCGTGCGTTTGCGTGTAGCTGATATATCTTACTTGAAAAACTTGTTTATCTGATTGTTCGCTGATATCTGTTATGCCCATGGAGATATTGAAGCCATTGACAGAACGGGACAAGCGAAATGACACTGTTTATTTCTTTTGTTCTCTCTGAGAAGCTGTTGCCACACGGTCATGTTCGTAATAATTAAACACCCGAAAAACACACGTTCAGAACACGATGTGGAGCATGGGTTCAAAGAAGAAGGTTGAGGCATATCCTTCCATAAGAGTATATCTGTATACGCTGGTAGTCAATCATTGGCGCAGTTAGTTTTTTTCCTTTAGGGGAGGTGGCAACCTACGCAGTACAGTACCTAAGTGATGTCGTCATATGAGCATGTTGTCAAGAGAATTGGCTCTAAACAAACTCGCTCCAGTGAGAGGTTTAGCGGTCCGATATTTTCTATCGGGCGAGCGTCGGGCATTCACAATTACAGTCCCCTTTGTGATCACCGCTGCAGTTGTCTTGACCATAATGCTGAAATGACGTCATTCGTCGGTGCTCTACTGTTCACACAACTTTACCTGTGATCAGGTACATCTTTTTCTTTTAAATGGAGCGAAGGAGAGTATTGCAAGAAACCAATATGAACAATTGGCATGTTACAGAAGCCTGCTGTTTTTACGGTGTGAGATATTCGACATTACATGATTTAGCAGAGGTGAACATTTATCATGAGTTATCAAATCAGATGGGCTTCACATGAAATGAATTTTGAAGCATTGAAAGGTGGTATCTATTTATTTACATTCAGTTAAAAAACTTGGTTAGATGTGTAGTGACAATTCTCAGTTCATGTACAAAATTAGTAGATTAATAATGTATTTTTAATTTTTGCGTACTTAAAACTCACTTCTGAAGCAAACTGGCCTGCCACCTGTAAGTTGAAAGCAAATTAATTCCCAACGCCCGGTCATTTCTAAAGAAAGACTTTACCCGAAGTCACGGTTGTCATTATTACGTAATAAGTGTTATTCCTAGTTACGCTGAACAACCAATCAGCAATCAAGATTTGGGTGTTGTCGTAGGTCTGTGTGTTATACGTATTCAGAGTAACATCCCGGTTGCTGATCTTTAGGCAGCTACACTACATTTGTGTGTTTTTGGCTACACCTGATATCTAATGGGGATTCGAGCCAATATCTCCCCGAGACCATCGGCGTAGCTCCCTACAGCTATGCGAGCCGTCAATACCCGACGTTTTCAATGGGGATTCGAACCGATACCTCCCTGGTGCTGTCGGCGTAGTTTCACCCTTCAGTGATATTATGGTCATAGTGTCGAGGTGGAGAAATGAACTCCTTTATCCTTAATTGTTACCTCGAGCCATTAACTGCCTTTCATCACAGCAGAATCTCGCCCTTTAATTGCTTTCCAGATATTTACCGGGTATGTACTCTGATACTTATAATTATCTTTATTAATTCTTGTTGTCAAACATTAAATCATGTTTGCTGACGATGTCTTAATTCTAAAAATATATCGTTTACTTAAACAGTTAATATTGCATGATAAAAGCAATAAATTAGTAGTCATCTTTGATGATTACTCATGTATAATTGTAAGCATGATAACATTTTAAGAGATACCTTTAATTATCGACATCGCTGGTTTCTTTTAGATGTGACTATATGAAGTGGTGTCGTTATTTGTATTTCCGTATCCACCGTGAAAGCCTCACGTTTATGAAAATTTAGCAGATATCATGTTACAACACCAATGCAGTATTTTCAATCTTGAAAATGCCATTGAATTTAGTTATCCTATTTCAGTAACACTATCATGAGATATAAAAATTATTTTGCTGTTATGTTTTCTGGGGGACGCTAAATTTCTGTGGATAGCGCTGGTTTGTATAAGCGCATTTTATGGACAAAGACGCTTATTACTTTTGTGTGTGTTAATTACAATAGGTCCAGGAGATCTTCATTGTCGACGAGATCTTGCCCGGTTTCGCCGATCTCCGGAAGAGTGTTTGAATTTCCACTCACACATTTTAACTTGGATTGAATCAACCTAGTTCACCTTCACAACGTCGTAGTGAGAGTTTTCGAACATTTAGCAAGCTCTCCAGTCAACTTTTGACGCGTTGCTGTTTATCCAAAATAGTCTCCTTGTGCAGGAAGTATACGGCGATTGAATTTTGGATGTCATAAACATTTTACATGCCTATCTCTTAATCAAGAATTGAGTTTATATGACTCTTTTGTATTTAACATTAATGATTTTCCTTTAAAGAGTTTTCCTATGCAAATGACTTAACTATCCTACATTTGTATTTTCTTTATTTAAAGTGAAGTGAGATATTGATACAGCCGGTCCGGCAACAAAGTGTAAACGTGATATTTTGTCACACGCCTTTAAGAGAGTCAGTGAAGTTCTAGGATTAAAAATCGAACCACTTATCCATATCTTTTGTTTCAGCAGTTACTTATTTGTCTTGAGAGATCACGTAGTTTAAAAAAGTTGGGGTGCTGAAACGCCGTCTTTGTTGTTGCATGTTTGATATTTGATGGGTGTTAACTTCTTAATTGCTACAAAAATTATTACACTATTTACACTCTCTCAAATCTACATAAATTCAGAACCACCCCAACAGATGCCACAGAGTAGGTGGCGATGCCTTAACCATTTGTGTTGATTACCCAAAGGTGAATTATATCCTTATCAAGGGGAGTGCTAACCTTCTCTTCTTTCATACAACACTTATTTGCATACACAAACACACACATACACACACACATACACACATACACATACACACACATAAAACACACATACATATATAAACACCCATAAACGCAAACACTTTTTTTTCCATATTCTTTATTTGATTTCATTCACATAATAAAATAAAGAATTTCACTTTGTAACATAGAATTTTAAATCCATAAACGTAACATTTTTATTGATTCGATAAACACAATAAAGCATGATATACGACTTGTATATAAACACAATGTATATGTGCCATATTGTACCTAAATATGCAAATTATAAATTATATTCCTCTTAAATACAATCATAATCATAATAATACTACAAGAAATGTATAATAGTAATAATAAAGCAATTCCATAATACATAAGAATGAAGTCTTTTCTGATACCCCTCCCCCGAACATCTACCCCCATACAAAAACATGTAAGTCCACCCCCACCCCTACACACACACATACACACTCACATACTCACACACCTAGACTTACACACACACACACACACACACACACAACCCACACATACACACACACACCACCCTAACCCTATGTGCTATTTATTCTAATTCAAATTTGAACTGCAACGTTATCAGACCTCAATTTGTAAAGTTTCTCATTTCTGTAGGTGGATCTGCAATCTTCCCGCTTTAATAGTCAAATTCTTCTCTTCCCTCTTTAAAATCCCGTATGATTTGACATAGCTTAACTCTGGGAGGTAAGTTGCTTGTTCTACACATGAAAATAGTATACTTCAGTAAAATTATGAGTGCATTCACACATTTGATTCTATTTGATTTACCTGACAACCCCAAAAATATATCTTGCCACTCCATGTTGCTGATTTCAACTAATTTAAAATGTTCAATAATATATTGCCATAACTGTTTAACCTTTGCACTATGTGGGAATAAGTGTGGAAACGTTTCAGATTCTTTATTACAAAAGGAGCATAAATTGACCCCCACAAATCCAAACTTCAGAACATGTTCCTTAGTGTACGTAACACACATGAACACACATGAACACACACACACAAACACACATACACACATGTACATACACACCGATGCAAAACACATATATATACAATCATATATGATACGTCAGAAACAAAATATTCATCTTGTATTTCATAAGCGGATGACACAATTCCTGCCTGTACAGACCTTGAAATTTGATTCACAAAAAAAAAGATTGCTAAAAGAAAAAATGAGATCATTGACGAAAATATCACATTAATATATCATATTGATTAGCAATAATGACATGAATAAGGTGCTCTATTCATGGTATCGAAATTTATTACCGTTTCACTATAGAAAAAAAAGAAAACTCATTAGACTGGGAATGTATATTAATGTTCCTTGTACTTCTTGATTGATACGATACAGTGATATTGCCCTTTTTAGCATACTGCAACAGCATATGTGCAGCATATCTATTATGTTATCATTACTCCAAACGAGTAAAAATCATTCTTATTCATCAGCGTATCATACCGAAAAAAGTATTAAAGGGATAGTTCACCCTGAAGATAAGTTGGTTTCAATCAAAGCAGAAACGTGAAGGAAAAAACCGTCAAAGGATAAGAAAGTTATGATCTTTGGAAATTTCAATTTTGTGACGTCACGTGCGAGGTGCTCTCCCAAATGTTGTGTGCTCTATGATTCCAAAAATTTCTCTTATTCTGTTTTTGATGAAGGAATTTCTTTTTTTCATAGAGGTTTGTATATAAACAGTTCTTTTTAACGTTGTATCAAATGCTTTTGTAAATGGATGCATATCTGTTTGATAAAATGGACATTTAAAAAAAAGATGTACACGTTTCTGCTTTTATAGAAACCAACTTAATTTTCAGGGTGGATATCATTTTAAGTTCAAAGACCATAAGTTTGAAATAAAATGATTTACACGTAAATATTGTTCCTGTTTTTATAAAAAAAAATAACAAGAATTTTAAATAACATGCATTGCCAAATGATCGATATCAATTTTGTAGAGAAATTATTAGATACAATGCGTCTGCAATATGTCATGAATTGATATAGGCTTGTAAAGAGTAGAAACATGGTCCTATAATGAATAACTATTTACTTGCGTGTTAAAATGTATGTGTAGGCCTATATATTAATTTGTTGTTTTCATTCTCAAACCTCTCTGAATGCACTGAGACGTTGATACACCATCATGGGGCATGAGAAAATTCAAACACATAACTAGCATTATCTCCTTCGCATGATACCCAATGCCGTTTGTGTGTGCGTGTACTATGCGCATGGGCGGAAATCCCGGGGGGGGGGGGGGGACGGGAGGGTCGCGTCCCCCCCCCCCACCATTTGGAAAGGGGGGGACACAATATCAAATTCCCCCCCCCCCACTATTTTCTGTCTGATTGAATTTTTTTCGAAAAACGTCATAACCTCCCCCCCCACCACCACCATTTCGAAGGGGGGGGGGGGGGGGACACAATATCAAATGTTCCCCCCCCCCCACTATTTTCGGTCGTGTACCCCCACGAGACTGGGTGGATTAAATTTTTTTCGAAAAACGTCATAACCCCCCCCCCCCCCCCACTGAGAGCATTTTCAGAGACTGGGCGAGATAAAAAAAATGAAGGAAAAAAAACCACCTCCCCAAAATCCCATCACTACCCCCTCCCCCCCCCCCCCCCCCCCCTCGCTCAGCTACTCCTTGACATGCTTGAGAAAAAACATGTCCCCTCCACCTTCGGGGAGCGATTTCCGCCCATGCCCGTGACTATTTCGGAAAGGCATATATGGATTCATCTGTTCGAGTGTCACGTGATAAATTTGACTACTATGGGGTCGTGTAGCCCGACAATGTTGTCGAACTGCTAGCATGGTTAATCTTGTAATTCTGTGACTTGAGACGGAACGTTGGATGGTTGAACAGGGTATGATAAATCATCCACGGTTTCTGTAGCCTTATAATTTGATTCACGGTACAGATATGTACTTGTATCAAAATATTGAATTGAATTTTTGATGGCAAACAAGTATGTTAGTTTGCAAAGTACTAGATGTGTACTAGATCTTATAGTCAATATGCGAAGTTTATGAGAATTTGGGTGACAAATAAAAAAGAAAAATCTAATTTCCACCAGGTTGTATTTCCGAATAGACTGGTAATGTAACGGCCCAATGATAATGTGAAAACATAATTCATGCAGTGTCATTTCCCACGCTACGCAACACGTTGTAATTCATGAGTCTACTGTTCGCCAAGCATTTGCAGAATGAATAACAGGGGTATCTGTGACGTTGTGAATTCAATTCACTCTCCGTGCTTCCCGTCAAATAAATAACAGAATCAAGTTTAAGAGGGAATAAAACGAACGTCTTGTAATTGAAACACATGTGTCCCGTTGCAATTTTCTTACCTTTGCCATGCTTTTGGCATCATTCATGAACAATTATTATTACAAACACAATGTGGCTAGTGAAGTGTACCAGTGTATTTTATACAATGCCTGCTATCATGACAGCGATTATTCTTTTTCTTCGTGTATAACATAGAAAGGCTTGAAACTGCTTGATAAATCGAATAATAATTATTCGAAATTGTTCATTAAGCAATTCGCAGATATAATGTAAAAGAAGCAATTTAGTCATTTGAATAATGACGTGCAATTCCCTCCAAAATGTGCATTAATGATTTAGATTACTCGTGTGTTTAACGAAGGGAAACAAAAAGACATTTTGGAGTTGTATGGTGATTTCAATCGCTAATTGCAATGCGTTTTGGGGTTCGTTGCATCCTTCTTAAGTAGTTACACTTCATCGCTTATACAGAACAGAATCCTACGTATTATGTGCCAGTTCTAATTACCTTGAATCTTCGTTACCCCTGTTTGAACGTTGCTTAATGTTTTTGATATGAATACGATGCAAATTGGCTGTTTAATGCGTAGATACTTTTCAAACCTAATATCTCATGCACATGTTTTCATTGAATGCTGAAATTCATCAGTACAATACCTTTTTAACCTGTAAAATTCCACATGTGGAAAGTTAAATACAAAATACTCTTTCCAAATCAGCCCGTTGTTTAGGTCCAGTAACCTAGATTTTATTACCAGCCCACATTCAGAATGCTTGGTTTCGTAATTCTTTTAAAATCAACTTATAAACAGTGTCAAAATAAAATGTAAGCCAAATTACAAATGTTAACTGACTGGCAATGGAAGCCACGTTGCTCAGTAATGTTTTTCTTTTGTAATAGCTTTAAACACCACATGGCCGAGTTAATTCGACTCATCTTCTAAAAGCCCTTATACCATATGTTTTATAATACAGGTAACCTAGGCTCTGTGGCGCACTGGATGCATCGCATTCTTAATTCTTTTGTCTACCCTTTTCGCAGCTAGGAGCCGTGCCTAATCTATTGTTACCCGCGGTTTTTTTTTCGGTTTGCCTGATTTTGCCCTGAGGGTATTATGTAATAGTAAATGACGAGACACATATGGGAGAACATGATTGGTAGATTTTGTTTTGGTATGATGGAACGAGGGTCCGAGGGTACATGAGTTTGAGGGAGTGGTGTGAGAAGCTATTTTGTCGTAATTGACGTGTTTTGTCACCCACGGGGAGGAGTCCTGTGCGCGGGAGAGAGTCGGGGAAGTCTGGGGACTTGCTGCATGAGAGTGAGTGCATCCTCCGGGAGGCAGGCAACAGGATCTTCAATTCTTCAAAATAACTGTAAGTCTGAAACATGCCAGTTTGCGGGGGGTTTCTACAACTGTTTCATTTCTGTATAGGCAAGTCTTTCAGATTAAAGTTTGACTTTCTAAAAATCAGTGCTTTCAACTAAAGTGAACATTTTAAATGCAAACAATTTCTGACACGAAAATTACCATTTCAAATTGAATGATTTCTTCTAGTTCGGAAACTGAACGTATATATTTTTCAGCAAAAACTGAAATGTGTTTAATTGGTAGTCATATGTCATAAACGCCCTCTTTTGGCAAGTAACAAAAGTCGGCCATTTTATGTCAGCCATGTCGAACTTTGAGGAAGCCTATATTGTTGGGTATTTCTCATTGATCGGTACCACCGTGTATTTACGGCATATATTTATATTGGGATGAAAATGGGAACTACTTTAGCGTGGCTATATGTTTTGATAATCAATGGTTTATGCAACTTACGCATTTTGTTAACAAGCGGTCATAGGTAATGGTTGATGGTTATATGGAAGTATTGTACAAAGCAGAGGTATGAATCATTCTAGCACTGGACATTATTACGCTAGTAAATGGCTATTATGGTAATTGGAGATATCGAGGAGATATCCGGTTGCTGTTTTTTTTTTTGCGAAGTCTATTAATTGGTAAACCAAATAGTGTGATTATTGTCATTTTAAGATGTCGTGTGCTTTACAAAATATAACGTTAAAGCGTACAAGTTATACTTGGGTTGAATATATATTTATGATTCGGTGTAACTGTATTTCAGACGTAATCAAGGGTTCAGCCATCACGTGCCCTTGCACCCAGACCGGGCGGTGACAGTGCGGTTTCCTGGTCTCCTTCATCGACGTCGCCGAGCATCGAGGATCGCAACTACAACCACCTCAGCTCGGGCATCGACGTCCTACCATGTAACCTCGACAGCGGGTCTTTCGATGAACTCGCGCTTCAAAAATCAACGTTATCGCGATCGCGTCGTCAAGGCAACCGGGTTGTATTGACGCTGCACACTGCGCTGAACATTATCAACCGGCCATGTGCAGGTTTTGATATCTGTACCGAAGATAGTTTGATGTAAACCCATAATTTCATTCATTACTTTTGATATATATATGACTAGTAGACAGAGTCAATCGGAAAGTATTTGATTGTTTATCCATCATCATGCCTATTTAAAGATTATTGTATTGAGGCAATATTTCACTGTTCAATTCAATTGATATGTGTATGTTATTGCGTTTCATTATAATCTGATTATTTCATGCATTCCTTTTTATTAAAGTTTCATTTTGAAACTACATAAATATTAGTTCCGATTTTTATTAATTATTTATCTTATTTATGAAGAAACCCACTATGTGACAAACAGCATTCATCCTCTCTAAATACTCTTTACCTGGCGCAACATAGTATAAAATAAGTTAGCAGATTTAGCTCCCCGGTGTAATTATTTTATTTACATGATTTATCTGCATGCTCTTTTTACACAGGTGTACCCAAATTATCTAGCCAGTGAGGCATTTACGGGTTAACCTTCTTCTGCATTGTTCATACTTGACCCGTGCTCGTATTGGGCATTCTCATTTGACTCATGCATACTTATTTGCACTAGAAACTCCACCTCAATGCATGTCATGTAATTATACACTAACAATTAAACACATTCTCCTTGAATGTGTTGAACTTGCAAATATTCGTATTAACTTTTTGATTGTCCTGACCTCAAGACATTATTTAGAGATATTTCTAAAGAAGATCAATCTTTACACTTGATTTTAAGTGGAAAACTGATCGTATCCCAATCACAGCATGTATACCCTTGGGCAACGTATTTTATTCCAATTGCCTAGTCTTTCGGAGGAGACTTTAAACCGTCGATCCCGTGTAAAGGAGAGTCACACCATTGGCACGTTAAAGAACATGCTTCTCTTTTCATAAAGAGTAGGGAAGTTATTCCGAGGAAGTAGTTAACATATTGATTTATTTCTGATTTATAATCCTTCTCAAATTCTGTAAATCACATTAGGGAAACTTGAATGGTATAATCTTTTTAGATGAACTGTTCGACACTTATATGACACTCAAGTGTTAGTAGTGTCGTTAATTTCATCAGTCAATCAATCAACCAATCATTGTTTATACTTACATCTCTGCAATACTCATGTTGTGCCGCTCTTTATTAATCGTCGCTATTGCCGATCAGTCACTATTAATATTTTCCTATGTGAAGTCATATGTTGATATAATACATGTTTCAATTTTGTATATTTTTTAGTTCTAGATTCCATGTACTGGTGTCATGACGCGACCCATCGACATCGCCTGGCCCGCCAATGCCAAGGAGATCGCGCGGGAGATCCTGGATTATGTCACGGACGGCGACACACGCCCTCTCCTGGTCCATGCCTTCTCCGTCAGCAGCCACGTGCGTCTGCGGAGCGGAGTAGCCGTTAGGCCTATGCATCGGTGCGTTACCGCATCGTTGCTCAGATCCTGTACAGTTGTATTCTCTCCAGGGATAGCTACGAGGGTATCTACTCGTAGGACGCCAACAACTCCTTTACGCAGTTTGTCACCAAGAGGGTTACAGAGACCTACCATTGGCTGACCAACAAGTACACCATGGATAGCATCGTCAAGGTGAGCTTGAAGGGTGAACTCTCCCGTGAGCATTGACGTGAAGATGTGTAGTTCGCCAATGTGGTTTTCAGGAAATGGTAATGTAAAAATTAAAGGTCCGTCTCATTGGTGGAGATGTCGCAAAGACAGCAAAGATAAGTTACAGAGACTTACAGGAGACTTGAAAAAAAATAAAACACATTCGAATTCACGATGACCCGTCTAGTCTCGCAACGACTCGGTCTCAAACAAGCCACATATTTCTAACATTTTACAAGGCATAAACTCAGCAGTAATTTACATCTTGGGGAATCATAATTCATAATGATTCATTAATGTATGAAGGAAAGCGAGAATTCCATAAGAATTTCCAAAGAAACAAAGCAGAGTTTATTAACGGTCCTACTGTTCTGCATTGTCCTTCAGGTGAATGAGATCTTTACTGGCCGCACGGTCAAGGCGCCCGCCCTGAACCTCTTCTTTCGCGATGACCCGATCGCCACGGCCAAGGAAAACGACGAGTTGGTCGAGCAGTGGCGCAAGCATGTGGAGAGCGACCTTGACGTCAAGTGTTGCAGAACTCCCCACTTTGCGAAGCACAGTGACGAGTAGGAGGAGAGCATCTACGGCTTTATGGGCAAGCTGACACTGCAGCGCTGCCGCACGTTCCAGTTAGAGAAACTCAGCAGTAATTTACATCTTGGGGAATCATAATTAATAATGATTCATTAATGTATCATAATGAAAGCGAGAATTCCATAGGAATTCCGTCGTCGGCGGGGACGCTACTGTAGGAGGCGCCAAAGCAGGCCGAATTAAAGTAGAATGAGTGAGGGAGCTCAACAAATGGACACTAGGCTAAATCTTCCTAAAGGTCACTATAGTCACTATAGACTGTAGGATGGACTTTGCCACGACTTAACGAAGGATGAGTGAGGGAGATAATTAATCCGCGCAGCCAGCTTGACAAATGAACAAGAAATCTCTCCTACCAGAGATGCCATTATAGGATGGACTTTTGCGAAACTTGACAAAATGGTAAGGGAGAGAGAGAGCCCGCTGAGCTAGCGCAACAATCTTGCCTAAAATGAAGGTCACGATGAATTAACCACCATGTTAACGGATGGGCTTTGGAACGATTTGAAGAGAACGCGCAGAGGTACCTCAACTAATCAACGCTACATCTCTCCTTAAGGAGAGGCCATTGAAGGGTGGACTTTCCCACAGAGGAACACCGGGGTAACTCCACACATGTCCTATATAAATATCAGTGACACATCTCTCTCTTGATTAAGCTGCGAGCTTTAGTATTGACTGGTCAGAAATAACCGCCAATCTGAATTGTTTACATGCCGAAACTCGCACATCATTATTGAACCAGCGGACTGCATCTCCTTTGGGGTATTGAGCATTAGTTTATAACTGATGCAGGGGAACAAAAGGTATTTTGTATCCACCCATGGGACTGTCAGTATAGACATGCTCACCGTAATAGCGGATCATATTCAGATATGCCTACAACGAGTATTTACCTAACTTGTGACATATGACTCAAGTCATAGATGTATGTGTTATGTCACACAAAGAAGAATGTTTCATTATCATGTATGTATATTATGAAACTGATATGTGAGCCAAGAATCTGGAGGTTGAGATTTTGTACGTCGTATACTGTGTAAAGTTTACTTGAAAGAGTTTGGATTGATGAAAAAGAACCAGGGGTATGGGGCATGGGAAGAAGGATTATTAAGTTGATAAGCATCCTGACTGACTGGTTAACCATGATATGCAATTGATACAAAGAGCTCAGTACAGAGAACTGTGTGGCACTCCATGATCGCCTACGTCACACGACAAAGCACCCAGAGAGAGAGATAGTATATCAAGCAGTCATATTAACATAAGATAGCTTGGACAGAGCACAAGGCAAATCATGATCGTTGAATTATTTCACGAAAAGTTCAATTGCATGCATGAATACTTTTGAACAAAGAATGATACGACCTCTCTTAACCCTAATACTACCGGGGTATTTCAAAGCATGTTAGGGTGGGGGGGAGGGGGGCATTATGGCCATGGGCCGCCCGATTCCCTCATTTTGTTTTTATAAGGGTCAAGAATTATGTACTCTTCCAGTTGTATAGCTAAATATACGAAAGTGCCTTTATGTTTTTAATTCAATAATGTATGCTCATTTATGCAAGAAATCACTAGATAAAGCCTTAGGAATACCAATTTCTGGTACAGATATCTTTAAAAAATCCCTCATCAATTCCCGAAAAAAGGATAGGTTGTGGTAATTATTTCTTACGTATTTCATTGTTTTTCGTCAAGCGCATTTTGCGATTTGGGTGTAAGTGTGCGTGAATGTGGGTGTATGTGGGTTTGTGTGTGTTGTAATAATTTACACTTCCTATAAGAAAAGTATTTACATAAAATGGGAAATCTCCTGCATGATTTTGTCTATATGGTTGTGCTCAGTCATTTAGAGAAATAGCGAAATTTCAGTCACATGTGTTTGGTAAACGTAATCTGGTATTTGCACGGTAGGTCCGATCGTCATAAATTTGGTATCAAAATCCGCGAAAAGGATCAGAAAAAAAATCGTGTTCGTTTCGAAATATTGAGGTGTTCGGAAGTACCGACAAATAAATGACGGGTGGTGGGGCACTAATGCACCCCCGTGAGTATTAGGATTAAAGGATTATGTGAAGCACGTTGAATTCTCAATACTGCACATATAAGGGAAAGTCGTCCCATGATGTATTAGTGTAAGAGACCGGCGGCATGGATCATTCTTCGACACATATCCCGGTCACACACACGCCTGAGTTGCAAGTAATAGCATGTGAAGTGGAATTGGAATTGGAAGTGGAATTCATTCTCTATAAGAAGCAGAATAATTGTGGTTGTATTTAATTGAGGAAAGCAATGTTTGAGCAAACTATTTCTCTCTCAAATGACATTCTATTGCATGTGAATCTCCAACGATATAAGCTATACATCATGTACATTGTATATCTATATATTCATGTTATCAGAATCAGTGTCGGCGTGTGTAAAATATCTAATTGGTGATTCAAATGGCCTAGCTTCTTTGCATTGTAGAGTGTACAGCTCGGTTTTTCTTGATTTCCCCCGAGATGTTCCCTCACATATACATATATGATTCTCTCTGCTTGTGATCTGCGTCGGGTTTCACTGAAACTCCTTGCGTCGGACGCAAGGACGACGCAGGGAAGGATTGTAGAAGTTTGCAAGCAAGCTGCCAACTCCACGTAGAAAAACACGGACGGCCGGTTGTGACCATGGCATAAGGCATCCTAGTATAAATGTACTTATCTTTTAAAGGATGAATAAATAAGAACTTAATCAGTTATATTTCTAAGCGTTTAATAAAGACAGCATTATAAAAGAACAGGTATGTATTTTTAATTTTTAGTTCTTGAAATAAAATGTATGTTTGTCACATCCCACCTAATATCCCTCATTCTCATTTTCAATTTTATATTGTAATAAATTATTTTACTTTCTTACTCTGATTTTAGTTGTATTTTTGTGGGGAGGGGGGGGGGGGGTCAGCCAGCAAATAATATGTAAGAAAACAACATGACATTTTTTATATCAGGAGAGTTTTTGTCGATAATTGCCAAAGTGTTGCATCACTGTTTGAATTGAGTTTTGATTAGGACAATTCTCTGCATCCACAATACAGTGTATAGATATTTGAATGTTTCCTTCATCAAAACAATGAGCATTTACATGATTATACATGGACCAGTTTCATCATTACCGTATTGATATATGTCATAAATTTGAAAATGTTGATGCATTCAAGAATAAAAAATATATTTGTGGGGAAAATAAGCAACCGTCTACGTCTGCTTATCTGAATATGGAGTACCGAAGTGTGACGCCATTTGAGCATTGTTAAGACAAATGGCTCTAAACAATACGGGCAGAACAAGCAGCGGTGATTACAACGGGGAATGTAATTGAGAATGCCGGACACTAGCCCGGTATACAGTATCGGACAGGTAAACCTCTCAGTTGAGTGAGTTTGTTTAGAGCCAATTTGTCTTGACAACATGTTCATATGACGACACCACTTCGGTACTCTATATGAACGAATGCTTGCATCGGAAGAGAAAAGAACAACGAAGATGGCTTTAGAGAAACAGAGGGTGTGGGGGGGGGTAGAGAGAGAAAAAGAGAGGAGGAGGGAGAGAGGTGGAGAGAGAGGAGGTTGGGAGAGAGAGAGAGACGGAGAGAAGAGCGAGCGCCATGGAAAAGTAGTAACATTTATCAATTATCTCACAGCATAGAAGATGTCATATCATAGTTCACGTTACTACAAGATTGTATCAGATTTATAGGGCTCTCGGGTCACTTTCAGGATACATTTGGGCAACAAATCCCCCCCTCCCCCATGTGATTTTTTTTCATAAATTGCACATTTCCTTATATCAAAAAGAAAATTACCTAAGTAATAGATAGAAACTTGTTGACAATCTGCAAGTATATATGTTTAATACTCTATGAAAACGTACCAACATCAGCAATCAGTCTGTTGGCTCAGTTGGTAGAGCGTCAGACTGATAACCTGAGGGTCATGAGTTCGATTCCTGACATAGATGCTCTTTTGTTTTTTTTTCTCGTTGATTTGAAACTAA
Source organism: Arbacia lixula (assembly GCA_963669155.1). Taxonomy (NCBI): domain Eukaryota; kingdom Metazoa; phylum Echinodermata; class Echinoidea; order Arbacioida; family Arbaciidae; genus Arbacia; species Arbacia lixula. Next base: position 8,234,787 of record OZ022590.1, on the reverse strand, counting down.
TAGTCCATACGCTAAAATCACCAAGCAAAACCACCGACGTCTTATAGCCTAGTGGTAGGGTAAGCGCCGGGACTACCTCACACTCGTGCTAGCGAGCACGGGTTCGAAACCCGCTAACTCCAAGGTTGCAAAGCCAAGGTTCAAGGATTGTCGGATGGCCCGGCAAAGGCATTGGGATCGCCCTTGTTCCTCCCCTAAAGAGTTAGAGTCTATAGTTCTTATAGGCTATAGTTTTTAGGAGGTAGGAAGGGATACGCGATGGGCCGGTCGCCATACCAGAAGGGAACTAATGGTAGTCGGTAAAGGGTGATGAGCCCGAAGTCACGACACCTGAACTCCTGGCAACCATCGCTTAACCTTTTATTTTTTTGTTGTTGAACTATTGACTTTAATTGTTGTTTTCCTTCTATCTTTGATGACAACAATCACCCAGAGCCTTATCATCTTTGTTGTTCCGTTTTTCATTATTCCATATTCCTCTTCTTATTACTTTTCTGCCCGGTTTTTTGTCCATTGATTTTCTACACTTTCCTGGAGCATGTTGCATATAGGTTTTAAATTCTACCTTACCATCAATGGTAGCTACCGAGAAAACCTATCTGCAACATGACCCTGATCTCTGATATCATCCAATCTTTCTTGTTTGCACAGAGTAGAGGGTATCCTCAACCAGCAAGGCTATCATTCAATCCTACAGCGGAAGGCCTTCCCTTCAGGGAAACGCCTGATCGGAGGAGGGTTCGTTTTCCAGTAGAACAATGACCCAAAGCACACGTCATGACTATTCAAAGAATATGCAAAGGCTACTTGAAGAAAACGGAAGAGACACAAGTCCTGGCAATCATCGATTGGCCGCCCCAGTCTATCCCCTTTCTTGTCATTTATGTTTTTGAATAAAAAAAGAGGTTTCCATACAAGTTAAACACTAAATATCGTTTAATTTTATTTGCGTGTTTGACTTCTAACTAGCAAAAGGAAAAATGAATGAAATTACGCATTTAACCCTGTATAATGGTGAAAAGCTCTGCATATCTAGATTACGCGAATGTAATAAAAAGGTTAGCATTTTTAGAAAATGCCATATTGACTGGTAGGCAGCCATTTTATAGAGTATATCTTTGTTTGAATCAAGGATAAAATGTACATTCTTATATACTATTCACTTTAAAACGAAACTTAATTGAGCTATGCTATGAGCCTGAATATCAATAAAGCCTACCAATTATACAATGAATGCAGGTGTTCCTAAACTTTTGGAGTTCAGTGTATCTCTCTTACTCCCCCCCCCCCCCACTACATATTACTCTTACTTCTTCTCGATCTCCCTATACGGTACACACAGCTGGCCACCGTACCGTACCGGGTAGGCATGGGCGGAAATCCCGGGGGGGGGGGGGGGGGGGGACACAATATCAAATGTCCCCCCCACTATTTTCGGTCGCGTATCTCCACGAGACTGGACGGTTCGAAAACTCATTCTTTTAATACTTTGTTTGGCATTTAGGCGTTTTAGCGCACGCAATACACACACATTATGTATAAGAGTAGTTTATTTGGCAAAGGGTTAACCATAGCTTTCTGTAAAACATGTCTGGGGATCTTTTTTTTTTTAACCGATGCATAAAATATCAGTTAAGAATTTAGAATTGCAATATGTATCTATGCATTTATCTACCTAGTCTCACGTGTATTTTTTAAGTTATTAATGCCTTTATGTACATAAATGTGATTTATTTATTTCAAAATACTGTAGATCTGTTTACGGTACACTGAGTGATATAAGTCTTTGGACTTTCGTGTCCAGTATGTGATTTTTTTTTTGTCTCGCCTGAACGAAGTTCAGCTGAGACCTATAAATCACGTTTCCTGTTAGTTTGTTAGTCTGTTAGTCTGTTACAAAAATGTTAAACTTTTGATTGAGCTTACTATCATTTCTCCATTTTTGCATCACTTGTTTTCATACTTGATACAAATGAGCCTTGGGTAATACCAAATGAGTGTTGATGAGAATGATGAGGTTAAAGGTCATCTCGGGGTTAAAATGTCAAATGATATGAGGCCAGGTGCGTCATTTTTTTCTAAAGTTTTGGTTCAACCAGGGATGTGTTATGAAAGGATAGGAAGCAACTATCTTTCTTTGAACCCATGTGCCAAGCCGCTGCAAAGTTATGGTGTTCTCAACAGGTGCTGTTCAGGTGTTTGAACAATTATGAACATGATTGTGTGGCAACGGTTTCTCAGAGAGAACAAAAGAAATGTACAGTCTCATTTCGCTTTTCCCGTTCTGTTAATGACATTAATACTTCCATGAGCACAACAGGTATCAGCAAACACAAATAAACAAGTTTTTCAAGTAAAATATCTCTGCTTCACGCAAACACACACAAACGCTGTTAATGATAACACACAGCTTAATATATCATTTTAAGGGTGGTTGAATCTCCCAAATGCACAAGTTGTCGGAAAGTGAAGAAATTGGTCAATTTTGTAATTAATACAAATAGCTTATATGTCCGAGTTTTAATGATTCCTCAATACTTTTCGAAACAAAAGCAGAGTATTAGGATCTGTCATTATCTGCCGTTAACTTCCTTATAGTTTGCAAACGAATTTGTCAAAAACAAAACGTCTACAGACAAATGAGAAATTAAAGAAATTTCTTTTCAAGTTAAATTTTCAGCTAAATGTCGGCTCAGCACTTGGAACATCAAAGCATTGTCATGATTATGGAATTCTTTTGACATTCATGAGCACGCTTTAGAACCCATACAGATGTTTGAATGTATTATGCTCGAGTTTCTACTCCTTCCTATAACACTTCCCTGGTTCAACTTGCGATGCGGTCTTCGCATGACAGGTCTTCGAATCGCAAAATAGCGAATCGTCTGATTGTTTATAGTGTTGAGTTGCAATTCGGAATTAGGTCGTGTAGTAATTCAGATTGTTTCAAAGCGCTCACATAGCACTCTCAATGCGCCCACGTCGCCGTCGTTTCGCTCGTACGTCCTCTCTTTGCGTCGACAATGTGAAAGAACTGCACAATCATTGACAATTGCATCATCAATGCCCAGATGCGTTCCGCTTGTTTTGTGCAGGAAAATAAACAGTTGCGATAAACACCAAATCTTGGTAGATTGAATACCTCGCAAATGAATATTTCTTTTCTAGATTTTGTCTGTATGTACGGTATGCTAGTTACAATCTACGAGTACCATGACCAACATTTGAGTGATTTGTCATTTGCTTCCTTTTGTCAACGTAGGGCAGAATTTCTCTCTTTGGCTTTGAATGATTTTGGTTCAGGAACGAAAGGAGCTGCACTGCGCAACTACCCACTCATTTATTATTATATTAAACCTACGATTGAATTTTATTGTACATCCTGTATAAAAGGAATTTGATATACATGATATATACCATCAAGTCTTTAATTACAAAAACAAAACATTAAAATAAAATTCTTATTGCAATACATCAAATACAATCCTTTAGAAGTTGCAGTCTTTAGTACCTGTAGTATAGACATTAAACAAGTCAATAAATGTCCTGACATTAATCACAAAATAAGTTCAAGAGAAGTCGCTCTATGGACGAGTATTATTATTATTTGCTTCATATTGATGCACAAATTAAGCATCAGCATTCAAACTTGTGATAGAGATTCAGTGTTCTGTTTTAATGTTGACCATGATATAATCATATGTGCTATCGTACGTGCGAACGTGTGATTGTATCAATTTTGTATTGATGGCACATGTATTTCTGCAGCCATTTAATTAATGCAGATTCATTGATCTCTGCTTCTAGTCACAAAAGAACGTTTTACAAAGATTTTCTCTTTGATCTCCCATGTTGGAATCCGCCGATTCTCTGGATGATTTTTGCCTGGATTTGACGTATAAACAAAATCCGATGCGAAGAAGAATTTGGGGAAATAGCCTCACCCCATATGCTTGCGGGGTTGTGACGTGTGATACCTACGATGCATCTATAAAGATTCAATCGAGAAATGTTGTTACAATATGGCAAAAAGGCTCTAAACTGGATATCAAGTTGCAGTACAAAAGTCTCAATTTCACAATGTTTCGCATCATATTCCATTAAAAAATTGCATGAAACGTTACTTTCAGATTTTTTCCTTTCGGACAAGTAACATGATAAACGTGCCCAACTACGCCCAAGCCAGTATTTTCATATCAAAAGTATCAAATTTCGTATTCGCTAGTCCTTATTAACTACATGACAAGCACTTAGTGACAAAATTAAAAGTTCAGCAGCGAAAGCTGAAATTTATGCATGTATAGGTATGTGTATGACCAATTACAAAATCCAGGTGAACGTGACGCAATCGCGTATGCATCATATTGTTGAGAGCAGCTGCTGCTAGTCATGAATATTAAGTGGCGGAATCAAACCTTGTTCAAACGGATGGATATCCATATACTTAAAGGGCTCCTGTCATCAAACTGTATGTTGACTTCTGTTGACGTAGCTTAATATGTATATAATGAAATCACTAACTGTTCAATGGAAATATGTTTCCTATATTCTGAAATAATTTTTCTATATTTTATCTCAGCACTGATAAGCCCCGCCTCCAAAATATCCTCCAACTCAAGATTCCCCCTGTGATATCATTAAAGGTATAAATTAGCAGGATAATAGACATAATGTATGCACAAGCTAAGCATTGCAATGACTACCTGCAAGTGCTTATAATAGCATCACATAGCTAGCATATTTCTGACATAAGGAAACGATTATTCCCACATGAAAGTTTGTTAGATGGTATTGTGTGAAGACGTGTGATGCTCTTGTGGGCAGGTGGATGTAGTCATTGCAATGTTTAATTCGTGCATAAATTCTGCTTATTATCCTGCTAATTTATACCTATGATGATGTCACAGGGGGAATCTTGAGTTGGATGATATTTTGGAGGCGGGGCTTATCAGTGCTGAGAAAAAATAAAGAAAAATTATTTTAAAATGTAGGAAACATATTTCCATTGAACAGTTAGTGATTTTGTCATGTACATATTATGTTGCATCAACATACATTTTGATGACAGGGGACCTTTAAACATCCTTGCTTGGATTTGTCTTCAGGTTGAAATGCATCGAATATAAAGTCTGGAATAGTGCAGCTTAATGTGCAGAGTGATAAGTATGTAGCTAGTATATGCAGGGAGGTGTTAGGAAGGAGACGAAACTCGAGCATAAAACAATCAAATGTATGTATGGGTTCTAAAGCGTGCTCATGAATGTCAAAAACATTTCATAATCATGACAATTCTTTGATGTTCTATTTGCCGGGCCGACATTTAGCTGTTTCAAATTGAAAAGAAAATGTTTGATTGCCCATTTGTCTCTAGAAGCTTTGTTTTTGACAAAATTGTTTTCAAAATATAAAGAAGTTAAGGACAGATTGTGACAGATCCTTTACTTTTTTTTATTTCGAAAAGTAATGAGGAATCGTTAAAAAAATCGGACATAAGATATTTGTATTTCTTACAAAATTGACCAATTTCTTTACCTTTCTACATCTTGTGCATTTGTGGGATTCAACCATTCTCAAAATGATTCATTAAGCTATTATCATTAACGGTGTTTGTTATTCAATCTGAACCTTTTTCAAATCTTGATTATGAAATATGATTTAAAGTTTATAAGTTGAATTTGAATAACAATGATAAAACGATTGCACCATGCATACATTGCTTAAGAAAATTTTAACTTAATATATGTTATTTCTTATGTTAATGTTATTATAAGATTATTGTATCCATGTAACTTTAATTGTGAATATGTATCGAATGTCCTTGTACTTACCTGCCCTCAGGCAGGCAGTATTCTAGGAATATATGTTTACATGTTTTTTATGATTTGATTGTTAAAGTATGTTATACAAAAAAAATAACGGTGTATGTGTGCGTTTGCGTGCAGCGGAGATATTTTACTTAAAAAACTTGTTTATTTGTGTTTGCTGATACCTGTTATGCTCATGGAAGTATTAATTAATTCCATTAACAGAACGGGACAAGCAAAATGAAATGTACATTTGTTTGTTCTCTCTGTTTTCTCTCCGTTGCCACGCAATCATGTGCACAATTGTTCAGACACCTGAACAGCACCTGTTGAGAACACATAACTTTTCAGCGGCGTGGCACATGAGTTCAAAGAAAGAGAGCTGCTTCATTCCATAACACATTCCTGGTAAATGTGCGTGTATGTGAGTGATGTATGTGTTTGTGTTTTTCTTTGTGCTTTGCATACACCTGTTGTGTGTGATATTCATTTGAATCACTAACTCACTAACTCACTCACTCACTCACTCCGTCGACTCATGCTGTTGGGCACTGATGATGGCTCTCCAAAAATGTCTGTCCTGCATGCTAGTTTCGATTTTGGTTTGGTAGCCAGTGTCGTCTTGCAGTAAGTCCACATATGTCTAAATGGGACGCTTTTGGATTCCTTTCCCCCTGGGTAGGCTGCTATGTGACCAATTTGGATGCTGCTGCCCCTTTATCCCTCTTACAATTCCCTGTAAATGTTAGTCTCATCAGGAAGGTGTTAGAACTGGAGTCGGAACGAAGAGTAATTTATTCATATACCAGTCGCGATCATTGATACCACAATAGAATATTTTACGCGTTTGGTTCTTTGATCCAGTGATGACCGCCGCCAAATATGCAAGACAAATATTGGATGCATTTAGAGGAATATACAATCTGCATGCGCAGAAGATTTCAGAACCACTTCATGTACTGAAGTACATGTGCAGTAGTAGTACATCTTATAATGATACGAATCTGTGAATTTCAGATTATATTGTTGCGTCGTTTTTGTGATAAATCAAGAATACTGTAGAAAACATGTCAGAAAAATGCCTCAATATCGCACATTGGGCAATCATATTTCCTTACAAATATCTTGTAAATCGTTTATTGAGTGTTTCACCTTCCATGGAAACAACGTCGATTTCGTGTCCGGAGATGTCCGAAAACGTTACGGACCAAATTCTTTCTACAATTTTATCAAAATTTCCCTTCGCTCACCTCCAAACTAATTCCCAGTGTGTGTAATAAGATCAGCTATGAACTCCCAGCGAAGGCTGAACGGTTGACATATTTCTCAAAACAGATTTTCTTTTGTTATTCAGAGGAAGGCACTGCCTCATTAGAAATACAGCGTATTGTTTAAAACACCTGAATGTCTTGAATTTTTATGAGGCGGTGGTCATCATGGATCAAAGGAAGTCTATCCGAGCGCAGTCCATCCATGATAGGTCCATGGTCTCATCATCTGTTTACGTGCATGTCATGTATGGGTTTGTGTGATAGTATGGTAAGTTCAACTTCGAATGAGTGTCTGTGTGTGGTGTGTATATCTATTATGCATATATGTGTAATAATGGTGTATGACCAGGTCAAAGTGCGGTTTATTTGTGTGTTTGTGTTTGCAGTGAGTTTGCTCAGATACACGACCCTCTTCAGTTGAAAACATGAAGTGCAAAAGGTGCACGAAGATGACGGCGAATATTAAAATCTTTAACCAGTTTTTTACTATCCTACATCATTAGATTTAATTACATATAATATATATATATTACTTATATCGAGACAACGTGTCTCCAAAATATCACATATTCCGATCATATTTTACTACACTACAATAATGAAATAAATATTTTTTTCAGTTGTAAATTAGTTAGCTAATTGCCTGTAAATGCACAGGCCTACTCGGCATTGTGTTGTAGTATTGCTGGTAGGACTTAATTGTTACAAAGCGATGTCTCTGCCCTGCGTTCTGTCTTTGTAGATTCATGATCAATCAAGGGATGTGTCATGGAAGGATATGAAACAACTTTCTTTCTTTGAACCCATGCGTGCCACCGCCGACAAGTTATGTGGTCTCAGCATGTGCTTTTCAGATGTTTTAATAAAAACGAACAGTATTGCGTAGCAACGGTTTCTCAGAGAGATCAAAAGAAATGTAGAGTCTTATTTCGCTTGTCCACTTCTGTTGGATTGCATCAATACCTTTGTGAGGAAAAAAGATATCAGCGAACAAAAATAAAGAGTTTTTTCGACTACAATGTCTCAGTTGCACGCAAAAGCACGCAAACTCTGTAAATCAAAATATACAGCTTAAGATATAATTTTGATGATGATTGAATTCCACGTTTGCGGAAATCTGCGGAAAGTGAAGAAATTTGTTAATTGTGTAAGTAAGAATACTATCTTACATCTCCGTTTGTGCATCATTTAACAATTATTTAGAAGAAAACCGAGTACAGGATCTTTAGTGGTGTTGCCCTTAACTTTCTTGAAAATTGCACAAAAATATGATAAGAAACATAGCTTCCTGAGACAAAACAGTGAATTAAAGATATTGCTTTCCAAGTTGACAGCAGCTAAATGTCGGTGCCGCGCATGGGACATCAAAGCATTGTAGTGATTGTGGAATACTTTTGACATTCATTAGCACGCTTTAGTATCCATACAGATGTTTGAATATATTATGCTTGAGTTGTCCCTCCTTCCTAACACATCCCTGATCAATCCATGACTAATTCACGCTAGTTCACTAAAACTGAATTTAGCACTCTGCGCATTCATTCTTGGACCGGTTTGAAATGTACGTGCTTATATATACGTCGCGATATTTCCTTAAAGGGGACCTTCGGGCATTACAAAATCAATGCTTCGTTGTTTTGGCACTAGAATTGAATATCAGTCATCTTGGTGTGGGGTCGCATATGGTTTTGTAATAAGAGAAAATGCAATTAACCAATACATCGCACGGAACATCGGCTATCTCGATGTTCCGCGCGTGTATGTGTTTTGCACCTCCGCTAGATCAGGGATGTGGAAAGAAGGAGTAACAACTCGAGCATAATGTATTCAAACATCTGTATGGATACTAAAGCGTGCTAATGAATTCCCAAAGCTTTCCACAATCATTACAATACATTGATGTCCCATGCGCATCACTGACATTAAGTTGCTGTCAACTTGGAAAGAAATATCTTTAATTCCCTGTTTTGTCTCTCGAAGCTGTGTTTCTTATCACATTTTCTTGCAAATTTCAAGAAAGTTTAGGGCAACACCACTAACGATGCTGTACTCGATTTTCTTCTAAATGATTGTTGAATGGTGCACAAACGGAGATATAAGATGAAATTCCAATTTACACAATTAACAAAACTCTTTACTTTCCTGATTTTTCCGGAAATGTGGGATTCAATCATTATAAAACTTATATCTTAAGCTATGTATTTTCATTAACAGAGTTTGCGTGCATTCGCGTGCAGCTGTGATATTTTACGAGAAAAAAACTGCTTATTTTTGTTCGCTGATATCTTTTTTCCTCACAAAAGTATTGATGCAAGCCAACAGAACTGGACAACACATCCCTTCTCGAACTTTCTTGCTATAAAGTGTACACATGCAGCTGGCGTGATACGTTGGGCTTTGCTGGCTGTGATTGATTAGAGTTTCAGAAGAAGTATTGAAATGTGATATTGAAATGTAGAAATAAATTCAGGATCTCAAACTTGTTTTATATGTTCATTTTTTTGCCCGGTGGTCTCTTTAAACCGTGGTATAAATCTAAAACGCCTTTGTGAGTTCAGGCCAAAAAGTTGTGAAAGAAAGATAGATTTAAACTGCGCCAGAACTGTGGAATAGTATCCCATGCAGTGTGAGGCAAGCTAACACAGTTGAGCAATTTAAAACTGCTCTGAAAACATACTTATTTAATTAAGCTACATTTTACTTAGTACAAGACATTCACCTCGCAGCAACTTTCCCTTTTTTCTTCTTCTTAATTTTCTTTTTCCTTTTAAGCGCGTTGAGACCTTTTTCTAAGGTATAATGCGCTATACAAGAACTGTTATATTATATTATTAATATTAAACAAGAAGATTAACATCGTTCAACAAGGTAATTGATGACAGGTGCAAGTTGCAGTTTTGACGATGAGCGGAGAGACATGGAGGTAGGATATCTTTGTGTGATAAGATCGATCAGGTATGATGGTATGAATTACCTTGCATGTGAGAAGAAGTATTTTGAATTGAATTCTTTGAGGGATATTTAATTAATGTAATGTTTGCAAGACAGGAGTGATGTGATCGTGCTTTCTCGTGCGAGTGATGAGACAGGAAGCTGTGTTTTGGATTCGTTGAACAGGGGTAAGGTGGGAAGCTGGTAGGCTGACAAGTAAGCTGTTGCAATAATCCAAATTTGAGGTTACAAATGCGTTGCCGAGGTGCTCTGTGGAACTCTGGTTCAGGTACATTCTAAGTTTGCCAATTCTGTAAATACCAAAGGATGCCACTCTGCAGACCTCACGAATATGTTCCCTCAAGTCTAATGCGTCATCGACTATGACACCAAGATATCTGATGGAGTCAGTAGGATACAGCGAGCAAATGCAGATACAAATACAAATAAAGAGAGCAGTGAAATAGGACGATAATTTAGGTATTTTCTATTTTATTTTTCTCATGCAAAGGGATTATTTGAGCTATTTTCTATTTGTCAGGGGCTCTTCCAGAACATAATGACTTATTAAAGATATCACAAAGGGGATCAACATAAGAATGTAGACCTGTACATTCTTTGGCTACTCTTATTGAAATATCATCTAGATCGTTTGACTTTGAAGCTTGCAAAGATGAACAAATTTCAACGATATCACAGGGTAAAAGTGGTTTAAAATTGAGTTTGGGTTCCTAACCCTGAGGTATTCCTGAAATGAGTGCATGTATGCATGTATTGAAGTAGAGAATTGCTTACCAACATTGATCAAATATAAATTAAAGGGTTACTACATTAGAAAGATAAGTTCCCACTAATCTATGTAAAATTATGCACTAAAAACGAATTTCACATTTGTTTGCCGCAATAAAGTCTCATTTTGACGAAAAAAAAAAATCACGCCTCCAGTAACCTAAGAGAAGTCAAAATGTCATAGATTGTACGGAAGTCAACAATAGACCATTTTCGTAATGTATTCACAACTTTCCCCCAACTGCGTAGTAACGCGTTATTGCATTCACCTGTATCTTGTCATTCATATTCAATGAATGGGATGCGCTTTGAATCTATTAGTTGTTGCTTCTCGGACAAACCTTGGACAAGCTTTGGGGTACAAATTGGTAACGTATTGTTTGAACGGCGGGAATAAAATATTCACGCGATTGGCATTTTGGAATTTTGACTTCTCTGACGTCACTGGAGGCGTGCGTTTGTTTCAAATTTTCGTCAAAAAGACACTTTATTGCCGCAGATAAATGTAAAATTCGTTTTTAGTGGATAATTTTACATCGATTAGTGGGAACTTATTTTTCGAATTTAGTAACCCGTTCAATTCATTAGCAATGGCCTATCTGGCTGACGATTTCAAAAGGGGGGGGGGGGGCCTGGGGTGGTAGGCTATTTATGACAAATTCAAGTATTTTTACACTGCTTTGGGGCCTTTTGGAATAAGTGTCCCCAAAACGAAGTACAATGGCATAGCAAGGGGATGAAATACAGGGACTGGGACAACATTTATAAAACATAATTGATTACATACATGTCCATCTAAATTATTCAGGTAAGTCTCGTATTGATTACTGATTGGTTGAATGCGGTCACGTGCCAGCAAGACAAATCGGTATGTTGTCCACTGACGTCATTTTGCCAGTCAACAAAAACAATGATAACGCCGATACTAGTGTTGCATGCAAGTGAACGGGCTGCGTTCATTTCCTTGTTATGCACTGTGCTGGGCGTACTCTACCGGTGTTTTAATCATACAGCCACAGTGCAGTGGGCCTATCGACGCGAGGTGTAGTGACTTTGTTCCGACAAATTGTACTAGTATATTTTACACTAAATGTTGGGTAGATTAACGTGAATAATATATCAGATGTTGAATTTGTTGTCGTAAACATCACAAAATGTTTAAACTTCGGGGTTTTGCACAGCTGCTTTGGGATCAAATAAGTCCCTCGCCTTTGGCTCGTGACTTATTTACGTTCCCTCGGCGCAGTGAAAATCCCCTCGGTATGAACATTCTTTGATGTCTAAAATCTAAAAATATTCGACAAGTATCAAATGAAAACAAATGTTTATTCCCTTAAGTCGTCAAAGTCTTTGTTAGATAAAACCACCCTATAGATGTCGTTAAAATAATAGGGTGGTATTTATACACTGTTGGTCATAAAGGTGGAATAAAATATTTTTGAATAAAAATCAACAAGTTCTAGGGATATCACAGAGTGCAGTCTCTAAGATTCTGAAACGTCAACGTGAGGCGGGGAATGTGCGGCCATGGAAATCTCCAGGACGTCCCAGATTGACCACAAGAAGAGATGATCAGCAATTGTTGAACATCAGCCGCAGAAACCAGAAATTGCCCACAAGCCGTCTTCGTCGCTTGTGGAGGAGATATCATGGGATCAACGTTTCCCGGTCAACCGTTAATCGCAGATTGCTCCAACATAATTACCGAGCACGACGGTTGACCAAATGTCCACGCCTGTCTGTTCGCCATAGAATAGCTCGTCATCTTTGGTCCAGGGAGCGCAGAAGGCTTCACCCAGGACATTGGCAACATGTGGTTTTCACGAGAGCTGGTTCATCCTTGACCGAAAGGATGGGAGACAACGAGTTCGTCGATTAGCCGGGGAAAACCTTCGCGATGAATGTATCCACAAGACGACTCAAGGCGGAGGCAGCTCAGTGATGATGTTGTGGATGGGTTGACGTGTGTGGTGAGTACGTGGTGGTCGACTATGATAAAGTTTATATTTTGCTTAATTCTGAGTTGAACTTGAAGGAGGACTCGTGGACTCGAGGTACATTACGTTGGTGTACATTCAATACTCAAACAATTCTCATAACTCTCTGATGATGAATATCCTGAAATAACACAGGAAACAATTCTGCTGAAATAACTGCTGCCGAAATAATTCTGGATATATAACCGTTGGAATACCTGTCTCGAACTCTCTGAGCTCTCTAAATATACTGCATACTCTTTGTGTCTCAAGTTTGAAGTTAGCAATTATGGTGAATTTCATACAGAAGGTCAGTTTCTTGGATGCATGATGATCTTACAGAAATTGGACCTTAAATGTTATTCAGACTCGCCCCATAAACCCGAGGGTCAGCTATAACCTTGAGGGTAATTCAGTTTCTGGAAAGTGGTCATTAACGTGGAAACATTGTTTGGGCGGGGGAATGATAAAAGGACTTATATCACATAACAATATGGGCCGGCATCCATTATGGAGGGAAAACGCCACTGGTGCTTCCGGACGGAAACGTCAACGCCGCCGCACAGTGGGCCAGGCGTGAGCAAAAGTGCGCCAAAATAGGGGTTTGGTCATCAAAACAATATTTATTTTTTTCACATTCTAAGCAAAGATTACAACCTCTGGCATACCTCTGAGCAATATTTCTTCTTGAAATTGATTTTAAGTGGGTCATTTTTCTTTAAAAACATCGGATATTTGGATGATTAGGCAAATCGTGTATAAAATGTATTACTGCGTTTTTTTGATTTTTTTTGCTAAACGAATCATTTGATCTCCATAATATTGCATTCGCCTGTTGTAGAATAGTTATTTCACATCACTATACAGTTTAGAGGCAAACAAATGTTCCTCCCGGAAGTAAGTCATGATGCAACACAAAATAATGACAGGAAAACAGCATATATTTTTTCATGCTCAAAAGTGGTCAACATTCCCGTCGATTCCCGCGCTACAAATATCATGATTGCCTTCATTACAGTTCATGCTTTATAATGGTACCAAATTTAGCTGCAGGTTTTTGCAAGTTTTTGAGTAATTCCCATTTTCCACCCGCACGTTCGTCCTTTTTTCGCTTAAATCTGCCATGCGATACTGAGCGCGCACTGTGTACAGTACATACGCAGGCAACTCACACACACAACATGTACGCGTTTGTACACGAATACCTATATCACAAGCTTCACAGTCTACTTGCATTTTTTTTAGCTGATGAGACATGAAATGTCCGAGAATAACTCGTATTGATATAAAAACATATGGATTGCATTTTGATATTCAGTGGGAGCACAACACTATACAGTTTAGAGGCAGAAAAGTATGCCTCCCGGAAGTAAGTCATGATGCAACCCAAAATAATGGCAGGAAAATGGCATATATTTTTTCATGCTCAAAAGTGGTCAACATTCCCGTCGATTCCCGCGCTACAAATATCATGATTGCCTTCATTACAGTTCATGCTTTGCAATGGTACCAAATTTAGCTGCAAGTTTTTGCAAGTTTTTGAGTAATTTCCATTTTCCACCCGCATGTTCGTCCTTTTTTCGCTTAAATCTGCCATGCGATACTGAGCGCGCACTGTGTCCAGATCATACGCAGGCAAATCACACACACATCATGTGCGCGTTTTTACACGAATACCGTATATCACAAGCTTCACAGTCTCCTTGCATTTTTCTTAGCTGATGAGACATGAAAGAGAGAGAAATAGAGAAAGAGGGGATGAGAGACAAAGAGAGAGAGAGAGAGAGAGAGAGAGAGAATGGGTATCAATTGTCTTTACAGTATAGGATTTCATTGTTTACATTATATGACGTTTCTAAATGTATTCTCACAGCCAATAACATAGTGGTATCTAAATGACGTCATATGTGTTTGAAAATATTTTCAGTGGATTCCAAGAGTCTGTTCATCTTTAATCCCAGCATTGGAACATAAACTTTAAGTAAAACTTAGTGATTACGAATCATTATATCATGATAGATATATTTCTCAATGTATTCTCACAGCCAATTAAAAAGCGGTATTTAAATGACGTCATATGTGTTTAAAAATATTTCCAATGGATTCCACGTGTCTGATCACCCTCATTCCTAACCATTCAACATAAATCTATTAAAAAGGCAGAGTGATCACGTATTAGTCTACAAATCATTTGTAACATTGTGTTATTTTACATTGTATTTTCACAACCAATCAGAAAGCGGTATTTTAATGACGTCATATGTGTTTGAAACTATTTTCATTGGATTCCGCGGGTCTGATTTCCATACAAACCAACATTTAAACATTAATTTTAGAAAAATATTGGTGATTGCGAGTTTTGGCGCACTTTGAAACCACTCTGGCCCACTGTGCGCCGCCTACAGGGATACCTTGGAGTTCCACTGTCTTCCATACATACAAGAGTGTATGGGCACAACTTCCAACCGCAGGATGACAACGCTAGACCGCACAGGGCCGCTGCAGTAAGGGAATTCCTGGAGGCAGAGGGCGTCGTACAGTTACCATGGCTTGCTTGTTTGACGGATATAAACCCCATATACCATGCATGGGATGCCCTAGGCCGAACCATCAACGAAAGATAGGTCATTCCTCAAAATCTACAGGAGGTGGCAGATGCTCTGAGGGAAGAATTGGACGCTATGGCTGTTGACGTCATCAAGAAGCTAGTGGAACGCATGCCACGACATCTGCATGCGCTGGTTCGTGCCAGGGGTGGACATACCCGATACTAGTGACTGAGTAAGAACAATGACTCAAATTTGATGCAAATTTGTCCATGAAATCACACAAAAAAGAAGTCATCTGGAAAATGAGAGAGATTGAAAATAAATATCTCATGATCGTTTAACTTACTGTATATGGTCGTCATTGTTGTTCTATGCTCATGACATCCATCGCTTAGGACATAAACTTGTAAAATATCACTGTCAAACGTATGTAAAAGGCAGAATAATAAAGCAAAGTGGTTATCATGCACCATAAATGCCATATTCAAATCATGTTGTAATAATTACGCTGTGCAAAATTTGTGAAAGAAATATTCCACCTTTATGACCAACAGTGTACAACTGAATAATTCAATTGAAAATAAAAAAAACTGATTCCGTTGAGATAATCTTGGTATGCTATCATGTACACGTTGTAGTAATATAATTAGGATCTGACATCAATGTACATAATTATGCATGTAATATATGAAAAATGATGATGGGGCGTGATTCATGGGTCCATTTTGAAAATCATTATTGCTGTCATTTAATGTGCATATTTTTTATTTTTATTGTGCAAATAATTATGTGACCCTGGCATGTCTATATAATTAATGTATATGGGCAATTTCCATGATGTACAAAGAGCATTTCGACTCAGCCAGACGTTCGTACCCATGTGCCTCTCCCTGTAACGGATTGAAGGATAAGTAAGATGTGGCGCAGGCTATGGGTTTGGGATGGTGGATGTAACGCCGCGAGATTACGTTATTATGGACAGCCAAATGAAATATAAAGTATACCTCATACGTTATGAATGTATGGTAAGAATTGGTGAAATGCAAACAAAATGCACATACAAAGACAACTATTGAAATCATTTCTCGAGAACACAATACGCGATGAACTTTTTGATCTTAATGAAGATTCCAGAAAATTTCGTTTGTGATACCGGTATTATTACTTCATATCTTCTTCAAAAGATATTTTTTACTTTTTTAGCCTCTAAATACATTATTCCATACATACTATGATACATATGACTCAAATGCTCATAAAAAGTCATATATTGAATTGAATTGCTTACCCGCAGATTCAATAATAGTTAAATCAGGAAGTAATATGCAATTTAATGATTAACCACATTAAGGTAGGCTAATAAAACAAGCAAGGAGTAATGTTTCAAATAGCAAGATCGTCAGTATCGATGGGGAGTAGAGGTGCGTACAGGCTTTGCGAAAGACCCTTTGACCTGTACACATCGCTCGCGCGCGTTACATGCCCGTCGGACTGGTAACTTAACAGATCGAATTCCACGAAGCTGACCGAAGCTACATGAAGGTATGGTCGGATTGCTACCTTGCGATACTTACACACACGTGCACACACCCACTCATTATGATTTTTTTTGTTTTAAGTCGTATTTTATTTCTTCCTCATAGCACATGGCAATAATATATTCCATGAAATCATGTACAAAGTTAATTCAATGTTGATTTTTTTTTTTACATTTTATCATTAATGAACAGTTTTTCTTGATTATGAAATAGTATAAATTATACACACATTCTTTTTAACAGTTATAGGACTAGTAATAAAGACAGAATTATATCAAACTCAAATTATACATTTTTTTGTTTGCATTTATAGTATCATTTTAATCACAATGATTTTGAGGAAGTTATATGAAAATCACACTCACCCACGCTTAACGCACACACACACACACACACACACACACATCTCACATACTTTCACAAACACCCCCCCCACACACACACACACAAGAACTCCCACACATACAAACGCACACACATGTATTCCTCCGTCTTCAGTTTAACTGCTCGCAAATGAAAGAAAACCAAAACATTAACTCTATTGAAGCAAAAACGCACCCACTGCTTCCCACTTCAGAAGATGTGTTTCTATTTTTCTTGTATTCATCATCTCTGTAATCTTTCAGCATATCTATTGCTTTCTGTGCGGATGGTAGAGTTCCATGTTTTGTAGAGATAAAAATGATGTACTTAAATACGTATATTATATAATTTATTACAGATAATCGAACAGTGCTGCCACATACCCCCATAAAAATTAGAATCCCAATTATCTACCTTAAAATCAGTTTAATGTAGCTTTTTGACTATTTCCTGCCATAGTTTTTTAACTTTTGGACAATCGAAAAATAAATGTTGGTATGTCTCAACTTGTTGTTTACAAAAGGTGCAAAGTTAATCCGACTCAAAACCAAATGTAAACAGTTTCTTCTTTGTATATACAGCTCCATGTAATAATTTGTATCGGAACTCTCTTTGTTCGTTGCATAGCAAAACACGTTTAACCTTAATAAATGTTTCTTTCAATTTCTTCATTCCAAGATTATATTGACGGTAGCAATCCGTGACACACAGTATGTGATCTTTCTGAAATTCTTCTATGAAGTAATTGTACACCCATCTTGACTTTATATCGCATAGTTTCTTTAAATGTTCAAATATCATCAGTTCTATTTCAAAATTTCAAAAATCTACTTCCATAAAATCGTGTATGCGCCGTAATCTCCGACCGCAACGCCCTCTATAAACGATGTCGCGCCACAAGAGCTCAGTTGTACGTATGTTCTTTTCACTTTTTGTGTGCACTGAGTGCAATTTGTCGCTATGAATGTAATGCAACATACAGCACCATTTCTAATTAACATGAAGTTAAGAATGATGTTTCTCGTTTCCATAAAGACATTTTCCTTTTTCTTATAAGCGCATTCATGTGCGAAAAGGCCATTTTCCTTTTGTATGAAAATGTTATTCACGTAGTTGAAACATGACATGGTTACTGATGGTTGCCCCACAGCTTGTCCGATTTTTGTCTGAGTAGCAACAATTGATAGATCCAAAGTGGGTTCTGCCCATTGAAACTGAATTACAAACTACAGGTGAAGGTAATGAAGCTTTACTAGGCGGTTAGGAAGAACAGCTTATTACAAGTACCGCTTGAAACTGAAGATTTACAATTAAAGTTTACTTTTACATTGTAAATGCAATGTCGGGGAGGCATAGAGCATTTCGACATAGCCAGACGTTCTTAGACATATGCCTCGCCCTCCAGCGGATTGAAGGATAAGTAAGAGGGGGCTCAGGCTAGGGAGTTGGGATGGGTGGTATATTGCTAAAGCTAATGATAATGATAATAACAATAATAATAATAATAATAATAATAATAATAATAATAATAATAATTATTATTATTATTATGATAATAATAATAATAATGATAATAATGATAATAATAATAATAATAGTAATAATGATAATAATAATAATAGTAGTAGTAGTATTGGTTGTAATAATAATAATAATCAAAATAATAAGAATAATAGCCATAATAATAGTAACAATTATAGTAACAATCTTATATAGCACATATAATAATATTGACAGGGTCTCTACGCGCTTGGAAAAAAAAAGAGCACAATGAAATTAACAAGGAAGAAAAAATAAGAAAATTCTACATCTAGATGAAACACGTACTCCATGAAATTGTTATGGACGGACAAAGTAGAACATGAAGTATACCTCATACGGTATGTACATATCATATATGATAGTTCAAATGCTAGCACAACTCACACACAAACGGCATTGAAACCATACATCTCTTTAGAACAAAATACATGATGAGTTATGAATAGAACTTAATGAAGATTCCACAAAATTTTGTTTGTGATACTCTTTTTATAACTTCATATCTACTATGAAGGATATTTTTACTTTTTAAGCCTCAAAGTCTGATATTTCATAGATTCATACAATTGAAAAGCCCATAAACGTGAGATATTGCATAAAATTACTTACCCGCACATTTAATAATAGTGAAATAAGGAAGTTATGTGAAATTTAATGACTGACCACATTAATGTATGCTAATAAAACAAGCAAGGAGTAATGTTTCAAATAGCAAGATCGGCAGTGTCGATGGGTATGTGACGTTATGCATGAGAAATTTGCTGTGACATTAGACGTCAGGAGATGTGACGTTATACGTGAGAAAACTTGCGACATAATGCCGTGTACTGTCAACGCATAATGTCACCCTCTGCGCCATTATGCGTGGCTGCGATATTACCGGTAGTAACATGCCATGTTACCGCCGGTAATGTCGCTGCGACACCAACGCATAATGTGGTACTAGAGAGTTACAAAATCACGACTAATGTCTGGGGAATAATCAATGATGTTTAAGGACATGGATATCTATCCCTTTGAACAAGGATTAATTCCCCCACCTAATATGCATTATTTACAGCTGCTCTTAACAATATGATGTATACGCGATTGCGTCACGTTTCGCTGTCGAACTTTTAATTTTATTTTATATTATGCGGAACATTGGACATATGAGATCGAAGAGAAAAATTTTGCAAAGCATTCTGGTATTACTACAAGGAGAGTACAATGAATCTGCATTAGTTAAACGGCTGATGGCATTCCATGTACTTAAGCATCCTTGGTGTTACGAATCACGAATGATGTATGGAGAACAATGAATGTGTTTTCAGACACTGAACAAAATGTAGGAGGACAATTTTTGTCATAGACTTTAGAGAGACAGGATGCTCTTGATGTTGGTACATTGAAAGTTCATTAACCTTACCACCCAATATCAAAAGAAATATCATTTTGTTTTAAAATTTGCCAATTTATTTAACTATTTTTCTTTCATGATTTTCAGCGCGTATATTTTCATCAATAAGACTAACGTTGATCATGCGATGTTGGTGTTGAACTAATCACCTACTTCTTTTTTTTTTAATTTATTTTTTAGATTGACACGTACAATACATGAACTATAAACTGAGGAAGAGAGAGAGATAGAGATCGAATAGAGCTGATTGGTGTATTTGTATTCCTTTTACTTATTGCGAACTGTCTAGGTCAAATAACCCGCCTGCAGTCGTGCTTACACCGTTTAACTCTCTGAAAACCATAGGCTCATTCGTTCTCAAAGTCTCTGAGAGTAAATTCATCTCTGATATTTTTGGATGAAATTCTAACTCTTCTTAGTCTTAAGGAATTATAGAAGTGGAAATCTGTAATGGTATCATTATCACCATTCTTCAATGTTTATGTACATACACTAGTAAAATATGAATTGAATATGTTGCTTTTTTCGAATTTGCTAAAAAATCTTACCATTAATTTATAATTTCAAGAATTTGCATTCTTGCTTTTTCTGAGGCATTAGACCATTTACTTTTTGTTGTCACGAACCCGTAAATTTCCGCATCCCATACCGTAATATTCCTTCCATAATTTTCGTGTCAAACTTTTTTTTTTCGAGATGATTGATATTCTTCCCATCAGTAATACCGTTACTTCATATAGTCCCGACTGTCTGCTAACTAGTGTTCGTTAACTAGTAAGAAGTACTTGTTTTATCAGCACTTGAAACAGTTCAAATTCAAATAATCTATTATTTGATTCCAGTCAACAGGAAAGTTACTCTTACTCAACAAATTTGTGTCAAGAATACATGAAATATACTCTCTTGACTGCGGAATGAACATTCCGATTCCTAGGAGATCGATACAAATTATATGAAATACTTGTTTTTGTTAATAACACTTAATAAGTCTAATGATTGGTTATGTGTTATCCTTTAAATTTTGGAGAATATACGAATTTATTACTCTATTAAGAAATGAGTCTGGTGTAGGCAATATTATGTAATGGTGTTTGTGTTTGAATGAAAAGATTAGTGAAGAAATCAACGAAGCACTGGAGAAAGAAGGTAAGAAAGTGTTATAACAACTACCCCCAACATAACATTGTACATTTAGGTCAAGAATTCAATAAATCTATTTTTTTATGCTAAATATGTTACCCATTCCTGAAAATTCGCGAGTGATAATCGTTTGTCTCGCAACGATTATCACTAGCGATTTTTTTTTTTACTTTGTCAAAGCAAAAATGTATGAATAAATTGTTTTAAGTTTCACTAAATACCTGTTTCGTGGAGAGAAAAAAAGTACGGTGCATGCGTTAATATGAAGGATATTTTGAATTTCCTCCACACCTGTTTCTGTTTCGAAGGTATATCATGAAAACATGTTGATACAATTCACAAAATCACCTTCGGTAGATTTCGGAATACTCTTGACAAAAATATATTTTCGGCACTGAGTTTGGGATTACTTTCATTTAAAAGAAGACGCTTTGGTATTTACTGTGTCGTGTATCGCCATGTCCAGACAAGACAGGGCTTTGCAGGACTTCAACAAGATCTCTCCATGATAGAGGAATGGGCGCGGAAGTAGGATGTGTCCCTTATTGTGAAGAAGTGTGCACACATACATGTTCTTTTGATTCGGCAACCCCTAGACTGTATATCTTTATATCATCAGTATACCTCGATGTTGTGATCAGTATCTGTATTATCTTTGGTTGAAATCAATTATTTTTGAGAAAATCGCATCACTCCATTTCCCTGATGACTGTGTCTTGTGCTGTGCAGCTGTAGGTCAAAAAAGATCAAAAGATTAAAAGTTGTAATTTTCTAACGAAAAATATAATCTTCAGGCATTGTTTTGTCAAATTTCATTTTCATATAACTATCAAACACACAGTTCATTGGCACCACACGGTGAGGTATATGCAACTACCAAGTCTGTAGCAAATCCATTGAATGGTTCTCAAGACACTACGCAAATGTCACCAGGTACGGGTTGACGGACAGACGACCCCCCCCCCCCCCCCCGGTAAATAGTGAATATAAGATTTACAAGGAACTTAGAAACAAATATTCAATAAATCCATCCCCTCCCCTTTTTTGAAAAAGGTATACATCATAGTCTCTATGGTCTCAGTGACCATCAACACACACACTTAAACTCTCTCCCGAGACATCTGAAAAACATACGACATAATTTAGACAAACATTGATAAACTTACACAAATTGGAGTGAATGGATACATACAATGGTTTATTGATGATCACTTCGCAACATGATATTCCGAATTCAATGTTCAATCAACTCCCAAAGCTGTCCATATAATTGACGGCCTTCCATAGGAGAGCGCATTAGCGCATCATATTGCATGGCACTCCGGAAAAAGGTAACATAAACGTATCATGATTTTGGCATGCAGGATTCCTTGAAAAACAATATTTCTTCAAAGTACTCAAATCGAGTGAATGGTGTCCAAATTGAGGCTTTGGAATATCACAACATGCAGGAAGTGGTGAGTGGTGACTTTTTCCTTACCCAATAAGTGTCATTAAGATGATTGATTCATGCACCAGAAGGTACCGTCATTCATTCATTCTAAATCCAAAGATACGTATTTATTATAAACGATTCAGTTACTTTGCGCACTGGTTGGAAATGAAATTGCAAACTATCCTTCAAGCACAAAGCTAGAAAAACATGGCAACAATACTGCCACTGGCCTCACACCTATAGCAACATTACATTCCTTATATGTTGGTAACATACTTGTCATACACAGATCAATGGCACACACCTCGTAAGCAGCCGAAACGACATTACAAAGATCCACAACTTGTCGCTGGGGATGGTATTTGCGTTGCGAGAGCCGCGCAGAGCAAAGAGTATTGTGACGTCATTTTAGACATCTAGACGCACATGCTGTTTGCTCACGAAGTTTAGCCTACCGGCACAATTTTATGCTGAAGTCTATGGATTTTGACCGTCGCTCAGGCAATTCATTAAACACGCAAACTCACATAGGGGACCCATCACACGACTTGTACAATTGACTGCCGTTTGTATAAGACACTAATTGCCAGCTAAAACAAAAGAATAGTTAAACCCAAGGTATTTCTGTCCAGACAGTATCATTGGGATGAGTCGATCTTACGCCGAAGTTAACAACTAGCACGTATCACACAAATATATTAAATGTATTAACATTTCTAGCGATGATGTACAACTATTGCATGTTGTGATCCCAGAAAGAAAGGGCATTGCCAGTTCATAACATAAACATTGTATTTAGTTCCTGATAGTGCAGGTCTACACATATTATAGTCTTGCAATCTAAAATTCGTAGTTACAAATAAAACGAGAAGACTTCTTTGCTTCCTTTGCTAAGCGGCACCTGATTGTAAGATTTATTATGCTAAGTGCTACAGAACATTGAAAGTTATGACGTACTATTAAATAAATTGCACAAACCTCACAAAGTGCACAAGCATCCTGTAAAGATACAAACACAGCATTTTGTACTGGTCACCCCTTCGGCTCTACTACCCGGACTAGTCAGGGGTCCAGGACCCCGTTACATAAAGGGTTTGCAATCAATCGTAAATTCTGATTGGTTAGCCTACTGGTCAGTCTTTTAAACAAAAAACGCATGCAACTGGCCATTGCCATTTTGCGATTGATCGCAAACCTATATGTTACGGAGCCCAGGTCACACCACACGACGTGACTGAGTTGTGTACTCAGTGCAATAAGCCAGACTGACCATTTGTAGTCTGAACGAACGTGTAAGGTGGGCAACACGGTACCAAAGCGCACGATCTACATGACCCTTTTTTGGTTTTGGTTTTCTTCTTTAAATACCGCTACCCTTGCTAAGGAAGAAAAATCTATGTTGCTATTGAAATATATACAGTATGAATGATTGATAATACAAAAAGCATGAAGGGGAAGCTGGAATGAATATTATGGTAAAATTGAATGCGACAAAGATGATAATACAACAATTCCATTAATGCCCTACGCGTTCATATTTTCTGGCAGTCATTTTCCTGGTGACATGCAGAACACATTGACCGAGACTTCCTGACTCAAAAACTCTTTTTGATATTCAGAAAATAAAACACTTTTTTGCAACACCTACTATTCTCTGCACACGTTAACCTTTATACATCGAAAATGTAGACAGGCATTTACAGCCAGAAACGAAATAATTATGATCTACCTAGCCACTGACCCTGTGTACTGTGCATGTGCGCACTGTTGGTGAACAAAGGGTATACTAAATTGTGATTGCATGGTTGCTTGCGAGCGCTGTCAATGTGTCAACTGGATATTTTGCGCTGTTGCTAAAAGCATGCACGCGCAAGCAATATGTATTGTGCATTGTGTTATAAAGACTTTATTCAGAAACATGTATACAATGTTGAGTAAAATCCATCTCACACCACTTTCCTCCAAAGGAGTTCCACATTATGATCTTGAACTGTAGTTATACAATTGAGCTGTGAATGCACATATCAACAACATTCAAATATAATAAAACATACTTAAAACAAGCTGAGGCCATTCTAGGAACCGGATATACCCGGTTCTCTTAGTAAATAGGTTGACTCAGTTAAACAGTTGTGTAACTTGCTCATAAATGTTCATCACCTCCCACTTTCTCTCTTCCATTTCATGAATTAAAAAGTAGGCTTTAATACTGGAAACTTCAACTAAAAACAATCTTTTGCTAAAATCATTATGTATATATATATATAGTAAAGTATTAGGGTGGAGCGAGTTGCTTAGATTTTAGTTGTACAGACAACTAAAATCTAAGCAACTCGCTCCACCCTAATACTATACTACATGAAGCTCCTATATGAACATGTAGTTGAGCACTTTTCAGTAACTGCAGTTTCGTATAGTCATTATATATATATATATATCTTTTCTCCAGCACATTCAAAATGGGTCATATGAATGTTACTGAAAGGTTTATTTTTTCTCTAAATAGTACTTTTCTCACTTTGATTCACCCATATCCTATCATTTGGCAAATATGTTGCTCCAGTCTACAAATTGTATGTACAGTGTGTTTTAAAAAAGAAAAAGGAAACACTGATTTTAATGGCAATACCTCAAATTTGGAAAAAAAAGTTGTTACAGCACTTGAAGTGATTGATAGCATATTCGTCGTTCTTGAGTCATGGGTAGCTGCACAGAAATCAATTGTGTAAAACATATCAAAATCGAAAAAAAAAACACGTTTATCTGATTTCTTTTCTGCCTGTGTCTTTGCAAAGTGCTTATATATTTCCATTATCAAGTGTACTTAAACACTACATGCTTCATTTTTTATTAGTATGGTTAAGTGCACATGCCTAACGTAAACTTCGTCTTCATGAAAAGAAGTACATTTTTGACCTGTTCAACGGCAAATATTCCTTCAGAACAAACTTGATAAAGCTTGCACGAAGACAGTTTTGGCATGCTTTACAATATTCACTGCTCAGCGGTCATGAAAATAGGATGACTTTGCTAAAGTGCACTGGAATTATTGAATCAATTCAACATTTTAAATCACTTTGTACAGTTTGTCTACAGAATAAATACCCTGCCAGAGACAACCATTTAATCACGTTACGCTTTCTTTCATGAAATATTTGCTTACTATTCTACGTTATCCATACATCACAAATTTACACTTTAAACTATTTTAAGGAGTAATTTATACATAATAGTTATAGTTGATAGCCTGGTCACATCTGCCTAGATTGTGAAGACGTATGCCAAACGTACAGCAAAATAGTCCTTCTTCTCGTCTCCGTTTGTATACGTTCAGTCTTTTCTTGTTCGGTGAATACGTTCCGACAGCGTTTGATATATTACATATCAGATCGTACGACACCTCTCTAGCAGCAACGGAGATCACGCTCGTCAACGAATAATTTGATTTCGCCATTTTTTCGGTCAGATGTGACCGAGACTTATATCATATGAAATATAAATATGCTGTGTGCGTGTCACTGCAAATTCGTCTCACCCAATCCACTTGGAAGCCAAGTGCTTGAGGCAATGTGGTTCTTAATCAACTAGGTCAAGGGAGCTGTTTTCGATTATTTGGTGTCAGTATCTATATTCCCCACAACCCCTACCCCCACCCCAACACCAAACCTAACTAATGGGAAAGGATAACTTTGAGTGAGGTTTTATTCGAAACTACGCTCTTTTTTCATCGTCTTTTAAAAAACTCCCCCATTTATAATGATATAAAAAATAGGTACAAGGGGCAGCGACTCGTCAGCTTCTCTTGTGCAATAAATGAGTAAACAAGACATGCTGACAACAAATAAAGATCTTAGATGAAGTCAAAACATCTCCACATCGATTTTTCACTTTTGTCAAATTTCCATTTTTTTTCAATAAGAAAGTTAAAACATATTCACCATTACCAGAAGAGCGGAGCTAAATTCCATTTCTTTTAAGTTATAACTTCATCTATACATATGTTCATTTTAAGATCATGATTGCAATCATATCGTATTTTGAGAATAGTGTTTGAATGGCTAGAGCTGGGATGAAATTGTTCACATTCCGGTCCTGAGGCTTCTGGGTGTAATTGTCTCATGGAAAAGTTCTTAATCACGACAAGTTCCGATGATGCGCTGGCTGCGAACTGCCTGTTAATTCTACATAAACAGGAGCACATTCATTTTGTCAAAGTTCATCGTTGTAGCTGGTAAATCCTCGACAGCCAAATTCCATGTCTCCTCCTCCCTCTACATTCCGTTCTGAATTGTGCCATATTTTTCCATTCGAGCCAATATCCTGCAAGAATAACACGGAGAGAAAACGTGAGAAGAGAACAAGACTCGTCTCAATTATATGAATAACTCTTATCTTTGCATTAGTTCAAAGTGTATAAATGGAACTCGAGGTTACATCTATATAATTATATTTATTGGATGGATGTCCTCATGAGACTAACTCTGTACCTCCAAACCCGTCCACGTTAAAGTTTAGGCTCAGGTTTCAGTGTCGTTAATGTATTCCGTTTGGTACTTCCTGCTAACCTGCTTATCATAGAGATTAACCATATGCATATATATTTGTACTTGTACAATACATATTAATGCATGTATAACCGAAGAATTTACACTTTTGCTGGTTGTACTTGCTATTATAGTATTTGGCGTGATAATAAATTGCCCATTAAATGAATTGTACGGTATGCATCTGCTCTCGTGCACACACTAAGGCATTATATTGGCCAAAGTGACTAAGGCGTCCTTTGCCGTCAATGTCTGTGTAGTGTTATATTACTTACGACATGTACTTTCTCTTACGTGTGATATACAATGTCTGTTTCTACTCTACCCATACACTCATACTTATATGCGACAGCGACAAAACTTGCTAATGTAAAAACTTAATTGTAACGCACCTAGCAGCACGTTACTTTTTTCTGTAACCATTCTTTGCGTACAATACCCATTTTTTTTCATAATTTGTTTCATGGACAAATAAGTAAATGTAAATTGGCCTTTGAATTGTTTGAGTCCTCGCCTTCGTTACATCTGAACCCCCTAAATGACATTTCCTGTCCTGCATTGCTGGTGTATTCAGTTTAATGAAATTGTGGTCAATATTTATTCAATTTGCGTGTAAACATTCAAATTTATCTCGATATCCGTCATATCAAAAATTGCAACAAGTGTCCTGAGGTATCATTTGAGCAATGACAGTTTTAGACATGACAATGACCTTTAACTTTTTTTATTCAAAATATATAGGTCAATTGACGTGTAGCATATATCATTATGTTACAAAGTTTAATTAAGTTCAATACGCCTTGAATTTCAGGTAAACGAAATGAAATTACTATCAGGAAAGGAGAGTCGGATGGACAAACCGGAAGCACAATGCCATCAGCCACGTAGCAGACGCATATAAAACAAGTGCGTTATGTTAAGAAAATTTCATCCCCCATACGAAAATTGGGAGGGTTATTGGGTTCTGGGCCAATAACCCAGTAGAGCCTTATACAAAAAGGGAATAATTGATAGTAAAATCAGGGAAGTGTTAAAGGAAGGAGTGGAAACTCGAGCATAATACATTCAAACATCTGTATGGGTTCTAAAGCGTGCTCATGAATGTCAAAAGAATTCCATAATCATGACAATGCTTTGATGTTCCATGTGCCGAGCCGACATTTAGCTGATGTCAACTTGAAAAGAAATTTCTTTAATTTCCCATTTGTCTGTAGACGTTTTGTTTTTGAAAAAAAAATCGTTTGCAAACTATAATATTTAGCAATATAAGGAAGTTCACGGCAGATAATGACAGATCCTAATACTCTGCTTTTGTTTCGAAAAGTATTGAGGAATCATTAAAAGTCGGACATGTAAGCTATTTGTATTAATTACAAAAGTGACCAATTTCTTCACTTTCCGACAACTTGGGAGATTCAACCACCCTCAAAATGATATATTAAGCTGTGTGTTATCATTAACGGCGTTTGTGTGTGTTTGCGTGAAGCAGAGATATTTTACTTGAAAAACT
Organism: Arbacia lixula; assembly: GCA_963669155.1. Classification (NCBI taxonomy): domain Eukaryota; kingdom Metazoa; phylum Echinodermata; class Echinoidea; order Arbacioida; family Arbaciidae; genus Arbacia; species Arbacia lixula. The sequence goes on along the minus strand of OZ022590.1, from coordinate 8,205,996 downwards.
TGTTTATTTGTGTTAGCTGATATCTGTTGTGCTCACGGAAGTATTAATGTCATTAACAGAACGGGACAAGCGAAATGAGACTGTACATTTCTTTTGTTCTCTCTGAGAAACCGTTGCCACACAATCATGTTCATAATTGTTCAAACACCTGAACAGCACCTGTTGAGAACACCAAAACTTTTCAGCGGCTTGGCACATGGGTTCAAAGAAAGAAAGTTGATTCCTATCCTTCCATAACACATCCCTGGTCCTACGATCGTAATCTCTATCTTGTGGCTTTATCCACACAATTCCCATAGAGCAGCAGTTTATCTTGGACACAAAGGGATAGGCTCAGGGTTTAGGGTGGACAGAGAGAGAGAGAGAGAGAGAGAGGTGGTGTGCTCTGTAATGTGTGTGTTGCGCGCTGTTTGTTCCAATCAGGAATGTGTTATGGAAGGATATGAAGCAACTTTCTTTCTTTGAACCCATGTGCCACGCGCTGGAAAGTTATTTGTTCTCAACAGGTGCTCAACAGGTGTTTGAACAATAATGAGCATGATTGTGTGGCAACGGCTTCTTAGAGAGAACAAAAGAAATTAACAATCTCATCTCGCTTGTTCCGTTCTGTTAATGGGTTTAATACATACATGAGTATAAAAGGTATCAGCAAACACGAATAAACAAGGTTTTTTTTTCAAGTAAAATATCTCCGCTGCACATAAACGCACACAAACATCGTTTACGATAATACACAGCTTAATATATCAATTTGAGAATGGTTGAATCCCACAAATGCACAAGATGTCGGAAAGTGAAGAAATTTGTCAAATACAAAAACCTTATATGTCCGATTTTTTTAATGATACCTGATTACTTTTCGAAACAAAATCACAGTAATGGATCTGTCATCATCTGCAAACAAATTTGTCAAAAACTAAGATTCTAGAGACAAATTGGAAATTAAAGATTTATTTTTCAAGTTGACAACAGCTAAAAGTCGGCCTGGCACATAGAACATCAAGGCATTGTCATAATTATGGAATGCTTTTGATATTCATGAGCACGCTTTAGAAACCATACTGATGTTTGAGTGTAGGCCTATTATGCTCTAGTTTCTTCTCCTTCCTAACACCTCCGTGCTCCAATTGTCTTTGTCGAGGATTGACCTCATTGTGTTTGGTAATGTATTCCAGTCGGCTAAGGTGGTCTCTGTTTTCTGGGATAAAGCTCTTTGTGGTAGTTGTAGTTTTTATGTTCTTTTGGGCCGGGCGCAGGGTTGGGCGAACTAGTGCGGTAAGGTGATCTTATTGAAAAAAAAAAAAGTCGGTTTATTTTCTTCCTTTGCTGTATTATAAGTTTCGGGTTTTTTTCTGCTACGCTGCTGTGCCTTCTTCTGTAATCTCCCATTTTGAATCGTATAACGATTTTATGTGCCATCTCTTGACCGCAATGACTTGAACTGGGAAATCCTATACATATTTTCACAAAACGGAATATTCTATGTTTCTTTGAACAGATTTTATCTACATGTGAGTTCCATTTTAGTCACTACTTATATCTACTGCTAGAAATGTGTGTGTTTTTGTTTCTTCTATATTGGTATTGTTTAGAATGTACTCACAATTGAAAGCTCTTTTGGCAGGTGAAATGCAAAGAACAAAGCATTTTTGGTGTTAAAAATCTATACCATTCATCTTGCCAAGATATCAGCCTGTCAAAACATATTTTGGCTATAAAATGCATCCTCCATTTATCTTGCCAATATATCAGCCTGTCAAAATATATTTTGGGTATAGAATGCATCCTCCATTTATCTTGCCCAGATTTCAGTCTGTCAAAATATATTTTGGCTATCGAATGCATCTTCCATTCATCTTGCCAGGATTTCAGCCTGTCAAAATATATTTTGGCTATAGAATGCATCCGCCATTTGTCTTGCCAAGATTTTAGCCTGTCAAAAAAGGCGATAAATTCAATCTGCCATCTATCTTGCCAAAATTTATTTCAAAAATTATTTCAAGTAAACAGACGGACGCACGAACGCACACAACTTTAGCCAAATCAAAGGGAAGATAATTTCAATACAGCCAAATGGCAGGCACCGGAAAAAAAGCTTATTTTATTTTCAGCGAGGTAGTCGTGACCTTCACTTGACCTCTCGAACCGCGCAAAACGTCTCCTTTTCAAACTGCGATATCTTCATGAATATACCATATTTTCGTATGCTCTCTTTTGTAACTGTATGTTGGAGGTCGACATTTACTAAGTGTGAAAAAAAAAACATTTCATTAACAGGCAGAAAAATATTGCAAATTCGAGATAAATATGACGTTCTACTAAAAAAAATAAAAAATGAAAATAAACTCTATATTTCAATGTCAATCGCTTTTGAGCCCCTAACATTTAGAGGTCATCTGAAGCGGAATTTATTGTTCTTTTTGGAGGAACCATTATTTTTCAATCTCCCCCCATAAAATGGTCAAGATCCAGCAAAACATCAACCATGTTCAAATCCAAAATGAGCGAGATATGACGAAGTTGTGAATGAACCTAACTAGCGAATCATAGTCCACGATAATAACGAAATGCAACTGGCGATCCAAGGGTCGCGGACTATGATTGGCTGGTTAGGATCGCTCAGAACTTCGTCATGTCTCATGCAATTTGGATTTGAACATTATGGATATTTTGCTGGATCCTGACCCTTCTACATGGAGAGGTTAAAAAAATGGTATGTTCACAAAGTACAATAGATACCGCATCAGATGATCTATAAGTGTTGCGGGCTCAAAAGCGATTGACATTGGAGTTTATTTTCATTTTTCTTTATTTAATTAGAACCACATATTTATCTTGAATTTGCACTATTTTTCTTCCTGTTTTGATTGAATGTTTTTTCATACTTGGTAAATTTCGACCTCCAACATTCAAATGCAAAAGAAAGTGTACAAAAGTATGGTTTATTCATGGAGATATCGCAGTTTGAATGAGAGACCTTTTTCGCGGTTCGAGAGGTCAAGTGAAGGTCACGACTACCGACCTGAAAATAAAATCGCGTGTTTTCTGCTGCCTGCGGACGAATATCGGTTGCGAAGTCCGTATGATTTCTGAAAATTCGCGTCACTTTGAATACGAATAGCAAAAAATGTTTTATTTTTGAGCTCAAACAAAACTGGAATGAAATTCTCCGCTGGAGTACTGGCTTTCCAAAGCTGTAACTGGTGTTGCCGTCCGATTTGTAGAAGGGTCAGGATCCAGCAAAGTCTGAGAGCTTACATATATATCGGTTGCGAAGTCCGTACGATTTCTGAAAACTCGCGTCACTTTGAAGACGAATAGCGCAAATGTTTTATTTTTGAGCCCAAACAATATTGGAATCAAAATCTCCGCTGAAGTATTGGCTTTTTAGAGCCGTAACTGTCGTTGCCGTTTGTCGTTTTGAAAGCAAATAACATAAAAAAAAAACTCCTTTGCGGATTTCGAAAAAAAATGAAAATATTTATTAAGAAACATATAATCTCAATCCCTGTCTAAAAAAATTCTGATCAGTATGCTTACAGAAGACACCAGCAAAAGATCTCGCGAGCATGTCAAATTCCTTCATAATCTAGGTGCAGCAAAATCTGCGCGTGAGATTTCGCGAGACGAAAAATAAAACGCTCACGATTTCTATAGAACGAGCGAACGCTGCCGATTGACTGAATAGGACGGACGGATTTAAAACAGAAAAATGTGCGCAGTGCACAGAAAGATTGTTTCCTCCCTGTTTTTCATACGTCTGGTACAATTTTGATCTGGCGGGGTCCCATGTTAGCAGAGTGTTTGTTGAGTAAATGTATAATAGTGTGAATTCACGAGTAGTGGTAGAAGTAGTAAAAAAGTAGAAAAAGAAGAAAGAACCGATACAAAAATACAAGGAAGAATGAATCAATAAAAAGGCCATTCCCTTTGTGAAATATTGAGTATACTTTTAGCATGTATAGCATTTAGGCAAACTCTTACAAAAATTGTTGTTTTGATTTACACCTTTGGCGTATGACGTTGATTTATTTCATAGCTTATACATATAGTATATGCTTGTGAATGGTAATCATACCATAAGCGGTGAGATACACGTGTCTATCAAGTAATGTGGAAAATGCAAATTAACAGCAAATGGATTTATGGCCATTCGCATGCAGGCTCTATAAATACTTACTCTTCTTTACTCGGTACGTAGCATTTTCCCTGCGTCGTTCCTTCTTCGTTGGAGATCCTCATTGCGTAAGCACCGGGTCCTCTCGTCTTAAACGATGCTTCTCCGTCTCCAGTCCCCGTTACGTACATCCAGGCGTTCTGGGACACCTGAATCCGCATCTCACCGGGCGGTCCAAACTTGGCGCACACATGCACGTCGCCGTTGTCCATCAATTTGTAGTGCATCGGCTCCTTGAAGTGGGGTCTTACTGTGAGGGAGAATATAAGAACAGAGGCTAGCAAAGCACATGGGCGTCATGTTATATAAACCGGGAGCCCGTAGGCATTAAGCTGGGAAAGTGAAATGGAAGAAAGGACAATTTGAGGGTAACGTCATTTCTAACGTCATTGAACGAATTAGTTTGTTTTAATCGTTGCTATGGAAGGGTGGGCGCGCACATTAAATAGGCTGGTAACCATTCGGGTTAACGACTCAGAAAAATACAGGTTGTAAAGTGTATGTAACTTCAGGGGAGTGAGCTTTAGATGCCTTTTGAACGAGTAGATGTTCGGAAGTTGTTGAAATGGATATCCATCCTCTTGAACAAGATCTGAACCCGACACTCAATATTCATGACCGACAACTGCTCTTAACAATGTGAATCATACGCGATTGCGTCAAGCCCACCTGGATTTTACAATAAGTCAAGCATAGGCCTACTCCCATACATTATTGCATTTCGCTGATGAAATCTTAATTTTGTCACGAAGTGCTTCTTGTGTCGTTAAAGAAGACAAGCAAACACGAAATTTCGTACGTTCAAGATAAAAGTATTAACTTGGACGCGGTTGGGCACATTTTTCATGTTACTTGTCTAAAAGGAAAATATCTTATAGTAATGTTTCCAACAACTTTTCTATGGAAAATGGAGTCGGAAAAGTGTGAAATTGAGACTTTTGTGCTGCAATTTGATATCACTTTGAGACCCTTCTTACCTCATATAACAATATTCCTCGATAGATCAATTTTAGATGCATTGTAGGTATTACATGTCACAACTGCGCAAGCATATGGGGTGAGGATATTTCCCCAAATTCTTTTGCGCATCCTATTCTGCTTATGCGTCAAATCCAGGAAAATCTGCTTCTATTGTTGGTATAGGCACGCCGTGAAGAAAAAAACACCTACACAGCTTCATGATCAAATCCCTAGCCGTTCTTGATTAAGAGGAATGGCCGACCATGGTGGGCTTATTGTGTGTGGAAATATTTTTATTGATTTTGCAATTTTGTTGATGAATCAAAGTATGGTCTTTGACGTCACTCTCGACCTTGGCCAATTTGCGTTTAAGATTTGAAACGCTATTCTCGAGGTCATGTATCAGCTTGAAAATCATGATCGAGGGACCATTAGACTCGCTTTAGTTTCTTTATCAGAAAATAAATGCGATTCAACACCAGTTTCACCAAGACATTTGTATTGCACTGTGCATGCCTTTGCATCAGGCGACTGAGCGAAGTATTTCTTGTTGTTTTTTCGACCACCTCTTTAGTATAGTTGATATAAAATTGAAGCATCCAAAGCATAATTATAGCCGTTGGTGTTCGATTACGTGGTTTGGGGGAAATAGTTACCGTAACTGATCAAACTGTTTGTGTTTGTTTAAAGTCCTTATTATGATTTATGTTTCGATACTCTCTCTTTATATTTGAAGAAATACGATACTCACGCTGTGATAAAAGTGTTTCTAAAATTGAAACGATACATATCATTTCCCATGATTACATATACTGTAATTTCAATGAAATACAACTTTGTGTGAAATGAATTGTGGCATATATCTATATTTGGCATGGAGTATATGTTAACTATTATTGGAAATTACCAGGATGTGATGGAAATAGTTTCATGAAAGAGGACCTTCATTCATACTTTTTAGTAGATTATCGTATTTCTCAAATATTTATGAGGTACTATATTCAGTATCAATCATATCATTTTGATATCATTAGGAGTTATTTTCTGACAGTCCCATCAGCTATAAAAAAAAATGCAAGGAGACTGTGAAGCGTGTGATATACGGTATTCGTATAAAAACGCGTACACGTTGTGTGTGATTTGCCTGCGTATATGATCTGCACACAGTGCGCGCTCAGTATCGCATGACACATTTAATCGAAAAGAAAGACAAACATGCCGGCGATCATGATATTTGTAGTCCAGGAATCGACGGGAATGTTGACCATTTTTGAGCATGAAAAAATATATGCTATTTTTCTCCCATCATTGTGGGTTGCATGATGGCTTACTTCCGGGAGGAATACTTTTGTTTGCCTCTAAACTGTATAGTGACGTGAAATAACGATTCTACAACAGGCGTATGCAAAATTGAAGCGATTAAATAAATCGTTTGACAAAAAAACTTCAAAATAACCGAGTAATACATTTTATAATACACGATGTACCTAATAATCCAAATGTCTGGTGTTTTTAAAGAAAAATGACCCACTTCAAATAAATTTCAAGCGGAAATATTGCTCAGAGATGTGCAAGAGGTAAATTTTGATTAGTATGTAAACAAAAATGTTTTGATAACCAAACCCCTATTTTGGCACACTTTTGCTCACGCCTGGCCCACTGTGTGCCGTTTTAAAGCGTTCAGTTGGGATGTCGTATAAAGAAGCAAAACAATACATTGTGTGTCCTTTGGCTTCCATTACTTTTGAATCACCCCTTATTTCTGGCATTTGATCGATTCCTGTATCTAGTGCCAAGTCGGTCATATGAAATCTTAGAAGGCTTGTGAAGTGTACAATAACATGAAAGCGGGAAATACAAAGGAGACTGCTCTATCGTCTCGTTCAGACTCGGTTATGATTTCATGTATATATGTCCCCACTAACTACCAAAGAAACAGCAATTTAGGCTTCATAATTAGTAATATAGACCACCCTCTGTCCATAGCGGGCGCATCAGGACAGACGACCACACTGTGCGATGATATCGGTTATCAAAAGAAACGTAGAATTTTTACAGCCGTTTTGTTCGGAGACTGCGAATTTACGCGACGTCAGGTTGTGCGCACCCACACACCTTTGCCTGTCTTTCATTCTCTCTACCCGGCAACCTTCAATGAACCCTCTTGTTGTCCCTCGTTTTAAAAAAGCAAGACTTTTATCCTTGGTGACATGAATTGTAATATGCTAACAACCAATCAATCTTGGCAAAGTAAACATCTGACATCATACTACGGTTAAAAAAAAACTCTTGACACTTTTGAAAAATAATCAAAAATCAGTTTCAACTTCCATCAAGCTCAAAACTGACATATAAAGTCAAAGGATGTCACATTTTTAGAGGCAGGTTTTGTGACATTACATCAAATACTTTTCTTGTAATAATACTTGAAATATTAAATGAGATTTCCTTCTTGGACAAATTTGGAACTTAAAAATTTGGTTTACTATTTTATAGTAACGTTTCCAGCAATTTTTTTTAATGGAATATGATGCGGAAGATTGTGAAATCGAAACTTTTGTATTGCAACTCGGTATCACGTTGAGAGCCTCTTTTACAATATTCCTCGATTGCATCTTTATAGATGCATTGTAGGTACTGTAAGTCACAACTGTGCAAGTATTTGGGGAAAGAATATTTCCCCAAATTCTTCTGCGCATCATATTTTGTTTATAAAAATCCAGGCAAGAATCGGCGGCATTGAACATATGGGATCAAAGATAATTTTTTAAAGCATTATTTTGTGACCAGAATAAGCGCACAATGAATTTGCATTGATCAAACGGCTGACGGTACTCACTTAAACATCCTTGCTGCCAGCATGAAAGTGTTTTCCAAAATATATGTGGGACTTTTTATGATCGGGATGAAATAACCATTCATGGCTGTCTTTCTTGACACAATTGGATCGAATGACTTAGGAGCCAAATAGGGAAATAAAATTTTTACAGTGTAAAATATATGATACAGTTTGCATAGTGCAATATTCAGACTGGTTTTCCACTCACACATGCTTTACTGTGCTCGGTCAACTTCGCTAAGGGCGTCTGAAGCGTACTGCGATTAAATAATGGATATCCTTATGTGCACATCAGTTGTAGATCGTTAAGGAATTGCACATATTAGCCATGCGCGCGTGTACAATCCTATTAAAGGATTTAGGCAACACACCTCCAATATTTCCCCATAATGTAGAAAGCTTACTCGTTTATTTTCGCCTCATGAAAATATGAATGGCAAGTTTTCTGCGGGATTCTTTGTTTAAAGCCTGAAGTACGGTTACCAGCCAATGTGCTTACAATTGCAGATACGTCTTGTGTGACTTCACAAAGTCATTCGAAAGGACTATCATATCATGCTTACTCCGACTGACGTAAAAAACGGCTAGTAATTGAACGATTTTGCACACTTTGGACATTGTTCTACATGGAGCTGAAGGATTAAATATACATTAGGAGCTTGAAATACAACTCATGAAATGACGGTTGCACTGTGAAGTTCATGTGCCCTGAAAAGCCCTTCACCCGCAGCTCGAATGGCGAATTGATAGACAACTTGTTGTTTTTGGTTCCTCAGCGACAGTAAATGTTTCAAGTCCGTCTTCAGTTGAGATTATACTGGAGAAAACGATACTGACATTGTATTAGGGAACTTCTTGATAGGAACCACTATTGCAATTATGTTAACAGCTGTTGAATCCCATTAGTCTGATCTAGCAAAGCTAAATGAACAAGTTTCTAGGCTATATTTTCATTCCCGCTGGCATTTATCAGTGTAGAGGATTATGTTTTGTGCATGTGTCAAAGAGTGCAGGAAGATGCTACTGCCATTGAATACTTAAGTCATAGTGATGCACAACATCGAAATAACACAGATGAAGAAGCAAGGAGGTTGCTTACCTTAAGGTATGTCGTGATATATATATATATATATATATATATATATGTTATTGATGGCAGCTTTTTATGATATCATAATGCATATCAAGGCCAGTGCAGCATGATAATTATAATTTCAAAGGCATATGCAGCACATACTAAATAATACAGAACTGAATGATGAAAACATGTTTTGTAGGCATTAAAGTGTACGTACTTAAATGTAGATTATGCATATCCTTCACACTGAGGCAAGTTGAGCTCTTGGTCCTTTTTACCTGTCATAGGCTTACATATCAATATACTTTCATCACCAGTAAGATGGCCCATCTCTGCAACTCTCTCATACGTTGTGTACAGTATAATCACACATTGCTTTTTTCTGTTTTTGAAAACTGAATGTTTATTTTTTCAATACAGGTATATGTCTAAAGACGCATTTCTAATGATGTATGAAATGTACAAGTAAAAGGATAAAGATTTTTTTTTCAGAAACTATATTTTTTCTAAAAAAATACTGTCCATAAAAACGTGACGTTTCAAATTCGAAAATTTCACAGATCATAACTTTTTTTTATTCTTTGACGGATTTTCATCAAATCTTCACTAATATGTTTCTATCATGTATCTGCTTTGATTAAAACAAACTTAATTTCAGGATAGGCGATCACTTTAAATTGTCTGAAAAATCATATTTTGGGGGAAAACTGTTGAAAATCATGTTTTTTGTTCAAATCTCTCATTAAAATCACCCCAAAGCTCGCTAAATCTAATACTATCATATAATAAATATTATGATTCTCTTTAATATGACACCTTATATCATATTGGAAAAAAAAAACATTGAAAGGTTTCTAAAAGATTTGACAATACTACTTTTGAATACCATTTAAAAAAATACCAGCCATGGCTTTCTTGAGCAAAATTTGAGAGGGCTCAATATCCAAATATATATCATTCTACACGCATCGTAGATGGTTGTGCAACCTCATTGTCCATGCATAATAAGTGTATCACAACCTGGGTTACCGTGCTACTTTGGAAGTAAAATTTGCAATTTTTGGTGTTATTACATGTTATAAGTCTCATAACGTTTATTTAGTCTGATTTTCCGATCCTTCTGCCACTTTTAATTCTTTTTCTGATTGTGTTTATATCGATTTCAGGATTCCAGTGCTCCTTAAATTACTCTCGAATTTTCGATGGATGAAAACTCCCCCATCTGCTGGTACACAGAATACCATAACTTTTACAATAATGGGAAATTAGATATGGCATTAAAATTGTGAGTTTTGATAGGCTCTATAAACTCCAAGCGTAATACTTCTTAATGGGTATGTATGTATAATGTTAACTTTATCATGTGTATTTGCCCCTATGCATTTTTTATTGTTTCATGGGTGCAATTTTGTAACTCTGTCGTGTGTCGTGCAGAACGAGTTTAATAAATGGAAATTCTATTTTGAATGAGCAACAGACCTATCGCCTTTTCTCATATGTTCGTCTATTTTATCTGATGTTGCTCGTACGGTGCTGTGAAACTTACAAAATCGAAGGCAAGGGAAATTCACCGAAAACTATTTAGCAGAGATTAAGTCCAAGAAATATGAGGTAAGACAGAGCATTTTTTGTTTGTTTCAAAAGAACAAACACTGCTTTCGCACGGTAAATATTTTAGGGAAGAGTTACATATACTTTTAAATGAAAATTAAGGAAGGCTTTGGCTACACAGCAATGTGAAATGTGACGAATGTTCGACGAGGAGAAATTATTGGAACGGTAGTGTACACATTTAAATAAGTTGAAGGAAAAGAAAGAAGAGGAACTAATCGGAAATGCTTACACAATAGCGAAGCTTCGCTTTCTTTCTGCCGGGCCTCGAGGGCCAGAGGAGACTTCACACACGAATCCATATCAAATAAGTTTAACCAAAAAAAAGACGAATGGCTGACACAGATGTACGTTTGGAGACTCGCGAAATCCACCAACTTCACTCCAGAAGCAGAATTCTAATGATTTGTAGAAGCACAAGCCTGTTAAATGGAAATATAAGCCATTTCGCATTGCAATTTGCGCATGAGCATATAATTGCTGGTAGAAAATGACCTCAGGTCAATTTCACTACTCGTGACTCAAATGGGACTTTATTAGATAGTCAACCACATTTCAATTTTTTTGTCATGCGAATAGGGCAACAGCTATTCAGCTCTGAGAAGGTAGTGAAAGAACATCCCACCATGTGCATCTGCTTCTATTGTTGCTCCGGTCACACTTAAAATGTCTTTATATCCATCACCCGACACAGACTCATGAATATACCCCAGTCTGCATTCTAGTACATGTAGCATTCATTCAGTGGATTGTCCGTGCAACTACAAACTTGTATATTGGAGCTGAACGGATGGATATCGTGCTGGTAGTACGCCCTTGATAATGCACTAGACGAAATTAACGTACAATTCAACGTACAAATTAACGTATGGAGTACAACATGGAATATGTTGTATTACGAAGATAAATTAGCGTTTTTCCAATATCAGCACCTGTATACAGTGTATTGACCTACTCATGGACCTTCCTTCTGTATAATTCATTTTGTGTATTTTGACACTTTAACCTGTTGATTGGTAGAGAGCATTGCACGTGACCTGTCTAGTACCTGGTAACTCGCCATGCCTACCTGTTTACTTCTACTTATTCAACGCCATCGCAACCTCATATTCTTCTTTTATATCAATTGCTCGCATAATATATATACATCTTTATATGTATATATATATATATATATATTAAGTCTTAACTTGCCTCTTAATAAATATATATAAAGAACGCCGGAGAAGAAAAAAAATATTCGAATTTTCGGTCATAGACCATTAATCCAAATATTTTTTCTTCTCCGGCTTTTCCTTTAATTTGTATGTCTTCACCTAGAAATCAGTACCATCGCAGCCTATATTATTCTATATATATATATATATGGAAATTAAGATAGAGAGGGTCTATGAGCTGGGAAGTAGCTGGACCTTGCAAGTTCTATTTATTCAAGTCATTTACACTTACATATTCCGGAGCAACCGCTTGTCATGTCGAAGTTGAGAAACATCGCACTTTTTAAAAAATTATGTATATACAATTATATATAGTTGTGACTACATAAAGAAGGAGGCGGCGGGACGTAGCTAGTGTGTTCACTGCCTTTATTTAGCCAAGCTTTCGGCCTCACAGGTCTTCATCAGGGCTTCGGATACAAAACAAAATTTACCAATTGCAAGCATGCAACAAAACAATAAAATGGAAGCAGCATTATAACACAAATACAAACGCAAATAAACGGAAATGGAATCAACGCAGATCCTTAATCCTCTCAGGCCATCCCCAAAGTCCCCCCCCCCCCATTGGTGGCACAATCTTACAGACCCCCCCCCCCCCCCCAATCCCTGGCGCCTTTAAAATTCGGCGCGCTTAATCACCCCTCCACACCCCACCGCTCACCAATAGAGCTCGGCGCCTTGCCACATCCTTTCAAACAAAACCCCTCACCATGTTAATTCGGCAAACCACACACAGCCTAGACACACCACAACCCAAGTCCTCCCTTAATACAGGTAACTATTTAGTGTTATGATTATACTCTTTGATTTACACTTTCCGTTCGTCTTTTCACTTTGATTTAACACTTTTATTTCAATTTAACTGTGAATTAAGAAAACACCGTTTCTGTTTATTTACGTTTGCATTTGTGTTGTTTGTTCTTGCCGGGGAGTATGAAATGGAAAAAGCAGATATGGAGGTTCACGCCAGGTGATAAACATTAAGATTAATATTTATTTCCTAATCAGACTAAGGCCATTGTTACAGTGATCGATTTAAATATTACAATGATTGATATAACTTTTTTTAAAGATATATTTTATTTTCTCTCAAATCAATTGAACAGATCATTATTAAATAAAGTTGATACATTGTACATTCATATTTTGAATTAGACATAAATTGCAATAGTTATACAAAGACAAAAAGTACCTTTTCATATATTGTTTACAAAACATTGTTGTACAATCAAAAATCTTTAGAGACAAGTTTTGTCTATCTAATCTCCCACACACACACGCAGCACACCTGCACGCACCTACACACACACACACACACATATCCACGCACACACACACATACACACACACACACACACACACATACACAACAAAACATGTGTACCGAAAGATATATGCAAAAGTAGTGCAATTACAGCCGTTCCAGCATTTTTTTTTCTAACCAAAAAATAGATATATTCGCCTCGCCGTTCTTATGTATGAATGTTTTCCCACTTCCTAAGGTGGTATGTTAATGTACGTCGCTCTTCTGCTTAGTTTTTTTCCTCCCGTTCATCTTCCCTTATTCTTTGTTTAATTTCTTGAGGAGTTGGGGGTTTATTTTTGGATCTGCTATAAATAAAAATCATATATTTGTTTAAAAGTATAATGTGATTAAATAACTGCCCCTTCCCTATAATTAAAATTTTTATACCAATATGAATTCCCTCCCAGTTTATATTTTTAATTTCCAATAAATGAAATAAATCACCACAATCTCTCCACGGAACTCTACTCTTTCCACAAGTGAAAAACAGGTGCTCATAGGTCTCTTCATGTTGACCACAAAAAGAGCATCTATTACTAATCGACAATTTAAATGCATTCAAATGTTTTCTATTATATATAAGCTCGTACAACATTTTAAATTGAAATTCTCTTAACGTACTGTTTAAAGTACATTCCCCAGGTCTTAGAAATATTGTATGAATGTCTTTTTCGGAATAATTATATATCCTCTCTAAATATTTAACTGCATATGACTCTTCTATTTTCATGTTCAACAATGCCACATCATTTTTTTATGTAACGTTTATCAAAGTATTAACTCTTCCATTAAACACGAATTCTACATTTAAATCAGTGTCCTTACAGGAATCATTTTTCTTCAGAAGACCTTTCCATGTCAATCGAATGCTTTTAAATAGTTGGTGAGGCTTAATTATTTCTGCTTTATTTAACCCCAATCTTAGAAAATCCCTATTTGATTTCAATTTGCCTTCACTATCGACTACATGATGTAATTTATATATTGCCCTGAGGAATAAAATTTCATCAAAGTACATATGTTCGTCTAAAGGAATAAACTTATTGTTGAAAATGATCTAATTTCTTTTACTTGTTTCCTTTTTAAGCAGAATTTTTTTCATGGCTACCCAAACTTCAAGCATATTCCTATGAAAGCTTGGTAAAGACAAATTGCTCATGCTCAATATAAAATTGCAAAAAAAATATTAGAAGACCTCCGACCTCACGAGTTTTATGTTTGAAAAATTGTCTCCATTCCTTTTTCGAATCTCCTAGCATGAGTCTTTTTATCCACAAAATTTTTTGTGTATAAAAAATAAATGAAAGTCTAACATTGTCAGTCCTCCTTTATCATAATTCTAAAAATCACATTCCTCTCAATTTTATCTTTCCCACTCAAAAAAAAAAATCAAACATTAACTTTCACTTTCCTCAAAAACCCAAGGTGGTACTGCAATAAGTGATGAAAAATAATTTAATTTCGACAGTACAAATATTTTGATTAATATATTTTACCCATTATTGTTAAATCCCTCTATTTCCACCCTATTAATAGTTTTTTTAAAAAATTTTACTTAGAGTTTCTATACAAGCGATCCTTTCCCGTACCTCAACGTCTAATGAGAAGGTTATACCTCATATTTTAATGATCTCCACTAATTTACCGAAGGGGGCTACAATGTTTTCTTTAGAGAGTGAACCCAACAACATATAAACGTTTTATCTCTATTCATTTTTAAACCGGAGATTTGTGCAAAATCTTCAAACAGCTGCTCTATTTTATAAATTGATGAGGTATCTCTAAAAAAAAAGGGGTCATGTCGTCTGCATTAAGTACTTGTAAACGTTACAGCAATCGATATAAATGCTGTTTTTAATCGATGTAACTTCAGTTTGTTTCGATCACTGATATAGATCAAATGGTTTTCAGCGTATGAAATCTTGTCATTTGAAGATTTCGTTCTCCATTATGTACATTCTATCTCATAAGGCAGAAAGCAGTTTTTACCGTAGCTGGAGCAATTGGAGCAAATTGAAACAATAAAAACAACGACCAATACAAACTCAGAGATGCCTCAGCTACCGAGTGATTTTCAAGCTGGTTAGGAACACTAGCATCCACAATACAGCCCAACCTGGTGTAACCTTGAGCAGATATTAACGGAGACAAACAGATCACGCATCAGACAAACGTAACCCTCACATACTCGTAACACTCGGATGGAAACACCCTCCCTCGCATTGACAACACCCCCCCCCCCCCTACCCATTACCAGAATAGGGGACCATTCTATGCCGGATGGAATTGTATTACCGGACTGTCCGTCCGATCGTTTTCGCGATAACTCATGATGAATTTGATTAAGCTACCTTTCTTTAAGTCTGCTATGGTTATAATATATGGCAAGACAAATGCAAACGTTCAAATTATACAATTTTGCTGTTAACGCGATAACTCGAGAATGATTTGACCAATCTTGATGAATCCTGGTACAATGGTAACATCATTAATGACAGGACAATTAACTGATTTTCAGTTAGATAGGTCAAGAGTCATAGGTCACGGTCAAGTCATATATTTTCACAGTTTACATGATAACTTGAGATACATTTGACATATATAATATCACCAAACATGTTACAAGGATAGCAAGGTTTCATAAGACAGGTCTTTTCCAATTACGTCGCAGGCCATACCAAAATGTCTAGAGTAGTGATCACATACCAATAAAATTTTACAACATACATTTAAATGTATGCTCCCCGGGGGCCCGAGATGTACAGTCGCTTACGCGAATTCGAATTGTTCCGGTGTATATCTATCTTGGACTTATGTCAGGCCCGCACATACAGAGTCACATTACGATAACAAGATCCCAATATGATGTTTTACTTGTTACGTGATCAAAAGACATATAATTTAAAAGCTTCCCTTACAAACAGGTTCATAAAATTTATCAATCATATAACCTTATAAAACATGATCAACATTGACTTTTGCACTGCATTAAGAGTGTGTTTGTTTAAAACGCGACTTGATTAAACACCATTTTTGTGAACCTATCCTTTAACTTATCCGAAACAAAAAAATCACTTTAAAAGTATTTCTACCCAGGCACATGATTTATATCTAAACTTCAGAATTAAAGAGAAAATACTTGAACGAAGAGACAATCCGACATTTCTTGGTGTTATCAACGATGAAAGGTTGAATTAGAATTCTCAAATTTAAGATGTGACAACCCAAGTACTAGAGGGATAGGAACCTGTATTGACTGAGACCGTGCTTTCCTTCAAAGGCAGGGTGTCCCTTTTCAGGTAAAAGAAAATACCCACCGAAATGGAATAGGGCATTGTATCATAACTTTCCTCCGAAAATTACAACTAAAAACGGACTTTCATCGAAATCATAGCGATCGCTAGATTTTGAGAAGGTTTAAGGCTGGTCGTCCGAATCCTACAGCAAGAGACCGGAGCTATGGTCCACACCACAGTGCACGCGTTCAATGGGAGCATGCCCGCGGTGCGCGGCGAATCGTGCACTGACAGGGCAATACGATTGTAAATGTAGACAACGGCTGCTAGGTTTCAAACGTAAACATCGGTATTTTCTAACTTTGACTGTGAGGTTTCACACAAGTTATTGTTAGGGTGTATTGCTGACTCGTGCCGAGTTTTATGACTATTGGAGATGGGACACCTTGTCCTAAAGCATGTTAGAGGGTGTTTGTAACGCCATCATAATTCCACATACATCGCTTTGCAACTCTGTATTACCATTTAAAAGAGCCGAAATATGTCTAATATACAGTACATGTTACAAAAAGGCCCATTCGTCTTTGCCCTAATTCCCATTATCTTGTCCATACGCCCCCTATTTTGCAAAACAGCATACTATCGATATTTTTCAACTAACATTTTTTTTTTGTTTAAGTTTCATTGAAAATAATTGCCGCCTGTCCTCAACATCATGCTCTGCATTAAATCTCATGTACACAACTTACCCACGCAATACTAAAACAATATCTTCTAACCCCCACACTGCCTGTTCACATCGTACAATAACACATACTGGCCCTGGTTACACTACTGTGTTGTTTCGGCCGATTTATCGCATACTTGCATTGAAAAGTGACCATATTGCTGTTTCTTTAACAATTAATAAATATTCATGATATATTTTTAAACAGGATAGCCCAGTGATCAGTGAGCTTGGAACTGTTCTCCCTGGAGGTCCTGTGAACAAATAACAAAAAACTCCAAAGTAACATGAACAGAGATTTCACATACAAAATGCTGTAAGCCAAAATGCAACATAGATCAACTGATGTGGAACACAACAAAAGAAGGTGGACCGATGCTCCCACATGCATCACACAAGCGAAACCTCATAAATTGGTGACTTAATTGTGTGACTGATACTAAATAGTTATGCATCGCAAATAGGTAGGATAATATGCAAAAAAGTATAAATACAAGTCTTACCTTGAAAGAACTATTATCATCACGCCTTAATAAAAGTTAATACCATGCTTGAGCATAATACATATTTCGAGAGACTGAAACTTGAATATAAACGTTTAGATCGGCAAAAGAAATGGGAACTTCGTAAAAGAAAGATATAGCAATGAAGTAAATAATACGCATATTGTAAATTTGGGCAAAAAAAGATGAAGACATCTGGGTGAAAATTATTTAATCTTTAGACAATACTGAAAGTCTGAATATGGGATTTCATAATAATTGTTTAGTCACAAAAACAGGCTGTTCTTATTATAATGTATCAGAATGGTCCCGAGACACGCCTTGGCAGCTGGCGGCATATATTCCTAAACTTGTTCCCATAGTTTCTTTTTCAGTGACGAGTATCTTCCGGTCGAAAAAACAATAAGTTCCTTCATTATACGACATTAAACCAATATCACTGTTAATAAACAGGTCTCTCGTTTATCAACGAGCTTCCTTGCTCACTAACAGGAGTTTTCGTAAAGTCATTACAAGAATTTTCCTACCCAAAACATTGTTTTTCTTTAGGTCCTTTTTCATGAAAGAAACTTCTATCAAATAAGTTCAATATCTTCTTTTTAACAAATGCTCTACATGTTTATATACCCTTTGTTTGATTTCATGAAAAGGAAACACAACTGGAAATTTGTGGACAGGACCTTTGTAAAATATTCAGACCTGACGCCATCTTGTTTCATCCAACGGGGCAAGTGATTGTACACGACATGTCTGTTATATCAAACATTTAACGACCGCACTACGTGACTGGGTTATTCTCATTTTGAATTTTCCGTATGTTTCATTATACCATTCATTGGTTTTCAACTTTTCAACGTTCTTTTTTTTAATAAACTTGCTGAAGGTTCATACGAAATGCCCTTATTTTAAGAAAAGTTACTCTTTTTGGATCATATATTGAGCTATTGGTAAATTTAATGATAAACGTAATGTCACCTTTTTATAACACTTATTCTTGCGTCTAACAATATGGATTCATAATGAGCATGATATATCTCATTGAATTTCATGGTCTACTTATTTCTCGTTTTGTTTATGTATGCATTCATGTTTATGTATAAATATGATAATACACAAGTTTAAACGGATGACTGTTGATTCATCATGTTTATTGTGCAACTCGGAGTTTCACGCAACTTGAGTTGCGATCATCAGGCAACTAAACATTTTAAGAAACAATACCATTCAGCAATTCATTGGAAAGCGCGTAACACTATGTCACGCGTAAAGTCGGCGCAGGGTACTATAAACAGT
Source organism: Arbacia lixula (assembly GCA_963669155.1). Taxonomy (NCBI): domain Eukaryota; kingdom Metazoa; phylum Echinodermata; class Echinoidea; order Arbacioida; family Arbaciidae; genus Arbacia; species Arbacia lixula. Next base: position 8,187,046 of record OZ022590.1, on the reverse strand, counting down.
TTTACAATAAACATAATGAATCAACAGTCATCCATTTAAACTTGTGTATTATTATTTCAAAGCTCTTCCTGAGAAGGACTGTGAGCATTCTATATATACAACGATAGTATTCTTCAAGTATATTAATAAATATGTATATATATATATATATATATGCGGTGTGTCTAAACAAAAATATACTTTAGAAATTGCTGCCGAATAAAGCATAGCTCATGGTCTCAACTTTCATCTGACATGAAAACGTCCAAAAATAATTCTTGCTTGAATGAGAACTGCTCACTTTTGTAAAGGATATGAAAATTATGCTGCACAGGAATTAGCCTTGCAATTTTGAGAGAGGTTGAATATTGAATATTCCATTATGGGTTGTCGAAAAAAAGAATGTCAAAGATGCCGGCAATTTATTCTTTAGGTCAATGGATAACCTGAAGAATAGGCAGCTACTAGCTGAGACATCCCTTTTCTTTTTTTTAACAGAATTTATTTGAATAATGAATATTGATTTGAATATTCAATTGAATATATATATTTATACAAATACATATATTTTTTCGGCATCACCAATTTTTCCAAAGGGTAGATAGCTCTGGGGAACCTTGATTTAAGCTACGCCAAAGCTGTTGTATATGTATAATTTATTACATTGATATATACTTTCTCCCATACATGTTCTGCATCAAAGTAATAGCTTTGATCCAGCTGAGGCATGGCGGCTTGTCATTGTTCAAAACCCACCTGCACCCAACAAAGGAAATTATAATTGGTATAGTGTCGAGAATTTGTCAATCTGACGGTCAATCGGTTCGGGGTCGCCTGAGCGACTAACCCGTCTCTGTGGTCTAGTGGTTAAGGCACCGGCGTTCAAAGCTGGGGGCCCGGGTTCGATTCCCGGCAGAGATATTTTTTCGGCATCACCAATTTTTCCAAAGGGTAGATAGCTCTGGGGAACCTTGATTTAAGCTACGCCTACCATTGTTCTCTTCATACATTTCTTTCACAAAATACAAATACGTATATATATATGTATATTTGTGTGTGTGTACATGTGAATATTATGTAATTAATGGTATGGAAAAAGGTGTAAAAATACAAGTACGGGTGACCAGGGATGTGTTATGGAAGGATATGAAGCAACTTTCTTCCTTTGAACCCATGTGCCAAGCCGCTGAAAAGTTATGTGTTCTCAACAGGTGCTGTTCAGGTGTTTGAACAATTATGAATATGATTGTGTGGCAACGGCTTCTTGGAGAGAACAAAAGAAATGTACAGTCTCATTTCGCTTGTCCCGTTCTGTTAATAGCATTAATACTTCTATGAGCATAACAGGTATCAGAAAAAACACAAATAAACAAGTTTTTCAAGTGAAATATCTCTGTTTCACGCAAACACACACAAACGCCGTTAATGATAATACACAGCTTAATATATCATTTTGAGAGTGGTTGAATCCCCCAAATGCACAAGTTGTCGGAAAGTGAAGAAATTGGCCCATTTTGTAAGTAATACAAATAGCTTATATGTCCGATTTTTAATGATTACTCAATACTTTTCGAAACAAAAGCAGAGTAAAGGATCTGTCATTATCTGCCGTTAACTTTCTTAAAGTTTGCAAACAAATTTGTCAAAAACAAAACGTCTACAGACAAATGGGTAATTAAAGAAATTTCTTTTCAAGTTGACATCAGCTAAATGTCGGCACGGCACATGGAACATCAAGGCATTGTCATGATTATGGAATGCTTTTGACATTCATGAGCACGCTTTAGAACCAATACAGATGTTTGAATATATTATGCTCGAGTTTCTACTCCTTCGTAACACCTCCCTGGGGTGACATAATATTCTTACCGGACGGTCAATGTCAAAGAAGAGGAATTCCATTTATTTACAGCATTTTCATACATGATGAATAAAGGAAAAGAATGTCGATTTACAGTGACATTAACAAGAATCTGTAGTATGAACACAGGTATTCTGTTGAATTACAGCTTCAAAATTACAAGAATGGCATTAAAATGACCTCAAAATTCACACATGGTAGGACCACATTCTGACTTTACTACGTCGTCATCATGACGTCTAAGATAACTAATACATCTCAGTTTTGCATGATCAACTTATGACTATATTACATTACAATGACGTCTTTAAATAATCAACACATTGCCACTTGTGGCATATCCATATTTTTATGACGTTTTCTCACTAACATGACGTCTTTAAGAGGCCAGCAATCCCATTGATCCTAATCCCAATTCAGCCTTATCGTAGGCCCAACCTAAATTAAGAGTTGACTACTATCACAGACTTCAGGCAATCATTGCTGACCCATTTTCCTAACTGAGATCCTCATGAATATTCATGTATGTATTAACCCTGTCTTGTGCCATAATTTTGTACTTTTCAATATAAAAGTCCATATAATTATTTTAGTTAAACGAAATATTAAAGCATATTGTACATTAAATGTTTTGAAATGTAAGCATTAAAAGATCAATGTAACCAAATTGACCGAAGAAAGCAATAGCAGCAACGAAATGTCCATCTCTTTTAGTTTAGTTATACTGTAACGGTTGTGCGATGTAGATGACGTGTGTATACGAAGGACGGCTAATTACTTGGTCTAGTTTTGTGAGTGGGTAGTGTTTGCGAAGGATTAACTAAAAAAAAATGTCTGCTGAATTCAGAGTTGAAGGAGGACTAGTGGACCCGAAGTGCAACCCCCCCCCCCCCCCCCTGGTGATGGCCATGTAATGATTCCACAAGGAAATTGACCTTAACTACGTCACAGTTCCTGAATTCCAGTAAATGTCATTTAAGGCCGACTAGCCCCATAAAACTCGAAGGCCAGTTATATCCGTTAGGGTAATTGGGTTCTGGAAAATGGTCATAAACGTGGAAAAATGATTTGGGCGGGGGAGTGATAAAAGGACATATATCACATAACACTAGGTAAGGTAAGGTTACGATAGGATAGGATATGCTAGAAATAGGAATATGTTAGGATTGGATATCAATTACCTCAGTTTAAAACTGTCCAAGCATCTCTCCTATACCATGTGCAAAAATTAATTACAGTGCATATCTTGATATGAAGTTATAGTAATATAAAGTCCATACCTTGATGTTAGCCAAAGCCGTTTTTTGTACATTTATGTACAAAAAAAAACCACATGTGCAACATGTCACTCTACTATTATTTTAAGGTGATAAAACGTATTTCAGGACTCGGTGATAGAAAAGCATGATTCATAGGCATGAAAACATACATTAAAATACAACCTGTATTTATGGCGGGTTCCTCATTTGAAGGTTTTCATCTGCGTCAGGCTTGCAAACCCATAAATCTACATTAGAAAACACCAATCTGTTTACCAAACATTATCATGATGATGAACACAAGAAACAAATTGCTGGATGGGAGAAAATGTTGACACAAGAGGCCAATAATGGACACAAGGAACAGACATAGTCAATAAACGTTCTGCGTGTTAAAAATATGGTTAGGAACAGAAATGTACAAAAAACGCCTTCGGCTGATATCAAGGTGTGGACTTTTGATTACTGTAACTTCATATTAAGATACACGTTGTCATTGCTTTTTGCACACCGTATAGGAAAAATGCTTGGACAGTTTTCTGACAACTTCCATTCCGTGAATGAATACTTTATCGGAAATATGAAGGAATGCGTATTACCATGAACTTAAAATCTTTGGAAAATATGGTAAAAATTAACATTCTTTGCCTTTAATTGTTCTGGAAATCACCACAAAGCGTAGCAAATGTGGTACCATCTTGTAAGAAATGTTATCTCCTTTAGTATGATACCTCATATGATGTGGGAAAATGTTCCATTCAAATGTTATTTGTAATAGTGGTCAATACTACATTTCTACGGGGGCCATCTTAAAAATGGCTGCCATTTCTTTCCAGGTGCATATTGCAAAGGTAGTCCAGGTAGAAAATGTGCAGTCTGGTCTCCCAAACACATTGATACCCAACAACCTTTTACAACAGTTTGTGTCAGTGAACCTGTCTTGCTCCTTGGGTAGAATGATTTGAACAAGGGCAATTTTCTCTTAATAATGTTCTCTTAATAATAATGTTCTCTTGCTATAACATCTTGTCATTTCTTTTATTTCATATGATTCAGAATACAGCTACCTGCAATTTAAATTTCAAGTCATTGATTTTATATATCGGTATCTTCTTGTCAGGAAATGATAATTAGAGACAAGCCTGCCTGCATTTTCCCAAACATTTTATTATTTTATTATCTATATAATGACAATATGTCATGTGATGCACCGCGCTACCTACACAAGAGTCACATTACAATAAAGTGCCTTTATTTTTCATAGGGCCTCCCAAGACAACGTAAGGCATAAATAAATTCTGGACGAGTTTCAAAAAATGGACGAACAGTGAATCAATCTAGCCCTCAACTTTGATATTTATGGAGAGGTTCATAAAAGACAAACTAATTCATAGTCCTTCATAAAACATGATCTGTCTCGTACGGGCCTCAGATCGAGACTTTATAATGAGAGAAACAGGAAACATTCTCTTTATCTCGTTTACGTGATCCTTCATGAATATGGAAACGGCAATTTTCTCCAAATTTTCTTTCAGCAAGTTGTGAGCAAACCGATGCAAGTTGAACCCGAAACTTGGCCGTGCTCCCGATGTGGTCTCCCTCTAAACTTAAAGAAACCAGTTTGAATATATTCAAGCAAACCGATTGTGAGCAAACCAATTCAAGATTCAATTGACTTAAGTTAGCGTGTCACGAGGTTGTCAAGTCAGGAAGAAGAATATCCAGGTATCTTTTGTTACGACCACGTGTTTGCCTCTTACGTCATGGAAGTGTGACGTGGACAGTATTTTACTTTTCGATTTTTGAGATAAGGCTATCTCTCTATCTTGGGGTAAAATGGGGTGAGTGGGACATTGAGATTGCATTTTATTTCTTCTTTTTTTGCAAAATCAACACTCGACTGAGTATTTCAGAATCTTAATTTGGCCTGAAATACGATACAAATGTGTGATCTATGTTTGAGTTAATGTTCTCCCTCATCAAGGTAAAGGTTTCATGTATTCATAAGAAGTACAACCTACCCCATCGCATAGGTGGAACAATGTGTTAAAGTATAGAGCAATTGTGAAACACATGGACACCCGAAACTGATTTGTCCATTGGAATTGAACGCATCCCATTTACCCTATCCCGGTTGGTTAAGTGGGACTTTATAAGTTTGAATACGGAAATTAACATGTTTCTAATCATTAATTTAATTATAAATTTGAATAATAATTCAGAAGTAAAAACGAAAACAAGCAGCGAAAGCATAAAGGCCCTGACTAAACTTTTTTGTGGTATTTTCAAAATTACCGCAAAATTGCCTCATTCTGCTGTATATTGGCAAAGAGAAATGAAAACACGCACACACGTAGCTTCGTTCCAGCATACCTCACGTATCACATGATCAATGATACGTTCACGCTTTACCCAGTGGTCAAGATAATGGGCAGCATTACGCTGACGAATGACAGTGATGTATCTTGGTTTTATTTTCGGCCCGCTCAGACAACGACGCTATGTCAAAGTATCTTCACGACTGTGTTATTCTATTCAGGACCCTCCACCGACAATGATAAAAGCAATAATTTTGATGGATATGCCTGCTACCTGCATGAAAACGACAGTAAACTAGTTACTACGTTTAATATATCATGAAATAGGTTAATTGAATACAACGCGAGATAAATGATACCTATATTTTAAGCTTCAAGATCAAATATGAGGGATTATCATTCCCTCATAAATTATCTTTAATCTCGTTAGATTGAGAGAGTCAAACAGACGGACACAATTAATCACGAAGACAATGATAAATGCAATAATTTTGATGAATATGCTTGCTACCTGCATGAAAACGACAGTAAACTAGTTCCTACGTTTAACATATCATCAAATAGGTTAATTGAATACAACGCGAGATACATGATACCTAAATTTTAAGCTTCAAGATCAAATATGAGGGATTATCATTCCGTCATGAATTATCTTTAATCTCGTTAGATTGAGAGAGTCAAACAGACAGACACAATTAATCACGAAGACAATGATAAAAGCAATAATTTTGATGAATATGCTTGCTACCTGCATGAAAACGACAGCAAACTGGTTCCTATGTTTAATATATCATCAAATAGGTTAATTGAATACAACGCGAGATACATGATACCTAAATTTTAAGCTTCAAGATCAAATATGAGGGATTATCATTCCCTCATAAATTATCTTTAATCTCGTTGAATTGAGAGAGACAAACAGACAGACACAATTAATCATTAAGACATACATTAAATTTTCTGCGGTGTCATATGTACATACTTATAGTGGAGGAAGTGTGCTAGCCAACATAATAAATAAATAAATGAAAACAATAAAATAAATATTTAATTTTCATCTGAATGATGTCTCATATTTGAGTTTGCAAAAAGTGCATGTTCATGTTTCATATATTAATGTATTTTTGTGTTGTTCTTCATATCCATCGCCTTAATTAGAAGCTATTTTCTCAGCAAAAGGTGAGAGGATATACACACAAATATGACACATGCCATATGAGGGAAATTATTTAAAAAAATTATTGTTATTTCAAGTATGTGTAGCATGAACGATATGGGAAACATAAGGGTGGAAAAGCAGAATCAGAACGCAAATACATTAGCGCCTGGACGGTTCCTTTTCAGTGATGTTGAATATGAGTCAGATGCATATTTGCAATCACAAGAAATAATGGGAGGCACTCGTTATTCCGAAGGTTCGTTATTCCGAACGTTACGCGACAAATGCTCGGATAAACAAACCCTTTTTCGTTTTCGGACTAACAAACATCGAGGTATAGGCAATTTATGTGTTTCGAACCTTCAGAATGTCGAACTGTAACCGAAATAATGTATATATACGAATTTGAATGGAATCGGACGCAAACAAGGACTAAACTAGGCTGCCCTACTCTGACAAAAGAAATCAAGTAGCAAATCACACAAATCTGGGTTATTGATACTTTCCAATTGTACCCAGCATTCCCTACATACAGGCAAAATCTGGACAAGAAATATTTACCTTGCTGCGAGATATTCAATCTAACATGACGTGGTGTTGCACTGATGCCAATGCAAGTGACAGACACATTTTACTTATTTACAAGAAAAGTTTCTTTTGTTAGTTGCTTAGGGTAGTAGATTAGGAATCCTAGCATGACTAGGATGCAATAAAAAAACAGTAGCATTGCCGTTGTAGGCGAAATTGTGTGGACATTTCTTTGAGGTGAATTAACATTTTGTCTGCCAGAACAATGATAGTTCTATGGAGTTTGTGTGTATCACTTATACAAAAATGCATTAATAGTGACATTCTCATCGGGCTTAAAAAATTGCGAAGTTAGGGTGAAAGATGCCTAGCAACCGTACCAAAAGTCGAATGTCCTATTGCCCCTGTCCCTTAACTTCCCGATTTTCCTGACTTTTTGATGTTTTTAAGCCCAATGAGAATGGCACTAATGGCGCATAAAGAGTTAAACAGATGACCAATAACAGCAGCGAATACCCATATGTTTTACTGGCGGCTTCGAACCTAAGGTCCGGTTGCTGCGTATAGTCCGGGAGCCCAGAAGATTTATTCATGTGAAAAGGGCCGGAACAACTGACCCCATAGATCGAAAGGATATACCCTGGACATTACAAAAATGTATTGCTGGCAAGGTGTACCCGATGCTTTTCCCCCCAAATCACCATAAATGTGACGTCACAACCGGAAAGCCTTTTTTCAAAAATGGTTGGAATATAATACATGGTACCATCATAACAAACGTGTTAACACACATTTTGTTATGCCCAATTATCAAACTTGATTGGTATAGTATGGTTGCCTAGTAAATGTGGAACATCATCATTTACTTGTTTTGGCAATGACAGCTCCATGGGCGACGTCGATGACGACGACATGTCACGACGACGTTAGCAAAATGCAATACTTTTTTTTCGTTTTTTGTGCTCTTTTTCAATTAAAACTTTTTCAGTTCTTGTAGTTCGCAAACCATTCCAAATATCTATTTCAAACTTAGTTTGCTGTGTTTGGCATTTCTCAAGCTTTTCAACACATATAAGCATGTGACATTCGGTGACGCTTATGGCCATCTCCTGACCAATAATACAGCGTAACGTTTTGGTAGAATGCACGTAAAAGTCGGACAAAATACTGCGTACGTCCTATACACGCGTATATTCTGAATACGTGCTACTCTTTGGTTAAAACGTTTTAAATCCTTGTAATTCAAGAACCATACCCCAGATTTCCTTTCAATTTGGCCTGATGTTTTTGGCATTTCTTCCGCTTTTCAAAACATATATGGATGCTAAATATTTTCGCACCTATGATCATCTCCTGACCAATAATGTAACGGAGCATTTTGAAAGAATTGCGTGAAATCTGACAAAATATTGCGTATTAACTGCATACGTGTACATTCCGTATGCGTGTTACTTTTCGGCTGAAACTGTTTAGATCCTTGTACTTCAGGAACCATACAACATATGACTCTCCGACATGTTCTGGTGATTTCAGCATCCCTTCCACCTTTCAAAACATATATTGATGTTACATATTATCACGCTTATAGTCATCTACTGACCAATAACACAATGTCACATTTTGGAAGAATGAGCGTAAAATCCGACAAAATACCGCATATGTTCTATAAAGGCGTATAATTTTGGATACGTGTTACTCTTCGATTGAAACTTTTTAAAATCATTGTAATTCAAGAACCGTTCCATATATTTCCTTTCAATTTGTTCTGATATTTTTGGCTTTTGTTCCGCTTTTGAAAACATATATGGATGTTACATATTGTCACACCTATGGTCATCTCCTGACCAATAAGGTAACGAAGAATTTTGAAAGAATTGAGTGAAATCGGACAAAATATTGCGCATTAACTGCATAAATGTATATTCTGTTCGCGTGTTACTTTTCGGTTGAAACATTTTAGATCTTTGTATTTCAAGAACCATACAACATATTATTTTACGACATGGTCTGGTGATTTTGGAATTCCTTCCACTTTTCAGAACATATATTGATGTTGCATCACGTTTATAGTCATCTACTGACCAATAACATAATGCCACTTTTTGGAAGAACGAGCGTAAAATCTGACAAAATACTGCTTACGTTCTATAAACGCGTATAATTTGGGATGCGTGTTCTTTTCGGTTGATTTTTTTTAAATCATTGTAATCCAAGAAACGTATCACAAATTTCCTTTTAGTTTGTTCTGATGCTTTTGGTTTTTGTTCCGCTTTTCAAAACATATATGGATGTTACATATTGTCACACCTATGGTCATCCCCGGACCAATAATGTAACGGAGCATTTTTGAAGAATTAAGTGAAATCGGACAAAATTCTGCGTATTAATTGCATACGTGTATATTCTGTACGCGTGTTACTTGATGGTTGAAACTTTTTAGATCCTTGTACTTCAAGAACCATACAACATATTACATTTCGACATGCTCTGATGTTTAAGGCATTTCTTTTGCCTTTCAAAACATGGATGTTACACATTGTCACGCTTATAGTCATCTCCTGACTAATAGCATAAAGTAACGTTTCGGGAAAATGAGCGTAAAATCGGACACTGTGCACTGTGTACATTAATGTATTAATACATGGCAGATTGTGAACATAGCCATAACCTTCCCTCCAAAAGTACCAAAGTATATGACCAGACCCGGTGGTCACGGCAGAATGGTTCCACCATGATAAGGGCCCGTAATGATGATAGTAACCCAAATTTTTGACTCAGTTGCCTGCGTGGTATGTGCGCAATAGCTCACGTGCTCATCGACGACGAAGGCGTGCAGCGGCCATGTCTGTTTTGGTGTTGAAATTTTGCATGTACATTTATCATAATCAGTTTGACATGCTCCGTTCACACTATAATTAAATATGGACCACATGTAGGTGCCCTGTTAATCGTGATTGTGGTAAGGATTATGGGGCCACATTACGGGAGCGTGACTACATTCCAAATTATTGTTAGATTTCATGACCGCTTTAAATTGTTTTGAAATTATGAAATAGTTAGGATTAAATCCGTTATGATGCAAACGGTTCAGTAATGATTCGTTTATAATTTCTTGACTAGCATATATTAGGGTGCGGGGTGATCCTTCTTCAATGCATGATTTTGAGTTTGTGATCAAGGGGGTTTTATGATTTATATCAAATCAACGACCCAAAAGACATGATTATGAATTATAAAATAATGCGGTGTTTTAAGTAAACAAATATTCGAACTGTTACACGTACGTGAACGAAATGCTTGATCGTTGGTAAATAATGATGTGTCTGTGTTTTACGATTATAGCCTAAGCTGGAGCTGGAAGTATAGTTTGGCCACCACACACATTGTCACACCTAAATAGATTTACAGCACTTTTGAAGAATGTAAAAATGACTTTTCGAAAGATTTCCAGAATTTTGTCAAACACTCTTGGTTTGCGTCAGTTTGGCAATTATGCTCGTGAAAGCAAAATATCTACTGGAGGCTCACTTCTAACATGTCTAATGTGTTTGTGAAATTAATCCGTCAAATAAATACATGCCAAATTTAACTACAAGCTCAAAAGGATATTTCAAATATAATTACATTTCGCAGACGTCGCTATTTCACGTCTCCGTCGCCAATATCACCCTGAGCGTCGCCATTGCCAACACACATGGGTAGTTGCGCCCATACACTAGGCGACCGACATGGCAGAGTTAAACCAAACTGAGTAATCTAAAGAAATTGTACAATGTAACATATTGTATGATGTTGCTACATGTATGTACATGCACCATTTTGCTTTATTGCGCAAATAAAAAAGAGATGTTCGTATAGTTGATGTTGGCGGGGAGGCCACGGTTGTATGCACGACCCGGCATGCAGCAACTCATTTTTGTGAAACGGTCATCGACAAAATAGAATATACTTTGTCATTATTCGGCCGTCAGTCTCAAATCCTAACCAACTTAGGTTTTACCAAAGTAATATTTTTGTTTCTAATTGCTACCAGCCAAAACTTCATAGAAGCTCCGAATGCTTTTTAGATGCAATATTTTGACACAGTTAACACCAAAATCCCTTGAAAATGAGAAAAAAACTGCTTTTCGCCGAGGGTACGGCAACCGGCTGCCGTCGTCAACGTCGAACAGTGCTCATCCATCGCCAGGAAAAAAAACTGAATGTCGATATTGCCCTTGAAAAGACAAGCGAGGTGAACAAAATTAGATATTGTAACTTGTAAATATATGTACATGTATATGTTTTAATTTTAGTACCTTCATATACCCTCCACCGGTCTTTCCTGTAGTGACGCCACAAATAAAAATTGGGTCATTTGGGACATGTTGGAAGGTAATCTACGAGATGTCCGCTATAATTTATGTAATTTCCTCATCGGCATATTGGTTAACACACTCCAACCCAACCCAAACCGTCAGGGTTGTGTAAAACTCGAGGAAAGTGATTCATTCAGCTAGATCTCGTATAATGAGCAACATACTACATTTTAGTTTGTCTTACTTGCACACATTATTTTGCATAAATTGATACGATGACCCGTAGGTGTACACAAGCTTGATCACAAATATCGTTATACGCTCATAGAGACGACGACAACTGAAGCTTTAAACAAAGTATCGTGAAGTTTATGATACAGAGAATGATATCTCAAGCGAAGGACTCTCAATGGAGGGAAGGATTGTAAAATAAACGCCATATCTTATAAGATTTTAAGCGGATTCTTCCAAAATGTTGCATTTCAGTATTGGCCAGGAGATGACCATAAGGCTAGCGTTGCAATATGCAACATCCATAAACACCAGAACGAGTCCGAAAGATAGATTGTGGATTAATTTGTAACTATTTTTTGTAACTATTTTTTGTAACTAAGTTACGCACATCCAGCATAATTTTGTGGTTTTGTAGTTTTTAATGGACACATATAAAACGTATACGCAGTGATTTGTCCGATTTTACTTTGAAAAAACCTTACGTTATGTTATTGGTCAGTGAATGACCATTAGCGTGACAATATGTAACATCCATATATGTTTTGAAAGGTGGAAGGGATGCCAAAATCACCAGAACATGTCGGAAAGTAATATGTTGTATGGTTCTTGAAGTACAAGGATCTAAAAAAACTCCAATCCAAAAGTAACACACATGCAGAGTATACACATATGCAGGTAATACGCAGAAGTTTGTCCGCTTTTACGCAATTCTTCCAAAATGCTCCGTTACATAATTGGTCACGAAATTACCATAGGTATGACATTATGTAACACCCGTATATGTTTTGAAAAGCGGAACAAAAACCAAAAGCATCAGAACAAACTAAAAGGAAATTTGTGATACGGCTCTTGGATTACAATGATTTAAAAAAAATCAACCGAAAAGAACACGCATCCCAAGTTATACGCGTTTATAGAACGTAGCAGTATTTTGGCGGATTTTACGCTCGTTCTTCCAAAATGTGACATTATGTTATTGGTCAGTAGATGACTATAAACGTGATAATATATAACATCAATATATGTTTTAGTAGGAGGAAGGAATGCCAAAATCACCAGAGCATGTCGTAAAATAATATGTTGTATGGTTCTTGAAATACAAAGATCTAAAATGTTTCAACCGAAAAGTAACACGCGAACAGAATATACATTTATGCAGTTAATGCGCAATATTTTGTCCGATTTCACTCAATTCTTTCAAAATGCTTCGTTACCTTATTGGTCAGGAGATGACCATAGGTGTGACAATATGTAACATCCATATATGTTTTCAAAAGCGGAACAAAAGCCAAAAATATCAGAACAAATTGAAAGGAAATATATGGAACGGTTCTTGAATTACAATGATTTTAAAAAGTTTCAATCGAAGAGTAACACGTATCCAAAATTATACGCCTTTATAGAACATATGCGGTATTTTGTCGGATTTTACGCTCATTCTTCCAAAATGTGACATTGTGTTATTGGTCAGTAGATGACTATAAGCGTGATAATATGTAACATCAATATATGTTTTGAAAGGTGGAAGGGATGCTGAAATCACCAGAACATGTCGGAGAGTCATATGTTGTATGGTTCCTGAAGTACAAGGATCTAAACAGTTTCAGCCGAAAAGTAACACGCATACGGAATGTACACGTATGCAGTTAATACGCAATATTTTGTCAGATTTCACGCAATTCTTTCAAAATGCTCCGTTACATTATTGGTCAGGAGATGATCATAGGTGCGAAAATATTTAGCATCCATATATGTTTTGAAAAGCGGAAGAAATGCCAAAAACATCAGGCCAAATTGAAAGGAAATCTGGGGTATGGTTCTTGAATTACAAGGATTTAAAACGTTTTAACCAAAGAGTAGCACGTATTCAGAATATACGCGTGTATAGGACGTACGCAGTATTTTGTCCGACTTTTACGTGCATTCTACCAAAACGTTACGCTGTATTATTGGTCAGGAGATGGCCATAAGCGTCACCGAATGTCACATGCTTTTATATGTTGAAAAGCTTGAGAAATGCCAAACACAGCAAACTAAGTTTGAAATAGATATTTGGAATGGTTTGCGAACTACAAGAACTGAAAAAGTTTTAATTGAAAAAGAGCACAAAAAACGAAAAAAAGTATTGCATTTGGCTAACGTCGTCGCGACATGTCGTCGTCATCGACGTCGCCCATGGAGCTGTCATTGCCATAACAAGTCAATGATGATGTTGCACATTTACTAGGCAACCAAACTATACCAATCAAGTTTGATAATTGGGCATAACAAAATGTGTGTTAACACGTTTGTTATGATGGTACCATGTATTATATTCCAACCATTTTTGAAAAAAGGCTTTCCGGTAGTGACGTCACATTTATGGTGATTTGGGGGGGAAAGCATCGGGTACACCTTGCCAGCAATACACTTTTGTAATGTCCAGGGTATATCCTTTCGACCTATGGGGTCAGTTGTTCCGGCCCTTTTCACATGAATAAATCTTCTGGGCTCCCGGACTAGTAGTATTCATGTTAGTACGTACATAAAACAAAGCCACACTAACTGGTTTATGTAAATATGACGCGTCACGTATCTTTTAATAATTGTATCCCTTTTTTAAGGGGGGGGGGGCATATATCCGAAGGTTCGTTTATTTCGAAGACTCGTTATTCCGAAGGTTCGTAATTCCGAAACACGTAAATTGCCTATATGCTCGATGCTCGTTAGTCCGAAAACGAAAAAGGGTTCGTTAATCCGAGCATTTGTCGCGTAACGTTCGGAATAACGAACCTTCGGAATAACGAGTGCTTCCCATTTGGCCAACCCGAAATATCCTCCAGATCACAATTCTCGACATGATATCATGAAATAAGCTGAACAATAACAAAGTTATGTTTTAAGCCATGCTTTGATATTACTACCTGCAATTGATCACAATATCATCACCTGTTTGTAGACAATGACAATTTGGGAGGTTATGAGGTGGTATTGTGTAAAAAAATAATAATAATGGTATAAACAATTGCATGTAGCCACTACGATTATGTGCACAACTTTGAATATTGTTCAACTTGTGAAAGTTTTTCGCATGGTTCAGTGAATATGTCTCTTCCATAATGCTGTTTTTGAATAATGATTCCCTTCTATGAATATCATCATGCACATGGTGACTTACATGTGAAACAGCTTTCATTCTCTTTCTCACCATGAGATTTTGTGAATAGAGTTCACTAGTTCTGGCAAAGCCCCCTACACACGGTGCTAAATTTGGGAAATGCGATTTCGACACAATTGAATACGGTAGTCTGAATTTAATATGGCCCACGCTTCTTTATGGATTGCAAAGCTGGACAATAAGTAAATCCATGCAACAGCGTTTGGAAATCATGGAAATGTGGTTTTTCCATAGGACGATAAGAGTGTCATGAACTGATCAAATTACAAATGAAGATGTACTCGACAGAGAAAAGTTATCCCGAAAGTTATTTGCCAAACAATTGTCAAAAGACAGAAACGTTTCCTAGGCCACATACTTCGAAAGAATGCTCTTGAGAAAGTCATCCTTACTGGTGCTGTTCAGGGACGTAGGTTAAGAGGACGACAGAGGTTGACTTTCCTCTCTTGGCTCCGGGATGCCACTGGCACAAGGCTATCTCGATATAGAACGCCACTGCCGGCAACAAGAGGAATTCATTCTGACACGCAACATCAGAGTGTGACAAGCTAGTTTAATTGTTTTATTGATTGATTGAACTTTTCTTATATTTACGTGATACATCAAGTGGTGACATTACAATATCCAATCATGTAATAGTGGGGAAAAATTACTAATTTTCCTAATTTCTTTTTAAGAAAATGGACGTTTTAAACCAAAAATTGTACTCAATAGACAATTTAAAAGGATTTTAATGGGAATTATTTCAAAAGTGATGTAGCTTACTTTTACAGGTTCCGGGTTTTGTCAGAGTGTGCCACGTGAAGTCAAATCATTTTGGAATGAAACTCTCTTCTCGATTATTCACGACCGGAAAGATGATTGTTCTTCTATTATAGATTTCTTAAACATTAATAACAAATGGCGACTTTGTAATTTATATAAAACATTATATTTGTTTCACTAATTCAATCTTTACACACACAAAGGTGCTTAAACGATGTTTAAACAGAACATAAATGACATGAGATTGAAGTAAAAAAAAAGTCTGTAATGGGAGTTGTGAACGATTCACAAAGAAGTTATACAGAAAAAGATAGAAAAGAGAAAGAGAGGAAACATTGTGCATGTTTATATGCACTTAATAGAAACATAAAAAAGGGAAATCGGTATCAACATTGTTTAAG
This sequence comes from Arbacia lixula, assembly GCA_963669155.1. Lineage (NCBI taxonomy): Eukaryota > Metazoa > Echinodermata > Echinoidea > Arbacioida > Arbaciidae > Arbacia > Arbacia lixula. The sequence continues at coordinate 8,171,087 of OZ022590.1, read as the reverse complement.
AAAGTGATGTGATTCATTTGAAATAGGCCTATGTCAGAAATTTTGACTGAATTAGAATGTTCTTCGGTGGACTACCATTATGATCTTTTGAAATGGCAAATTTTATGACGCTACGTGCGAGGAGCTCTCCCATATTTTTGTGAGCTGTATGATTTCATAAAGAACTCCTTTTAGCTTTTTTTCATAGAGGCATGTGTGTAAAATTATGTTTCTATCAAAAACACAGGCAAAAGGATGTATATATATATATATATATATAAATGATATATATATATATATATATATATATATATATATATATATATATGTATTTCAGAAATTTTGTATACATCATACGGGATAGCACTTATCACGTGACGTCACAAAATGAAAACTTTACAGGACATAACTTTCTTATTCTTTCATCTAACTTTCAACCATATCTTGTTTTAATATGTCTGCTTTTATTGAAACCTACTTAATTCCAGAGTGACGTTTTTTCTTGATATCAAAATAATTAAAAAACAAGGCTTATCGTCTATGCTTCATAAAGTTTACCATTTTGTTCAATAGGATGTCGGCCCATATGGGCTGCACCCACCACCATGTGAAGATACTGTCTACGCCTACGTCACTGAATACCTTAAGTACATCAATTAATGTTTACTACCGGTGAAGAATGCGGCCGTTGTCTCTGAACTTCTATTGCCGTTTCCTTCCAGTATATCTCTCTTGGAAGGCGTAGAGGGGGACATTCATCTTTTTCATCCTGTTGCGAATTATGTTGGTAAACTCCGAGTCGCTTCTTGAAAGATCGTTGCACCAAGCAGGTGCATCATGCCTTAAAGGAAACCTTTCTTCTCTGATATATCTGACCACTTTCGTTTTATCCACACACAGGTCAGAAACATTGACCAATTTGGCTCTAAAATCTAATAAGTCAGCATGAAATGTGGGGCCATACGATCGGATCTTATCCCACAATGTTCGGTTAAAATGTTTGTAAAGCTTCAAATCTCCACTATTCCACGACTGGATTTTAGATTTAGTATCGTCGTGAAGCGTTTCTTTCTTGTAATTCGTCGCACGTTTTCCTTTTATTAGGTAAACGATGTCGTTAAAGTCCCAACGAAGAAGCTTGCGGAGGATCAACAAAGATTCATCGAAGTATTCACAAATCATGACCAGATCAAATTGGTCCTCAACTTCTGCTATTTTCTTGTCTATGATGTCATCTCTGTACATGTCATTTAGCTCGACGCCCAGGTCATAGAGCTGAAAGTTGTGCATGCTTTGTTTGTAGAACTGCTTCTGCGCCATGAGGTAAACGAAATGCGTCATTGGGTCGTCCATGAATAAGCGCAGGGTAGACGCATTGTTCGGCAGCGCGTCGTTAATACCGAAGTAGTAGAACGCGGACTCAAGCTGCGCGATCGGGTTTCGTAGAATAGTGACGTAATGCGCGTTGGGAAATACTGCATTCATCTCTTTTTTCTCATAGCGGACGTGGTTCGTGACGATATCGAAGTGGGGCGTGCTTTTAGGCGAGTTGTAGAGGTGAATCTTGGAGGCGTTGAACTTGCTGTAGTAATTAATGAAGTGGCCTCTGTCTGGTACGAGGAATGTGAGATTGTGGACGCTGCCATAGCGTTGGAAGATCGACGCCACGGTAGAAGAACCTGTTTTGTGTGTTTTCAAGAAAACAATTCCGTCCTTCCGTCGTGGTATTGTAACTCTTTCCTGATCACCCTGCCTTTTGGTGTTTCCACTTTTCACCCTGTAAAAGCGAAAAATACATAAAATCGAGAATTCATATTCTCTTGTTATTTCTCGCTTTTGAGCATGCGTTATCGTGATTCCCATTCACAGGAATCAATATTTGCAGTCTGTAACTAAGTTCAATGATTGAATTATTAATATCAACATTCAACAAACAAAACTGGCATTATGGGCAATACTTATGAACAAAAGTATTCGAGCTTCGAATCAGCAAACATTATTCCACTTATGTCGTTCATGAAAGTAATAGGCCGCACCAATATTCTACTTACTTTGTTAACAGCTGTTGCTCTATGTGCTATCGTTTGCAAAAAAAAAAAGTACATGTGCGTTATTCTCAATTTACAACAAAATACCAAAATTCAATGCAAAATCTATGCTCAAGTAAAGGTGTGTGAGAGTTTACCAGGGAGAAGTTTAAAGTATTGGATATTAACTCATTTTTTCCGCCATCTTTCTCGATTTTAGTCTACTAATGAACTAGCAATATGAATGATGGTGTCATCGATTGAAAGTCTACATATACACACATCAAGTACCATAATTTATGTGCAAGAACTGTTTGATAAGTCAATACCAAGTTTCATTTTATAGCTGGTTTCTGGTCTCATTGGTATACTTCCGAGTAAATGATACATTGAAAGAAATGTTACAGGGTTATGAAAGTGCTTACCTCAAGTACCAGCTGTTAACAAGAACAATTGAAACATCACTTACAACTTCAATCGAGCTAAAACTTACAGATCACATAATCAAAGGATGCCATTTTAAAGCAAGTTCATAATCAAATTCATAATCATTGATACAATGTCACGAAATTTGCTTCTAAAATAACCTTTGACTTCATGATGTGTAAATTTCAAGTTTTTCGAAACGTTACTTATTAGGTACTCTGTCGCAATCGACTTTGGCACACACATTGTACATTCTTGTACAATTTGTTTTACTCAACACCAGCCACTTGGCGAATTTGAGATTTTGCAGTCTTCCAAAGATTGCCCTTTGTTCAGTAAGTCATATAAATATCTAAATGAAAACGGTACCGAAATATCGTAGGGAAATGACTGTACCAAAACATAGTCATTAATGTTCTCAAACTAGACAACTTTAAAAGATGGGACATTTTTTAGTCCCTCTGTAGTCCATCGCTGGTACACTTGATATTTACATGTTGCATGTGATTAAAAGGATACTTCATCCTGAAAATAGTTTGGTTCCAAGAAAATGGGGCACATGAAAAAAAAATATTAGTGAAAGTTAGACAGAATCGGTCAAATGAAATGAAAGTCATTTCAATTTAAAGTCCTAATTTTGTGATGTCACGTGTGAGGTGCTCTCCCATATGTTGTGTACTGCTTTTTCCAAAATTTGTCTTTTTTCTGTTCTTTGATGAAGGCATACATTCTTTTCATATCAATGTGTGTATAAAAACATGGGTCTAATGATTATCGAGATTAACTTTTTTCCTTCTAGAATGATTAAATTATAATGTGAAAGTAAAAGGCCGCACCAATATCCTACTTTCTTTATTAACAGCTGCTCCTCTACCCGTCAATGTTTGCAAAAAGAAGAACATGTGCGTTATTCTCAGTTTACAACAAAATACCTAAATTCAATGTTTGCAGAGTAATGCAAAATATATGTTCAAGTAAAGGTGTGTGAGAGTTTGCCAGGGAGAAGAACCATCGATAATTTTTAAACATGATTAAAAAATAATTTACAACTTCAACTTCACGTAGTCAAAGGATGCTATATTTAAAGCAAGTTTCGTGACATCTCATCTATAATTATTTTTGCAATAATCCTCGGAATATTTCATGAGAGTTTCACTTATGGACAATTGTTGACCTCAACATATATGTGTATCATATGATTAGGCTATCTAATTCTTTAGAAGCAGGTTTCGTGACATTGTATTAACCATTCTAATGAGATTTTGGGGGACAAGTTTCGGCCTCAGAGATTGTGTGTATCATATAATTAATTCAGAACACAACAATGTCCATTGTGCGTCACACCTGTCAGTCCACTAGTAACTTCACTTACAGTGTCATTAATACTTCAGAAAATACCTTGTTGATTGACATGTGATGCACAATGTCATTGTTGTGTTCTGAAATAATTGTCTGATACACAAAAATTCTGAGGTCAAAATTTGTCCAAAAAAGATCTCATTAGATATTAAAAGGATAATCATTCATAAAATGTCACGAAACCTGGTTCTAAAGAATGTGATAGCCTTTGACTTTATGAGATGTAAATTTTAACTTCTTCGAATTGTCACTTATTAGGTGGTCTGTCACAATCGAAATTGGCACACAAGTTATATTTTCTTGCACAATTTGATTTATCAAGGATGTTTAAGTACATGGAGTACCATCAGTCGTTTAATTAATGCACATTCATTGTACTCTCCTTCTAGTCACACAAGAATGCTTAACAAAGATTTTCTCTTTGATCTCAAATGTTTAATTCCGCCGATTCCCTGGATGATTTTTGCCTGGATTTGACGTATAAACAAAATCGGATGCGCAGAAAAATTTGGGGAACTATCCTCACCTCATATGCTTGCGCAGTTGTGAAATGTAATACCTACGATGCATATATAAGATTCAATTGCGGAGTATGGAAAAAAGACTCTAAATGTGATATCAAGTTGCAGTATAAAAGTCTTAAAATTTCAAAATATTCCGCATCATATTCCGTTAAAAAAGTGCATTAAACGTTATTTTCAGATATTTTCCTTTCAGACAAGTAATATGACAAAACGTGTCCAGCCTCGCCCAAGCTAGTATTTCCATGTTAAAAAGAATGAAATTTCGTATTCGCTTGTCCTTATTAACTACATAACAAACACTTAGTGACAAAATTAAAAGTTCAGCAGCGAAAGCTGAAATGTATGCATGTATAGGAATGTGTATGACCTATTATAAAATCAATGTAAACGTGACGCAATCGCGTATGCATCATATTGTTGAGAACAGCTGCTAGTCCTGAATATTAAGTGGCGGAATCAAAGCTTGTTCAAAGGGATGCACATCCAAGTACTTAAAAATCCTTGGTTGTATTCATCACCAGCCACTTGGTGCATGTGAAATTTTGTAGTCTTCTAAAGACTGTCCTTTGTTCAGTCAGTCATGTAAAGATATTAAAGAAAACGGTATCGACATATTGGGAAGCATTCGTTATTCCCAAGGTTCGTTATTCCGAAGGATCACTATTCCGAAGATTCGTTATTCCGAAGGCTCGTTAGTCCGAAAACGAAATAAGATTCGTCATTTCGAAGGTTCGTTGGTCCGAAAAAGAAATAAGATTTGTTAATCCGAAGTTTCGTTTGTCCGAAAACGTAAAAAGGTTCGTTAGTCTGAAAATAAAATGAGGTCCTTTTTTCCGAAAGTGAAATAAACTTATTTAGTAACAAAAACCGGTATTGAAGTGAAAAAATAATAGGATATTAAGCAATAATAATATGAGCGGAGGATGATTCATGACTGCGTAGGGTTTTCCCTAGAAACGGTACTTTTAATTACCCTTAATTTTCTCACATGTAGCCAGCATTATCTCTTTTATGTTCCTCGCTTAAATAATCCAACCCTTGATTTAGGATCTCCTGAATGCATATATGTCTTCATTATCAACAACTTTGAGTATGGATAATTAATATGCATAGAGTAGGGAAGATATGTGTTTATGTGCGTGTGCGTGTGTGTGTGTGTGGGGGGGGGGGTCTCTGCCAAGTAGGACGTTTTTTTTTTAATTGAGTGCACTTGCAGGCCATTGGGAAGTTTTATCTGAGGTGCTAGCCCCCTGAGCACCGACGGATGCAATATTTTCTAAGGCGGGGGGGGGGGGGGGGGAATTCAGCAAATCCGTACAGTCCACCAGCCTTCATATCTCGTTCAGTAGAGGAGGGATGGGGAGGGGAGGGGAACTCACGTTCATCGTCTTCCTTTGGCGACCAGAGATATTTCCAGAAAACTGATCATGGGTGTATGTTATATGGAAGAATTGTACATGGAAATCACCTTTTGATTCTCACAGGGGTGCTATGCCTCCCAAATATACGAAGAAGCTCTCTTACGAAAAGTAACATTCATAAAAAGTAAAAGCAAAATGCTCCTCCATGTCCTAATTAATAATAGATGGAAAATATAGTTGTATTAGGAAATGATACTACTATCCATGATTACAATGGTAATAACAATAAAATTTTCTCTAAAACTAGATGATAACTCTGCTCCTATGATATTACTGTTAACTATTGTTACTATTATTACATCATCATAATCAGTACTAAAGTAGCAGGTCCTATTGGAACAAATGTCGGTCAGCCCTCCCCTGCCCCCCCCCCATTCAGAAAAGCTGTCTACGATGGCTGCCGATGGCTGAATTGCCCCCCACCCCCCCCCCCCCCTTCAGCCCAAAAAAGGGGGATCGACAACCCTGTTTGAATTCTTAATCGCTCCTTTTCTGGTCCAAACAATCCCCCACCCTCACCCCACCCCGCGCAGAGCGACATTTTTTCAGGTTTGTAAGTGGTAAACATTTTATCAAGAATGGATCTTTAAGTAGAAATTTTGAGCTTGGACAAAACAATTTCAAAATGCATCAATACTTCTCCAGCGAAATTTACAGATGTGGCAATGAGATGATATCGATTCTTGCATAATAATGAACTAGCCCCATAATCCTATGATCACCCCTTTTTAATCGCCCCTGGTAATGATAGATCTTCCATTCCCACTCCCATAACAATTAAACAGCAACGGTGATTCTACCCATGTTGTATGTCATTAAACAGATAATTCACCTCACACGTGACGTCACAAAATCAGAACTTTAAATTTGAATAACTCTCTTTTCCTTTGACCGATGTTCGTTAAACCCTCACTAGTGTGTTTCGTTCATGTGTCTCCTTTTAATGAAACCAAAATATTTCAGGGTGAATTATCCCTTCAAGGAGAACACGAAAGGCACGTGAACAGAGATGTCTGGGAAGCTATCTGGAAAGGTGTGATTTCTGCAATACCGTTTCTTTGGACCCAGATGCTCACTAGCCAGCTTTTTAACAACACATTATACTTTATACATTATACTTTTAAAAATCAATTTTAACTCAGTTCAAGCTCAATTGACACATCATAAAGTCAAGGGATGTCAATTTTTTTTAGAGATAGTTTTGGTGACATTTTTTTTTACTTTTCTTTTAATAATCCTTGGAATATTCAATGAGATTTTCACTTTTTGACAAGTTTGGATCTCAAAATATGTGTGTATGAGACAATAAATTCAGAACAATGACCATTGTGTATCACACCTGTTAATCCGCTAGCAACTGCCACCACAGTATCATTAAAAATGCATGACTCTTCTGACAGAAAAGAAGTCGTGGGTTGGCATGTGTGATGCACAATGACTGAATGAATTATCTCATACATACAAATGTTGAGGTCAAATTAAATTTCTACAGTTTTTAAAATCCTGTTTCTGCTTAAGGCTCACATAATCAATAATACATCTAGCAGCATTTAAGTATTATAAGGTACCAAATGGCACCGCTGCTATGGGAAGAGGCACTTAGTAGCCAATTTCAGCTTATCCTTTGTTTTTAGAGCTTTGTCCTTATCACTCAATGTCTGCAACTGGAAAATGCTTTTCATGGTTACTTTTCATGTAATGAACTGCATTTGGGAACGTTCCATTTATGATTCAAGTACACCTAATGAGCATATCTAACAATGTAATAAGTACTTCCCAGAGGGTGATCACGGAAACGAAGAATTTTTGGCGTTCTTGATCTTGATTTCTGATTATTTTTTTCAAAAGTGTCAACAGTTATTTTTAAAAACCTAATATAAAAATAACGTCCCTGTCAACTCAACCTCCCGACTGCGAAATTTGATAGATTTCTACAAGGTAAAACCAAGGATGTGTAAGGAAGGAGGGACAACTCGAGCATAATTTATTCAAACATCTGTATGGATACTAAAGCGTGCTAATGAATGTCAAAAGCATTCCACAATCACTGCAATGCTTTGATGTCCCATGCGCGCCACCGACATTTAGCTGCTGTCAACTTGGAAACCAATATCTTTAATTCACTGTGTTGTCTCTGGAAGCTGTTTCTTATCACATTTTTATGTAATTTTCAAGAAAGTTACGGGCAACACCACTAAAGATCCTGTATTCGTTTTTCTTCTAAATAATTTTTGAATGATGCACAAACAGAGATTATAAGATAATATTCTTACTTACACAATTAACAAATTTCTTCACTTTCCGCAGATTTCCGCAAATGTAGGATTCAATCATTATCAAAATTATATCTTAAGCTGTTTATTTTCATTAACAGAGTTTGCGTGCATTTGCGTGCATTTGCGTGCAACTGAGATGTTTTAGTAGAAAAAAACTGTTTATTTTTGTTCGCTGGTATCTCTTTTCCTCACAAAGGTATGGATGCAATCCAACAGAATTGGATAAGCGAAATAAGACTCTTTCATTTCTTTTGTTCTATTTAAGAAACCGTTGCTACGCAATCCTGTTCGTTATTTTTAAAACACCTGAAAAGCGTATGCTGAGAAGACATTTTTTGTCGGCGGAGCCACGCATGGGTTCAAAGAAAGAAAGTTATTTCATATCCTTCCATAACACATCCCTGGTAAAACTATATGACAGTTGAAATTATATCCGAACCAACTTCCTGTGGTGATAGACAGCGATGGGCCCACATGCTTTCGGGCATCCTTCAAAAGACCGTTTCTCATAATGTATTCACAAATTTCTCCCTGACTGCAGAGTAAGGCGTTATTCCATTCACATTGTACTCGGTGTTTCAAAAACTTTTGACACTTTTGAAAAATAATAATAAATCAGTTTCACCTCACATCAAGTTCAAATTGGTACATCATACAGTCAAGGGATGTTTATTGCTTTAGATACAGGTTTTGTGACATTTCATTGATTACTATTTTGGTAAAAATTCTTGGAATATGTAACATTATTTTCACTTTTTGACAAATTTGGACCTCAACATTTATGAGATAATTAATTCAGAACAGAACATTGTGCATGTTGTGTATCACACCTGTTAATTCGCTAGCAACTGCCACCACATCATTAATAATGCATGATGCTTCTGACAGAAGAGAAGTTGTGGATGAAATGAAAAAAATAGCAGAAAATTCAATAAAGATCATACAAGCTACCTACTTGACTAGAAAGGAACTCACCGCAGAGTATTCGTTGTCCTCCCAATCTCGGTAGAGCACGGGGAAAAGAAGCCGAAGTAAAGAAGGGAAAAGAGAGTGGCACAGGCGAAAAGTATCGCCATGTTCAGCGGCCGACATTTTCGTGAGGCCATCAATTCGCTTTGAACGTTATTAATCGTAACAGTCAATAAAAGGGTCACACGTTATAGTCTACTGTGTTTTTTTTTCAACTGGATGCTAGAGACAATAAAAGGCGGAGTTTTACCACTAATATATACGATTTCAGATCGGAGAGGTGGTAAGGCTGTGATTGCTGATTGGATAATGGAGAAAGCTAGATCGGTTGCGGCGATATCACTTCCGATCGAATTAGATCAAACAACCTTTGTCATACCATAGTTTCTATATAGAGTACCGAAGTGTGAAGTCATGTGAACATGTTTTCCAAATAACGGGTTCTAACTGCGTGAGTAGAGCAAACATCGGAAACTCTATCCAGGAGTGCCTGACTCTGACCCGCTAAACAGTGTCTGACCAGTGAAAATAGGTAAATGGGGAAGGAAGGAGGGGGGAGAAGCGTGGAGAGGAGATTAAAGAAGGGAAGAGTTTTCCACCTCAGGAATGTTTGGTAAGTAGACATAACATGTACTGCAGTAGTCAACCCATTTCCAATAGCAATAGATGCTTTCAATGCGATGTGTTTGGGTAGGTGGGGAAGTGGAGTAAAACGGAGACTAAGACTCCCAACGTACTTACTTAAGGGTCTTCAAAACGCACAGTCTGGAAAATCTATAAATATAGATAACATGATTTGTCAAAGCAAAGAGATACAGAGATTTAGTGGGGTGGGGGATGGGGGGGGGGATAGGATCGATCAGAGAGATAACGTTAGACTTTAAGACGTTATTTAATCACACAGCCACGCAGTCCTTCATAAAAGATAGGAAGAACTCTGCAAGTCAACTATCTAACATTCATAGCAGTGAAGGACCATTGCCCATTTCCCACGTCTCCTTGTATTCGATTATTTGCGTAACGTTCTCTACACAAATTCAATAAGCCAGTTCGTAGTTGCAATGTGCGCATGAACACATCATTGCTGGTTCAAATGACCTCAGGTCAATCGAACCACTCACAGAGTTAAATGGAAATTCATTAGACGGTCGACCACGTTTATACCCATTATCATGCAAATACGAGAACACCTATTCAGCTATGTGAAGGTAGTGAAAGAACATTCCACGTGTGCACCTGATTCTATTTGTGTTATGAGCACGCTTTAAAATGTCTTTACATTGATTAACCAACACTGCTTCACGAACAAATCCCAGTCTGCATTCTCGTAGTATGTGATTCAGTGGATAGTCCGACCATGGTGTAACTACGAACTGGCTTATTGCGGCGCAAGTCTAATTTTTAGACCAGCCAGACAGCCACGAGGTAAATATTTGCCTATGCAGACGTCAGTGGTAGGTAGTGAACGAATGGCACACCTTGTCTATACGCGCATATACCAACTTATTATATGCTTTAGGCGACACGTAGGAATTATCATATAGGAACTACAAAAGCCTATTATTATATGTTCTGTCACTTCTTGCTTCGTTTTAAAAAAAAAAATGAATGAATAAATGTATGAATAAAAATGTTCGTGGTAAATTTCCTTCATAAGGATGAAGTGCGAAGGAGAGGATGTTTTACAAAAGCAGAGGAAAAGAAGAAAAAATAATAAGAAGAAATACAAATACGACAAATATATAAAGCTGATCTTTTCGATCTCTTTCTTCTTCAGTCTATAATGAATATATTGTACTTGTCAATTCAAACCCCCCTCCCCCCCCCCCAAAAAAAAAAAAAAAAAAAAAAAACGAGACATACTTGTGGACAAGTATGGAGTGGTCTGTATTGGCAAATTCATGCAAAGACGTAGGCTGGTAAATACACGGTGACACCATCTATGCATTAGAAATCAGAGGCAACGCTCAAGAAAGCTCATAGCGCACGTACAACATACACACATTCCAGAAACTTGCCTGAATGGTCTCATGTATGTGTTCACAAAATGTAATTAATAAAAGAAAATGGGAAAGAAAATCTCAAAGAGAATGACAAAGTAAGGGATTGAACAGATTAAAGAAGGTCGCAAAAATAGCATTGCAAAAGGAATGAATGTGGCACCATCGATTCATGAATAAGAAATTAGAGATACCGCTCAAGAAAGCTAATAGCGCACCTACAATATACTAAAATTTCAGAGACTTGCCTAAATAGTCACATGTATCTGCTAACAACATGTAATTAATAGTAATATAAAATAATGGGCTGAGAGGAAAAAATGTGAAAGAACATCTCAAAGAGAATGACAAAGTGAGGAAAAGAAGAGGAGAAGGTGGCAAAATTAACATTGCAAAAGGAATAAAAAAAATTGACCCTACCCACTTCAGAAATCGAACATGGGGCCTCGAGATCTTAAAACGGCGCCTTACACATTGAGCCACAAATCTTCCCATTCACTTAACACGTAATGCCCAGCAGGGACTAGAATGACTAGAAATCGATATTCAAGCTTAAATGTCACCATGATCCCGACTTCTGATTAACAAATGCATAGAACGTTCCCGAGAGCTTGCATACTCAGCTACAACATACTAAAATTTCAGAGTAACAGATTCAAACATAAGCGACATACAGCTCCTAGAAGGTCGTCATGTCATTTCATGAATACCCCCTTCCAATGACATAACAGGTGCATACGTCCGATTTTCACATTATTGCGTATAATGAAATTTACACCTTGAAGACGCCATCAAAATGAAAAATGAAGGTAATTTTTCCATAGAATAAGGTCTCAGCTACAACATACTGAAATTTGGGATAAAATTGATCAAGGATTACTTAGATACGCAAAAACGGGTATAAAAGTCATGACGCCATGCGAGAAAATTCATTTTTTCGATTTATGTGGCAATATGATGTACTGAACAGTAAAATGACACATGATATCACATCTAAATTTCATACCCTTTCCGAATATATATATAAAAAAAAAAAAAAAATTGGGGGTCAGCAGCCATTCTGAGGAGCTATGGCCAATTTAAGGTAGTCATGTTTTTTTTTTTTTTACTATATTTGCACATAAAATCGTATTGACGCACGCGAAGACTTTTAAATTTGACGTACCCGCACGACCTTGTTATTGCATGGAAATGGCTCAAAATTGCAGGATGTGATGTTTGTAGTGTCAAAAACATGAAACCAGTAAACAAAGGGAATTTTTAGGTGGCGTACGTGTTACACACGGAAAAACGCGCAAACGCGCGGAAATTTTTCAAATGCTTGAAAAATTAAGAGGTGATCTGTCGAAGACCACCTAATAATTGCAACAAAATATTCATTTTTAATTACACTAAATTTCCGTAGTGCTATATTTATGAAAGTGAGTGTACTGAGGAATACGATAGGAAAGGATATGATAAGATAGGAAAGGGTAAGGATTGTGTACGTGCTCGTATGTAGCCGATCCAAGTATGATTAGTAATGTGAAATATCATCCCTCCATTTTTATTATTTCTTTTGGCCCATTTGGCCCATATGGGTCCGAGATGGGTCCCAGATGGGCCAAATGGGGCCTTTAACATTTTTGTAACAGACCAACAGAAAAATGATGCATATGGACTCATATCATTTGACCTTTTGACCAGTAGATGACCTTTGACCCCATTATGCTCATAATTACCCAAGGATCATTTGTACCAAGTTTGATCACAATTGATGCAGAAATGAAGACATGGAGACATGGGAGCAAGTTAAACAAAAACATTTTTGTAACAGACCAACAGGAAAAGTGATTACATGAATTCGACAAGTATCAAATGAAATGAAACAAACATTGATTCTCATAAGTCGGCACAGTCTTAAATAAAATAGCCCTATTTATGTAGTTAAAATAATAGGGTTTCCTTATCATTAAATTGTAAATCGTTTATTGAGTATTTCATCTCTATGGAATTAACCTCCATTTTGTGTCCGGAGGTGTCCGAAAAAGTTACGGACCGAATTATTTTTACGATTTCATCAAAATTCTCTTCGCTCATCCCCAAAACTAACAGACCGTTATTTCATTATGTAATCAATCTTCATTCACGTCGTTCAAACAAAACGTTACTAATGGTAACCCCAAAGCTTGTCCGAGGTTTGTCCGCGTAGCAAACACTAATTAGATTCAGAGTGCGTTCCCTCTATTGAAAGTGAATCACGGCATACATGTAAATGTAATAACTCGTCACCAGGCAGTAAGGGGGGAAATTGTGAATACATTACGAAAATGGCTTACTCACAGTGTGTACATCAAGATCAGCTATGCACTCCCAGCAAAGAATGCACGGTTGACATATTTCTCAAAACAGATGTTATTTTGTTATTCAGAGAAAATCATTGCCTAATCAGAAATACAGCATACTGTTTAAAACACCTGAAAGTCTGGCAGTTTGATGAGGTTTGATAATTCTTTGATAGACCAATTTCGTAATGTATGCACATCCCCACACTAACAGACCATTTTCATTATGTAATCAAATGTTTTTCACGTCGTTCAAACAATACCTTACTAATGGTAACCCCAAAGCTTGTTCGAGGTTTGTCCGAGTAGCAACAACCAATAGATTCAGATTAAGTTCCACCCATTGAAACTGAATCTCGAAACGCCATAAATATCGGTGAATGTATTTATTTTGATGTCCCATGCGCGGCACCGTCATTTTGCTGCCGTCAACTTGGAAAGCAATATCTTTAATTCCCTGTTTTGTTTCTTGAAGCTGTGTTTCTTATCACATTTTTTTTTTGTAATTTTCAAGAAAGTTAAGGGCAACACCACTAAAGATCCTGTATTCCTTTTACTTCTAAATAATTGTTCAATGATGCACAAACGGAGACAATTATAAGATAATATTCTCACTTACATAATGAAAAAATTTCTTCACTTTCCGGAGATTTCCGGAAATGTCGGATTCAATCATTAACAAAATTATAAATTAAGCTGATAATTTTCATTAACAGAGTTTGCGTGAATTTGCGTGCAGCTGAGATATTTAACTAAAAAAAACTGTTTATTTTTGTTCGCTGATATCTATTTTCTTCTCAAAAGTATTGATGCAATCCAACAGAAGTGGACAAGCGAAATTTTGTATTCTCTGAGAAACCATTTCTAGGCAATCCTGTTCGCTATTGTTAAAACACGTAAAAAGCGTGTACGGAAGTCAACAATACACCATTTTCATAATGTATTCACAACTTTCTCCCTAACTGCGTAGTAACGCGCTATTGCATTCACCTGTATCTTGTCATTCATATTCAACGGATGGAATGCACTTTAGAATGTATTAGTTGTTGCTACTCGGACAAACCTCGGACAAGCTTTGGGGTTCTCATTGGTAACGTATTAGGCGTGAATGAAATATTTTTTCACGCCGTTGGCATTAATGGCACTTTTACTTTTCTGACGTCACTGAAGGTGTGCGGTTTTTTTTCCAAATTTTCGTCAAAATAATACTTTAAGTCAGCAATAGACCATTTTCGTAAATGTATTCACAACTTTCCCCCTAACTGCGTAGTAACGCGTTATTGCATCCACCTGTATCTATCATTTAGGTTCAATGGATGGAATGCACTTTGAATGTATTAGTTATTGCTACTCGGACAAACCTCGGACAAGCTTTGGGGCTCACATTAGTAACGTATTATTTGAACGGCGTAAACAAAATATTTCATTCACGCCGTTGGCATGTATGGCATTTGGACTTCTCTGACTTCACATGAGGTGTGCGGGGTTTTTTTTTGTCAATTTTTCGTCAAAATGAGACTTTATTGCGTCAAAAAAATGTGAAATTCGTTTTTAGTGGATAATTTTACATAGATTAGTAGGAACTTATTATTCTAATTTAGTAACCCTTTAAGAGTCGTTTCGGACACGCCTGTTTCAATCAAGGAAACTGGTCATGTGTGACTTTCTGTGCAACTGGTTTGAACCTTCATGATGATATGCCGTTGAGCTTGTTCCATATCTTCAACCACTCTTCTTGCAGAATCGAGAAGATCTTTGTAATGATGAGTTTTAAGCAGTCTCGAACTAAACACCTGAGCTAGTTACTCTTGCTGCTCTTGTTCAAATGTTGGGATTTAGAGTGATCAGACTCTTAAAGTCCAATAGAAATACTTTCAAACACATATGACGTCATCAAAATACCGCTTTCTGATTGGCTGATTGGATGTATCATGTTACATCGTAATTTGTAATCACGGAGTTTTTCTTCAAATCTTTGTTGAAATGTTCGATATCAATTAAGGTGATCATACCTGTAAATCTAGATTACTCTGAGTTACTCTCTGCGCTGTCGGCAGGAACGTCTTGGATGGTTGGATCTTTTATCATGTTCTGAACATCAGGAGTAAGTGGCTGTGATTTCTGTGCTCTCAGAGACTTGCTGCTGATGTCACCAATTACCATCAATCTATGGAAAACATCGCTGATGTTGTCCCTACGAGATGTCTTTCTGGCATGTCTGCGTCGATAGATCTTGTTATCTTTGTTTCTAGCTTCCTGTGCCTCTTCGCTCATCCCAATCGGCAGGACTAAAGATGACAAGATTCTGACTCCATGAACGAGGCGGACGTGGACGCTTACAAGAAAGCGAAACCATGGATATAATTGGAGCTGTAACTTAGCTGCTTCATGGCAATATGTTCTGAATATGTTAGGCTCCAGAGGAAGTTTGCATGATAAGGCGACCATTATCATTTGGTACTTATAGATATAAGGTTTTCATCCAAGCCACAGATGTCCGCAAACACAGCATTTACGTTCTTGAAAGCCCTGCGAGCTGTGTTTCCGTCGTTCGTATTTCCTGCACCTTGTTTAGGTTCATCTACTGTCAGGCCTAGCTCGTCTTTGAAGCGATCATTGATCTCCTGTTACTTTCGCTTCACTGAATCCTTTTCTGCTGCTAATGACACGCGCCATTTCTTGATTTCAGCACGGTATGCGATGTGGAGCAAGATCTCGAAGTACCTTATCAACTTATGAAGAGTCGAAAGGCCGTAAACGTAGGCCTCCGGATCTGGGCAAGGCATTTCTTCCAGGTTGTTGAACTGTGTTGGCTCGCATTGCAAATGTAGCATCTCATGGAAGATTTTGTTTCTGTGAGAGCATTGATGACCTTCTGCTATGGTCTACCATGGTTAAATGGAGTTCATAGTTGACTTTCATGTCAGCGATTCTGTTCATGTCTGCTTCTACCTCGTATGTGATGTCAAGGGCAACATCCATCGGCTGCAGATTGACGATTTCCTGTTTTATAGACCTGTCCATACCCTGGCTTAACTCTGTTGTTTCTTTGGCAAAGTTGAGGCGAAGAGGTCGACAGAATCTAGTTGAAGACGGCACTGGATTCTCCCACAAGATTTGATCGACACACTCTAGCTGCAGAGGAACGACAGTTGCACAGAACAAGCTCTCATCCGTCTTTTCTGGTGAAGAAAACCGTATACTCGCTCTGTCCTGATTTGTCATCAAAACCATACTTGCAAACTAATTTGCAAACCATCTGCTCGTTATCCTCGAGGCCCTCCACAATATTTGTCATCACCTCCCTTTGCTCCTCGATGATTCGTAAGGCAGTATGATCAAGGAGATTCTGAAGAGGAACCTCGGCAGAATCTTCCGCAATTGTAATGTTCCCTGGATAACACTTTACCTTGACCTTCCTCACTTCATTATATGGTGGGTAGATGCGATGTCGGAGTTATTCCTCTTTGCTGACAATTTAACAGTCTGATATGATTGTTTTGTCATTCCTGTTTCGACAAGGAGTGATAAGGCTTCATCAGGAGTGTACCATTCAGGTGTTTTCGCTGTCTGTTTTATGAGTTTTCTGATCTTGGCGGGTGGGGACGGAGAAATCATATTAAAGTTCAGGACATATCTTAGATCTGGGTTTTTCTTGTATGTTCCTTGAGATACAGCAAAAATAAGCTCTGGTGGATCTCTTTGACTCAATAATTCCTGTGCCTTCCTTTGTTTAGATCTTTTGGCTAACGCATCCCAGTCTTTAGCCGGTCGACCTGCAATCGACAATTGGGATGTTGACGGCATATTTCTCTCTACCCGTTGAATTGAATCTGCAATTTCAACTGGAAAGTATGCTATCAAGCCACTCGTTGTTCTTCTCGACAAACCTTGCACATATACGCTTATTTTTCCTCCACTTCTCTCGGTATCTGTAGAGAAAAGCCTTTATGCAATCCGATATCTTACAAAGTAATACTTCAGGCACAATACTGCTATCAAAATCATGATGTTGGCTGATGAAGGCCATGCATTATGTCAGTCCACATGCTGTGTCGTTCAAACTGTCAGAAGAATGAATTATTTCGAAGAGTCTTCGCCTTGTTATATTCACATGAGCCATTGTGAATTACTCAGAACGATGGGTCTGTAAAAGAAAACGGAGAACATAATGAGTGCTTGCATAGGTATTTGTTTTAGTGTTGAATTTCCATAAGAAATATCACACATCAATATCATATTAGAAACATAACATCCATCTCCAGTACTAGTCAACTACCATAAGCACTCGATCAGGTATAGATAATGCAGAACATTAGAACTCTGAGTCTGACTTTGAAGTAAGCAATCGTTTAACAACTCGAAGAGCATCCACGGAGATAAAAAAAAACAACAACTAGTATACCTTTATGTAATACACATTGACACTATATGCATAAAAAAGATGATAATTCTTACCTTTAACGGCGTATATAACCATGATAACCAAAACAGTGCTCAGCATTTCCTCGTGATACACCGTGAAAAACAGTAAAAGAACAGCACTGAACATATTTTGCATCAAAGCGTGTAACCGTGTATGCAAGTATGATTATTGTGCAGTATAGAGTGTTCATTTCACTGTGACCTCCACCCAGCCATCGACCCCACAGACCCAAGCCATCGTCCACCTCATTGTTTACATCATACATCCGTTACCACCCTCGTGGCCAGGCCTACTCCCAATGTCACACCCCTTCCTTGTATAGTGCAAGATATGAAGAATAAAGGCAAAAACTGACTCCAAAGAAGCAAAGATACATAAAACCGTGATGTTTTAAAAACCCAATTCAATACATTATGGCACAAGCCAGTGATAAACGTAGTTAAAACAGATAGATGTTATAGGATCTCCCGGGTTGACGGTTGAAGGGTGCAACAAGATTAGCTATGCCATTTTTTTTTTATTACCATTAATTAACCACAGAGACCCGCTCGATGTAAACAATGAAATCCTAGGCCTATACTGTGAAGACACTTGATGCCCCTTTTCTCTCGCTCTCTCTCTCTCTGTCTCTCTCTCTCTCTCTCTCTCTCTCTCTCTCTCTCCCTCCCTTTGTCTCTCATCCCCTCTTTCTATATTTCTCGCTCTTTCATGTCTCATCAGCTAAGAAAAATGCAAGGAGACTGTGAAGCTTATACCTTATTCGTGTATAAACGCGTACATGTTGTGTGTGTGATTTGCCTGCGTATGTACTGCGCTCAGTATTGCATGGCAGATTTAAGCGAAAAAAAGGACGAACGTACATGCGGGTGGAAATGGGTTTTACTCAAAAAGGTGCAAAAACATGCAGCCAAATTTGGTACCATTGTAAAGCATGAACTGTACAGTCAATCATATTTGTAGCGCGGGAATAGACGGGAATGTTGACCACTTATGAGCATGAAAAAATATATGCTATTTTCCTGTCATTATTTTGGGTTGCATCATGATTTACTTCCAGGAGGAAAATTTGTTTGCCTAAACTGTATAGTGATGTGAAATAACTATTCTACAACAGGCAAATGCGATATTATGGGGATCAAATGATTCGTTTAGCAATTAATTTATACGGCCTACAAATTTTATAGACGATGTACCTAATAATCCAAATATCCGAGTTTTTAAAGAAAAAAGAGCCACTTAAAATCAATTTCAAGAAGAAATATTGCTCAGACGTATGCCAGAGGTTGTAATCTTTGCTTAGAATGTGAAAAAAAACCCCATTGTTTTGACAACCAAACCCCTATTTGGGCACACTTTTGCTCACGCGTGGCCCACTGCGCGTCGAGCCCGGTTTATGAGCACGCCCTCATGCGGCGCAGAAAAGTGCGAATTGCTCTGACCGTCCCTGACGTGATATGAAGCCAGGTCAAGAGTTAGTTTGTTTTCCCCGAATCTTTAGATGGATTTCAAAACATTACTCCTTTTAACCCTGCTCTGAACCAAACTCATCCTAATTATGAGTCATTTTTCGAGCATTGATTATGGTCATCGAGCATGTGAGTATATTTTACCTTACAATATAACCTTACTCTTCGTAACGTTTAATATCGTGAATCATTAACTTACACAGAAATAGATTAGTGGGAAAACGATAATTCTATTCGATTGTGACGTGATTTCAAACATGATCCTTGAACCTTGAAGAAATAATCCCTTAAGCAGCTCTTCCAAGCTAAACTGGGATGTGATGTGCTGTGACAGTAGGTGATGGTGCAGGCAATTTTGGGGATTCTATTTACAATAAAAATTGTGAAGTGCAAGTAAAATGATGCTCCCAGGGTTTACACTTACAGCATCCTGGAACCTACACTCAACAGTAGGTTCTAACCCTCTGATGTCTGACAGGAAGGGCAGCCTCCTGGAAGACAGCAACCGATGGGGCAGTAACCGCTGTAGCTGGTAGATGGTTCCAGATGCGAATAGTGCGGGGATAATATGAGAATTTGTATGAATCAATTGTTGCTTCAGGTATTGATGATATTGTTTAATGTAGGCCTAATGATTAATGTAATTGTTTAATGTAATGATATTGTTTAAAGTATGATATTGTTTAATGTTGGGGTATACTGCTGATTCTTACCGAGTTTCACGAGTTTTGCAAATGGGACACCCTGCCATTAAGTTCTCTCCTGCTAAGAATGAGGTCTGGTTTTCAGGGATCCGGGAGGGTTTCACCTGCACCAAGCTGTTCTTCAGCTAAGAACGACTTTAATTAAAGCACGCCTGGAGATCTTTCTTGTGCTAAATGAGATTCTCAAGGATTTTGATTCCCATCAAATTTGATGTTCATAAATTAAGATTCTTGTCGTTAACAAGTGTGTGAAAACAAAGTTAATGATTTTTCAAAATTGATTAGGATTGTTTGAAATGAACTCCTCATATGTTGAAACAAGAACAAAGTGTGGTATCTCATTTAGCCTTAGAAGTTTAGAAAGGGTCACCAGTCGTGCATAGAGTTGTTCTTAAACTTACCTTGAGAACACCCCCCAGGTAAAATTCAGAAACAGGTTGAGGGGCCAGTAAAGCTGGGATTGCTCAAAGAAGTGCAATTGACCAAGCTCATCAGGTAAGCCTCCCTCTGAAACATTTTGCCTCAACTTTTCTCCGTCAAGTATTCATGTATGAAAAGTGCAATACACATTTTGTTCCCCGAACAGATGATGATGGAAAAGCTGACCCCAGCAGAAATGACATGCCCTTGCAGTTCTCGGCCAGGAGTGGGCCAAAGGTCATTGAGAGGTCATTCGAAGAAGGTGAGCATCTGTTTGATGGTTTCAGTCATTTGTGAAGAAAAAAACATTTCATTTTTTACTTCTTCTTTAATCCTGCTTTTTTCAATCCATTCATATTTTTCTTCATCTCTTCCCCCTCTTTCCCCTCCTGCTGTTTCATTCGTCTTCCCTTCCTCCATCTCCTCTCTTTCTACAGATATCTAATCTCAAATCAACTTGAATCTCAAATAAAAAAAGCCCCCCAAAACAAATAGCCCTGATATTGTATTAACACAAAACACAAGCATTAGAACATACGTTATTTACCTTGTGTTTGTTATTAGCAGGACACCAAATGATGTATCATTATACAAATGATGCACAGGTTTGAGTGGGTCAGTAGGAATTGTGTACACAAGATAGCTCTGAATTGCCTGAACCCACGAGGCGAAGCCGAGTGGGTTTCGGGCAAAATTCAGAGCTACCGCGTGTACACAATCCTACTGACCCACGAAATAAACCTGTGCATCATCTGTTTTATAGAATGGGCCCCAAAATCTAATAAAAAACGGAAAAATCTCTGTCAACCTCATTTACCGGATGCATGGAAAAATCATGCGTCCGGTAATTACCGGATGCATGGTTATGACAAAATCATGCATCCGGTAATTACCGGATGCATGGTTATTGACCAATCAGATTGCAGAGATCCATCTTCAACATCAATGATCATCAATGATTGGAATCATCAAAATCTGCCAAGACTAAAAATTATTGACTTTTCACATAGAGAAGTGTCCAAATAACACAGCTAAAATATGAGATGATTTTCTCCATAGACCATGTCAGGTGGAGAAATAGAGTCTGCATGTATAGAACTACCAAGTTCATCACGCTTTAATTTGATAACAATCATTTAAACGACGTAGTCATATCAGAAAAGACAGATTTACTGCGAATGTCCAGGGTGGCATTGAGTGCACAAATGAACGTATTCGCAATGCACGTTAGTGGGCAAATCACCGCAGCAACGTCTCACACAGTGCTGCGACAGCGTAGAATTCAGTCATGAGTTTGTCCTCTTCTCCGTTCGAAATATCTTCCAAATTTACGTGTTTCACCTCTGCAAAGCGTTTATATGTAGAAAATTAGTATTCGATTCTTCGAGTTAAATTTGTACTCACTGAAAGCATCTGAATCGTCCAAAATTTGTTTCAATTCTTCATGTCACTTTATCGGGGGTTCTCGTGATTCGTGGGTGCCGCCATTAGCGTAAGCAACATTGGTATCGATCATGTTAATTCTCGGTATCGCGATATCGTGTTGATATCGTGTTGATATCGCGTGCTGCCAGTAAAAAAAAATTACACGGCAATTACGGGTAATTAACCAATCAGATTGCAGAGATTCTGACACCCATTCTATAAACATGTATATCTCCTTCTATATCATTTTTTGATGTGTAATCCTGTCTTCCTCTCAATTAGTTTTGGGGAACAGAGTAATCTAAAACGTAGAGATAAAAGGACTAAGCAATTATGAAAAACAATCCCTTGCATGTCTTTGATTCTTTTGACTCACCAGTATCTTAAATAATGAGTTTCAAGCTTACATGTATATCAACAATAGACATTCATATTTTCCTGTGTTAGAATCTCGGGAGCCACATCTGACAGTGTCTCGCAGGACTTTGCTGAACAAATCGCCTGGCGCCTCAACATCGGAGGAAGAGATGCATCAGATGTGGGGACCTGGTCAGGGTGGCCAAGGTGGGATGCCCTATGATGGTGGCCCAGGTGGCCACGGCCCCATGGGTATGCCCGGGCCCGGCATGATGGGCCCAATGGGCCCCATGTATCCTGATGGACCCATGGCAGGACCTATGATGGGTGGGCCCATGATGGGAGGCCAGATGATGAGTGGCCCGATGGGTGGGCCCATGATGGGGGCACCTATGATGGGGGGACCGATGGGCCCGGACATGGGCATGGGCAACATGCAGATGGACGACCAAAAGAGGCCTGTCTTACATTTCACAGGATTCACCCTCTTTCCACCAAGTATCCGTGAGTATCCCGTCATCTTATCTCCTGCTTTAGTTTACATTAAATTGATAGTTCACCCTAAAATTAAGTTGGTTTTAATAAAATCAGGTACATGAAAGAAACATTAGTGAAGGTTTGACGAAAATCCATCAAAGGGTACGAAAGTTATGATCTTTTGAAATTTGAAATTTGTGATGTCACATGCGAAGTGCTCTCCTATATGTTGTGTACTCTATGATTCCATAAATTGCTCTTTTTCTGTTTTTGATGAAGGACTGTTTTTTTTTTATATAGGTAAGTTTGTAAAAATGTGTTTCTAATGATGTATCAACTGCGCAGGTAAAATGATGCATATCCTTTTGAGAAAATGGACATTTTAAAACAAAATTGTACACAATATGGGAGAGCACCTCCTATATGACATCACAAAATCAAAACTTTTAAAGATGATAACATACTCATCCTTTGACGGATTTTTCGTCAAACATTCACTTATATGTTTCTTTCTTTTTTCTTCTATCATTGAAACTAACTTATCTTCAAGGTGAACTATTCCTTAAAACGGTATCATAAAGAAAGAACACTGTAGCTTGTGTGGATCTATAGATCGTAACTTCATAAGTATACAATTGATTGTATCGTGTATAGGCTTAGACTTGCAAGAGATAGCAGGCATAGTTCTGTGATACAGTGAGTTGCAATAGATAGCAACTTTGCAATTGATCACAGAGTCGCAGTGGATACATTCATTCACTACGTTTATTGTCCTTAATGGAAATTATGTATAAACTTTAATACATAAAAACGTCATGACATGAAGAAATAAGGACGAAAATGACAAATACCTTGGTACATAATGATTAACCAAACAATGACACATTGCACACTCTGCGATATGCAATCGACAAAAGAAAAAATATGGAACAAATCGCAATCTATACAATACATGCAATGTTTAAGACAGGGTGACCCTTTTGCTCCCTCCAGACCAAGGCGCTCCACCAGTTGGGGAGCGTCCCCCCGGCTGCAGGACCATCTTCGTGGGCGGGCAGCCGGAGAAGATGACCGCCGAGATGATGACAGAGCTCTTCACCAAGCACGGGGGAGAGATCATCAACATTCGTCAGGGGAAACGCACCTTCTGCCACATCCGGTTCAGTGAGGAGAGCGCCGTAGACCAAGCCATGGCCGTGTCTGGTAAGGACTGTTCCTAAGCTACAAACGACTTTACGCACGACTGGTGACCAGGGTGGTGTTTCACCAAGATGTTCGTAAGTTACGAACGACTTTACGAACGACTGGTGATCCCTTCTTGTGCTAAATCAGATTCTCAATGAACAAAGTGTGGTATCGCATTTAGCACAAGAAGGGATCACCAGTCGTTCGTAAAGTTGTTTGAAACTTACGAACAGCTTGGTGAAACACTCCCCGGGGGGTTCACCAAGCTGTTCCTAAGCTACAAACAACTTTACGCATGACTGTTCTTGTGCTAATTCAGATACCCCAATTTGTTGCTGTTTTAACAGAGTGGAAGTTTAATTCCAACAATCCTAATCAAATTTGAAAAATCATATTTTTAATTTTAATTTTCAAAGATCAGATTTCAACTTAAGCTGATGGGAATAAACCTCATTGAGAATCTGATTTAGCACAAGAACAGGTCACTAGTCGTGCGTAAAGTCATTTGTAGGTCAGTGAAACACCTGCTTAAACTCTCTTTACCTTTCCTATCCCATGTAAACTGCTGTTCTATGGGATTTATGTGTATTATAAACTAAGGCAGATATACAGCACATGAAGAATTAATGCACACCAATCCTGTTTCTGGGGCAGTAGCCAAAGGGAAGGACTGGACTCTCTTTAACTCTTGGGATGTCAGATGCTTCTTTTTCCACCAGTAATACATACAAATCCCATAGAGAAGCAGTTTATGTGGCACGCAAAGAGTTGAATCAATTAAATTCAATTTAATTCAACTTTATGTCGTCTTTAACCTATACCTTAGGTAAAAAGCTATGCTTTTTTTAGGTTTTCCTCCATAATAATTTGTACAATTCATCCTGATAAATTGTCCTGATAAATATTTGTTTATACCTTGTTAATTCCTTGTATTTAATGGTATATTATTTTTGAAGATTATTATGGAAAAATAAATCAAATCAAATAAAAAAACAATGATATATAATGTCACATTTCTTATAGATCTATATATTAACTTTACACAGTAGTTTGTGTGTGTGTGTGGGGGGGGGGGGAAGACAAGAAATGCACAAAAAGCTTGTATAAAATAAGATTTGTTCATTTTATACATATCCCATATGTTGTGCAGTCCTTCTTTTTGACATGCACAATTGGAAAAGATCGATTGAGGCAATGAGTCAGTAGCATGTATCTCTATGCCTGTAGTGTGCAAATACATCTTTTACCTGTTGCTTACAGTTAGATTTTGTGGCTTTATGAACCATGGTCCAGTTAGGATGTCAACATTTGCCATGGAACTGCCATAACTAAAGGGTTGAGGCTTCATTGTGTCCTATATATAAGTTAGTTGAAGTTTATTCCTCGTATGTTCTTTAATGTCCCAACAGCAGATTGTATGGTAGTCATGCTACTTAAAAGCTGAGCGGAAAACAGCCAGCCCGCACATATGTGGGCTCACTCAGTACAGAGTGGGTTAATGTGTTTTGTTTATTTTTAGCAGTGACATCATCTTTGAAGTTTCTTTCTAATTGTGGGGAAATACCCTTACCTGTAAGAGCTTGTGTCCTTGACAAATATTTGTGCTATCCCTGTAGGTTACAGGGTGCGCATAGGTGCCAACATTGACCCAGAGAGCAACGGCCGGCTCCGGGTTGACTATGCTCAGAACCGTGATGACCTGTACGAGTTCGAGTGTGACCAGCGCCGCCGGGCCCGCGAGGCGCGTCACCACTCCAGGGACGATTTCTCGCGAGAGGCAGAGAGAGAGGAAAATTCCAAGATTACGCCACGTTTTTCTTCCCTGGAGGGAACCAGCCTTCTTGCCAAGCTCAAAGGTAGCACAGCTCAGATAGAGAACTTGGTTCTTCAAATAAACAAAATCCATTTTATTACATACATTACAATATCGCAGCATCTTATGTTTTAAGATGGCATTATGTTTCTGGTTGTTCTTCCATCCGTCAGTATCTTGTTTACGCAAGAACTAAAAAATTGATAGACTAAATTTCATTAAACTTGGTACAATGATAATATATCGCAGGACCACCAACTGATTACATTTTGGGTCATGTAAGTCAAAGGTTGAATGTCACAGTTCAAGGTCAAAGGTTGAATGTCACAGTTCAAGGTCAAATCTTGAAATTTCTTTTTTACATGATAACTCAAGAAAATCAAACTTCACCAAACATAGTTCAATATTAGTTTATGACTTGACAATTCAGTGATTAAATTTTGGGTCAGATAGGTCAAAGCTAAAAGGCGATAGGTCAAGATCAAATCCTAAAATTTCGCTTTCTACATGATAACTGAAGAAATAAGCGATCAAATTTCATCAAAGTTTGTGCAATGATCTCACTCTTTCTTTCTGTCTCTCTCTTGCTCTATCTGTCTGTTTCTTTCTGTCTGTCTCTGTTTGTCTGTGTGTGTGTGTGTGTGTGTGTGTGTGTATGTGTGTGTCTCTCTCTCTCTCTGTATGCGTCTCTCTCTATCTCTCTATCTCTCCCCCTCCCCCATCCTTCTGGTAGCTGGAGAGTCCTTCCCCCAGGCAGCGAACCTCCTGATCACGTGGCTCGAGAGAGGGGAATGCGACAAGAAGACTGCCAACCAATTCTACCACATGGTTCAAGTAGCGCATGTGTAAGTTGACATGGAGGGAACCAACCTCAAGTCACCATTGTCTGACAATCTGACACAATCATTGATTCACATTTTGAGGCAAGTGATATCATTGTCGACAGAAAATTGTAAGATATGAAGCCATTTTTCATCAGAACTATAATTTTGTTTTCCTCAAAAAGATTAATGTTTCTTCCATCATTTTTCTAAAATTTATGATCTGGGTGTGCGTTGTATCTTCCTCCCGCAATGCAGGAAATTTCAGGAGGACTGGAAACACTGCAGGAAACCAATGCATTATATGATTTTAATTCCCTCAAAAACTATTGTAAAGTTTATTTGGTAATTTGTTTTGAATTTATGATCTGAGTGTGCATTGTACATTTGTGTACACTTACTTACAAAGTTGGCTATCAACTCTCTTTCCTCTCTTCAATAGTATGAAGCTGATGTATCTTTCTACTTTTTTACAAACATATTATTGGAAGGCTATGCCTCTGTGAAGATGTGGCTTGGTGTCATTGTTTCAAGTTTTAAGAGTGGCATTCTATTTCATTAAAAAAAAAATAGGGGTGGGAGGATGTCAATTTGAAGAAATATATGTATAACTTTCACACAGAAAATGTGATCACTTGCTCTGTGGAGTACAGCTTTTTTTGTAGGGTGGGGTGGGGTGGGGGGGGGGGAGAAAGGTTGGCATCTATGACATCTTGACTATCTTTGTGACTCCCGCAGGCATGTGAAGAGGCTGATCGGGGAGAAAGCGACCTGTGACCTGCAGCTGAGCCAGATGCAACAGAACTACCGCATGCAAGTCATCGGCCTAATCACACAATGTAAGCTTGGCCTGTTTGGTATGTGTGTGTATGCGAGTGTGTGTGTGCATGTGGGGGTGTATGGTAGCTTGTGGGGGGCTTAGAAAGAGGCGCCCCCCTCAAGGTGATAGTACAGTGTATATCAGAACTACCGCATGCAAATGATGGGTCTAATTATACAGTGTATGCTTGGTCCTTCCTCTTCCCTGTCACAATCTCTGCTGTTGGTGTGTGTATGTGTGTGTGTGTGTGTGTGTGTGTGTGTGTGTGTGTGTGTGTGTGTTTGTGTGTGTGTGTGTGTGTTTGTGTGGTTGCTTGTGGGGGGCTTAGAAAGAGCCCATCCCCCCCCCCCCCTTTCTTGAATAACATTAGGTATAGGATTTTTGTTTGTTTGAATGAGACAACAGTTGAGGCCTGACGAACACTTGATGGTTCTATTCTGCCATTATTCTAGGTAGGGGGATGTTTTATTGCAGTCCATAATACATATAGATGTGGGGTGCAGAAATCTGCAAGACCTGGGTCCTGTTGCATAAAACTTACCATTGATGGTAACTTTGCTTTCAATTGCAACTTGTATGGAAACCTTGAATTTGATGGGCTGTTGAATGATGTTACCATGGTAGTTGCTATCGATGGTAGAGATATCATTAATGGTAAGTTTTATGTACCGGGACCCTGGTGAACATTCAGTGGCAAGATAAACCATTCCTGTGATAAAAGCAATACATTCATATTTTACATTCTGGAGTTTGACGGGATCTAAAGGTGTAGTATTTCATGTAGTCTCAGCTCTTTATGGTAATTTATGATTTGATTTTCTTTTTTTTCTCAACCTGCTGTGTGAGAAATGTGCTAAAAGGTAGTTTATACACAGTACTAAACATATTATTGTGTGTATGGCAAATGGTAAGTCATTCAGTGTTCTTTTTTGTATCTGTGATGATATGATTAACTTCAATGAGCTTCTTTTTTTTTTTTTTTGGTGTAAGGACAAATATTTCAGTTCTGTATAATATCCAACATGTTGGTTAAAGTGAATGTCTTTTTTTTTTGCACCATTTAAAAATGACATCAAGCTTAAGCATGAGCACCCAACCTTTAGACAAGATCAAAACTTCTGAGAGTGATTTTTATACCTCCAAAATAAGCTGACAATTATTGCTCTTTTGGTATTTGATACAAGAAAAACAAAACAAAGGAGGTATTCATATGTTCATTTTATATTTTAAGTATTTACCCCCACCTCCTTCATACATTCACACTGTAATGGATAGCAATTTGGTTTGTCTTGGTAAGTATAATTCAGGTAAGATTTTTTAAATGATGCAATTCCATTAAGTTCTACATTTTGTAATTAAGAGGAGACTGCTATGAAATCTGGACTATGCATTCAAGTTTCTTTCTGGGGTGTTGATGACCAGGGAACAGATTGAAAAAAGGTGCTTATAGGAAAAAAATCTGATTTTTATTTCTTAAAAAAATATTACAACAGAAAATCTGTAGATGTAATGTCAAAACTAAGGCTGAACAGAGGTAAGCTGGTTGGATCTAACATTTCTTTACATTTATTAGGGAAAAAAGGATCATTCCAGAGCACCAGTTCAACCAACATGCCCCTTTATTTTCACCACATATTCAAGCGTAAATGTTCAGTGATCTGTCAAATCTACTCTCATTGTTAGTGCACAATAGCATGGGCTCATGTAGTAGTTGCTATGCCTCTCAAATCTGCTATGCCATATAGCAATTCATGTATGGGAGGAAATGCGAGTCCCGGAAGAAGAGCAATCCGATTGGCAAAAAAGCTTCTAAGCTGTTTTGTCAATGGTGGTAATCATGTTGTGATAATCAGGATTATTATCACCTTATTTCATGAGGCATCTTGCAGACATTGTAACTATTAATGGAGAAATGCTTTTCTTGTTTCTGAATTCTCTGCTGTGTCCTTCACATGTGGATATAGGGTATGTTGACTTGAAAGGTTTTATTAAAATCAAACTTGCAGCCCGTAGACCGATTTGGGTTTGATGTCCCATTATGACGTGCATAAGTAGCTTGACACACAATTTACATTGAAAGCAAAACAAAACTTGCACAATACCCATGTTGGAATTACGTACATCGACTGTACGTATTTAAATTGCAGACATTAACTGCCCCTATTCTTGGTGAAAGCTTCACCTTAAGCCTACAGGAACCAGAGACACTCCTCTCTTTCAATCTTTACACTATTTATCAATTGTGTTAAAAATTTCTCTTTACCGGTATTTTAATTGATTAATCAAGTTATTGACAAATTTTGACAGCCAAAGCAGAACTAAGTTTAATTAATATTTCATCTGCAAGGTTCCTCTTGGACGTTTTGCTTTTCAAAGATGTCGCTGAGTAGAACGAAGAAATGCATATTTCTAATGTGAAGTATTAGCATTTGTTTGTATGACCCGTCATATTTCCCTCCTCCTGTTGCTGTCGATGTTGTGTGTGTGCGGCCGGCTTGCCCGTCTAGATACGCTGATAGAGCAGGTATTGATGAGTGCTAGTAAGCAGAAGGCATGGGACCATTTCACACGGACACAAAGGAAGAACATCCACGGATGGAAGAAACAAACAAAGGTAGGTCGCAGGAGAACTTTGTCAGGTAAACCTCTGGTAAACAGGAATGAGAAAAGAGAGCGTCCATATTTTGTGGGAGAACTTTGTCAGGAAAAAATCAGGTGAAAAGGAGAGAGAAAAAAGAAAGCATCCATATTTTGGAAGAAGGGCGGGGTAGAACTTTGTCAAATAAAAATCAGTTGAAAAGGACAGAGGGAAAAGAAGGCGTTTGTTTTATTTTTGTAGGAGAACGCTATCAGGTAAAAACCAGAGGAAAACGAGAGAGAGAGAGGAAAGAAGGCATCCATACTTCAGAGGTAGGTCAGGGGAGACCTTTGTCTGGTACAAATCAGGGGGGACAAGAGTGAGAGAGAGAGAGAGACGAGAAAGCAACAGTCGCGACAGTCCAACCGTCAGTGCCACGTGCTTCAGAGGGTTTGCTCTACGTCTATAAATGGACATTCTTCCTATCTTTAATGCGTAACCCTCTTATCATAATAAGCTTGTAATAGTAAGGGTTAACTTGTGGATTGGGATTTTGGACTCTGCATTTAAAAGGAGGGTACAGTCATCATTCATGCCCAGTGAACAAGCAACATTGAGATAAAGTGAAATCTCCTCCAATCCCCGGAAACAAGCAGAAGCTGTCCGAGTGGAAGGTAATGCCGTACAGAGTATACGCCGATGTCGCACTGCATTGAAGTCACCATTAGTGCTTCTATATGTCGTTTATGAATTTTCCTTCATCACGGACTGTGGTAAAAAATAAATCTGACCTCTGTCAGAATATATTGTCAACTTTCTTGTGAGATAAATGCAGTCAAAGATAAAGAAGAGTACGATGGTCCATGAGACATGTTATCATTCCTGGGAGAATTGGGTCTTGTTTCATTTCAACGATATCATTTTGAGGTGATTTCTTCCTGTCACCTTACAATCAAACAAGAATAAGACCTGTGGAAATGACAACACGTCTCTGCCAACAAGAATTAGACTCTTGTTAGCGGCCAAACGGCGTTGCCTATTACCAAAAAATGAGCGAGCGACGGTAAGTAAAGGCTCTATCTTTGGATTTTATGCTCCGGAAGGAACGAGAAAGGTACCGGTAATAAAGTGGCAGGTGTGTCATCGACCATCAACCCAAGAAGTATAAGAGCGTAGAAGAGGAGACGAACAGGAAAGGTCTTCAGCAACATAGTCGGCAGATTATGTGACTTTGTAAATGTGAAGGGTAAAAGCAGTCCATCACCATCACACATCTAAGCTTGAGGCGAGATGTAACCTACATGACTGAATAATTAAGAATGATAAGGATTTTGTTATTTTGATGATAGCAGGAAGGTACACTACATATACCTGCAAATCTCTCTATCAGCTTTTGGAGGCTGTGTATCTTCCTATTTAAAGACAGGGGGTCCCATTTGCAAAAGTCCTGAAACTCAGCAGGAATCAGCCTAACAATAATCCCCTAACAATAGCCTGTATAAAATCTTACAGACGTAGCTTAACAAATATTTTCAGAAAAAGTGAACAACTATCCTTGTTTACGTTTGAACAGCAGCGAGCATAGTCTACAGTCATAATCGTATTGTCCCTCTCAGCACCTGATGGCATGCATTGCTCCCATTGAACGTGTGTACAGTGGAGCGGACTGATGCGGATCATAGCGCACAGTCGTCTTTGGTCTCCTGGCTGTAGCGTTTGGATGACCCACCCAAAACCACCTCAAAATCTACTGATCGCCATAATTTTGCTAAAATTCACTTTCCAGTTTTAGTATTCAGAGGGAAGTTCTATTACAGTATCTTCTTACATTTTCCGTGGTTTTTACCAATTTTTTGACCTGCAAACGGGACACCCTGTTTTTAGATATTTGATGCAAAGAAGTAAGTAACCTATGTGGCAACAGGAGCTGGAAGTTCTACCATCAAGGAGACATGTGTACCAGACAATCGCTGCTCAACTCTGTGGAACGATGATACAGGAAGTGGCATGAACAGTTTGTATCTCCATCAATGGTAACATTTTGAGGACTAGTTATATGGACGGGTCAGTCTTGACATGCAGAATGGGTGCTGGCTGAAAAAAGGAATCCAGGACTGTACCATTTTGCAAAGCAGGGAGGACAAATCCATCATGGTAATGAGGGACTTCACACCAGCCGAAGAGACGTTGGATGATCGCAGACTAGGGGACAACCATCTCTTGGTGTTTGCATTTAGAAATACATTAGCAATTGTATCACAGGTAAATTTTGGTCTCACATCGCACTAGAAAATGGTATGTGTGGTTGATTACGAATAATGTATGAAATTTGTTAATGCTTTAAAATGGTCACTGAAGTGATCATCCTGCGTAATACAAATATCCCGCTAGAAGTAAGTATGAATCTTTACTCATAAGCTGGTCTGCTATTTACATGTGAAAGAAAATGGTGGTGTGTTTATTGATGGGTGTTTTGGAGAGGGAATATATTCAGTAACTTACATTGTAACATTTTACAGTAAATAATCTGAAACAAAGGAATGTTATGTTACTAGAGAGGAATGACAAAGAATTGACCTATTGGTATATTTTGTATCTTGCAAATAATGTTTAAATGTAACGATTGTTGTGCATGTAAATACCAAACCAATTGAAAGACTGCATATGTTCATACATGAGGGCGTCTAGACTTTCTTTTCGCAAAGAGAGAAAATAAAGACTGCTTTCTTGTTCTTGTCATTTTCCATTCTCATCAACAATTATCCGTAATGATAATTTTGTTACTGACGATTCCTGTTACTGATGTTGAATATTTTGAAATTCTTTGATACTGTTATTCATTTATATTTAGGTTTATATTGTATTACAGGATTTCTTTCGTAATAGTCACAAAGATGTTCTTTATACATGTACATCAATATTTAAACTAAATAATGTTTAGATGGTTACTGGTAGAGTGAAACATCAGTAGAACAGTTATAATTTCATGGAAGGGTTGGTGATGTATTAAATGCTAAACACGTCTGTTAATTACTTTACATCTCATCAACTTCTTGTGCCTTTTACCTTTGATATGACAAGGTGAACATGACTTCAATCTTTTAAGTACAATTTTGTGCAACATTTATCTATTTTTTTCATATAAAGATATTCTTTTAAATCAAATTAATTATGTTATTAACCATGGATGTCCATGTATACTTCTAGAATTTGTGGAGAGAAATGCATTTTTGTTTTGTTGAAATACAGTAATGAGATAAAAGTATTCTCAAAATGTCTCTTTAAGCCTGCCATACCACATGCATAAACTCATAATTGTAGTTGATTCATACATTCTATGCCAGGCAAACTGCTGATCTAAGGGATTTGTGTGAATTACTGGTGACAAAATGCTACATTGACACATCAAGAGATATTCCTTTTGTACCAGATGATGCTGGTCTTCAAGTTGTGTGTGTATTGCAGGGCCAAACATGAGATCACAGCACGAAAAGAGTAAAGTCCTTTTGTGCTAGACAAAGGACTAGTCTAGGATTTTGTGTTTTTCTGGGCTCTAACTGAGACAGATTTACGATTGATCGCACCTTGACTTGCAATTGATATTACTCATAACCCTATACATTAGGGATAGCGGATTGGACTTGCTAGTGATGGGATCAGTCGTAACTCTTTGTAAGACAGGACCCAGGTCCATAAGTGGGACAATGACAGAGTTCATTCCATTTATGTCTGACCAACCGCTGCACTGATCTGGGATTTTATATGCATTTACTCGTGCCAAAATATGACAGCAGCACTGGGGAAAAAGTAATTCATTTTTTTTATTATTATTATTTTATTATTATTATTATTATTATTATTATTATTATTATTATTATTATTATTATTATTATTATTATTTTATGTTTATTTTTTTTTATTTTTTATTTTTATTTTTATTTATTTATTTTTTTTTGGGGGGGGGCTACTTTTTAAGCACATTGGCCATTTGGCTACTATTTTACATTGTGTGTATGGGAATTTGGGGGGCTCTTTTAACATTTTCCAGGGCTCTTTTAAGCATCTCAGGGGCAAAATCATCCCGAGCCCCTGTGTATTTTTCCCCCTGCAGCAGCAGAAAAATGACAGTTTGCTAGGTGCTACAGTTTAAAGAATTGCTCTAAAATATATTTCATTTGAAAGGTTTGCACATGTTCATAACAGCCCAGACAACAGCCATTGGTACATGAAGAGTTAAAGCGATAGTTCACCCTGAAATTATGTTTGTTTCAATAAAAGCAGACACATGAAAGAAAAATATTAGTGAAGATTTGACAAAAATCCATCAAAGGAAGAGAAAGTTAATCAATTTTAAAGTTTTGATTTTGTGACGTCACATACGAGGTGCTCTCCCATATGTTGTGTACTACTTTTTCCATCAATTTTGTTGTCTTCTTTGATGAAGGAATACATTCTTTTCATAGCGATATGTGTGTAAAAACATGTATCTAATGATATATCAAACACACCGGTGAAATGGTAAATATCCTTTTGAGAAAATTGACATTTTCCAAAAAAAATTTACACAAGATAATGTACGTGGCGTCACAATATCAGAACTTTAAAATCAAATAACTTTCTTTTCCTTTAACCAATTTTCGTCAAACCTTCACCGATGTGTTTCTTCCATGTGTCTTCTTTTATTGAAACCAAACATAATTTCAGGGTGAACTATCCCTTTAACTCTTTCTGTTCCGGACCAAATGCTAGTCTATGGGATGTGTGTATTACTGTGACTGTGGGCTTGAAGGAGTTAAACTGTTTTCGTTGGCAGGACTTGAGGCAGCAGCAAGAGGCTGAGATGGGACTAGGGGAGAAGGGCGAGGCAGAGATGGAGCTGTCTGATGAGGAAGGAGACGAGGCCACTGCAGCCAAACGCATCAAGTCAGAGCAGTCAGGTGAGTTCTTAAAGGGAAAGGCTTCCCTGAACTTCAGTCGGTTTTAAGAATAAAAGCTGAAACTTGAAAGAAGCAAATAAGTGATGATTTGACGAAGGAGAAGAAAGATATGATCTTTTAAACTTTTGATTTTGTGACGTCACTTGCGAGGTGCTCTCCCATATTATGTTGTGTGCTGCATGATTCCTTGCTCTTTTTCTGTGTTTGATGAAAGTATTAATCTTGTTCATACAGGAATGTCAGAAAAAACATGTGTCTCACAATATATACAATCCACAAGTAAAATAATGCATGTATTTTTGAGAAGATTGACATTTTCCAAAAAATTAGTACACAACATATGGGAGAGCATCTCGCAAAAAATTGACAAATGATTTCTGTTGGGTTGTTATAATTTGTGGAATAATGTTTGGAATGGATATGCCACTTGCTGCATTAGTTGATTGTGAAACTTGTATTATCTTTAAAAGATGATACTTTTTCACACCTTGACTTTAGTGCATTTACAATGTACCATTACTGCTACCACCTTATTGATTATGCAGTCCTAGCACCACCAAGTGCCCCGCCCCCACTCCAGCCTGCACCACCCCCTTCCCAGCCCTACACCCCCACCCTCAGGGGGGAGGATGACCAGCTCCAGCTGCAGGTGAAGGCGCTCATGCACCAGAACGGGGTGCTGCGCAGCCAGATGGAGGCCCTCAAGGCGGCCGCCAAGGAGAAGGAAGCCGAGGAGGAGCCCATCGCCCCGCCCGGGACCACGCCCGTCTCCACGGCGACGACCACCCTTGCCACCACCACGCCCAGCGAGGAGATGGAAACGCAGATCAAGGCGCTACAGCACTCTCTGCTCAGCATGCAGCAGGTGAGGATTGGGGAGGGGGGAGGAGAGAGGTGGAGGGAAAGGGGAGAGGTGACAGGGTGGGGGAGGGGGGGGGGAGGGGGGGGGGGGAGGGGGAAGGGGAGGGTGGAGAAGGGGAGATGATCAGAAGCTATCTTTCAAACTTGATGTAATCGGACAGAGTTAGGCTGTGCATATACCACATGAGAAAAAAGATTTTCACTGGAGCTCTTTTATTCTTTATAAGGGCTTTGTTTTGCATTGTGGGAGCTTATTGACAATGGAATTAATGGGAGATAATTGGTACTTTTCAAGCCTGATTTCATGGCACCATGCCAGTTACTGCTGCCAACCAGAATAGAATTCCAGTATTTTCACCTGAAAATTACTCAGAATCCTGAAGGTTTTAATAAAAGTACCAGTATTTAAATTTTGGCAACCAAGATTGTGCGTCTGAATTGTTACACACTGTTCTGTGCGACAAGTGAGACTTCCGTTTTACCATCATATTCATTTCTTCTTTATCTCTGAACAGCAACTTCAAGACACCAAGAACAAGTGGAAGAAGGAAGAGTCATTAAGAAGGGATGTGGAAGAAAAGCTTAAGGTAAACCAATCTCGTAGTCCCAATGGTCTGGCCTTGACATACCAAGTAGCCAGACACATAAATATGGAGGTATTTGCTATCATTATTCACATGACTTAACACCTTCATTTTATGCAATTCTGACTGTACATTACTTACTCAAACTCCAAAATATGAATCTATCACCCCTGTACTACAAAACTTACATTGGCTTCCTGTTCATTCTCGTATTCCTTTCAAATTATTAGTTTTTGCATATGAATGCTTCCATGAGATAGCTCCATCATATTTGACCAAACTATTAACTTTGCATCAGACTGCTCGTACTCTAAGATCAAGCACAAAGCCGCTGTTTGCTATTCCTCCCGTTACCAAAACATATGGTGAACGCTCATTTGCACATGCCTCTTCCATCTTATGGAATGCACTTCCTAATTATATGAGAAATATACATGATTTAGATAAGTTTAAGACTTCCTTCAAAAAGTATTTGTTTAACACGTAATGAACTCAGTGCCCAACATTCTTTACTTACTTTCTAATTTCATTCCTTGATTTCATCTAAGCGCATAGGGACATGCATAGCTATGTGTTATGTGCTATACAAGAACTGAATATTATTATTATTATTATTATTACATATCTTGTTGAGTCATTCATTCATTGTCTTGTGAATTTCGTATGTAATTTCTTTTCTTTCTTTTTTTACTTTTGTCTCTTATTATTTTTGTTTTTTTATTGGAGCTCATAGCTTACCATTATTAGCCATGAAAAGACCAAAAATCAATCAATTGAAATTATTAGAATGAGAAGTAATTGCTTTTTTGTAAATTTCATAAAAGAAAACAATTTCTATCACAAATATGAGCCGAATTTAGGGTGGCATCATCTAACCAAAATGATGCAATGTCATTATGGTGTACCCGGTTTCAAATTGATTGCGCTAAATTAGGGTTTAGGAATAACGGTTAAGATAGGAAAGTCAAGGTGCAGTGTTAAGTGGAGCACTGCGCAATTAAGAGTGTACCTGTTATTCATGAAATTTATTTATTTAATTTTACAAAATTTCTTATTTTTAAAATTTAAACTATATTAAATATACTTTATTCAAGTATTACAAAGCAATTTTATTTCTCTGTATTACATTTCGGTCCTTTTAGTCCCAACATGTTTCTGAGCTGCCTGCCATATGAGTAGTGTGTTGAATAGAGGAGCATTAATACATAACTTAATATTAGTGCATCTCACCTGGTAGACGGTGTTAGTAGATCTGTAAAATATACGAAATAACTCTGAAGGAATGTTATATATTTCTCTTTGTGCTCTTTCTGAACAGACGGTAGAAACTCAGCGCTCTGCGCATGGAGGTGGAGACGCCAAGGCAATTGGCGACACAGAATCTGACCGGAGTACTGTGGCCGATGGAATTTTGTCTGGCGCCCTCTGTGATAAGAATGCACAGATGATTGGTAAGCTAGAGTGACCTTGTGATTTAGGTCTACAAATGAAGGGTGTGTTTTCCAAAAGGTGCTAAATATACATGCCTATGGGATATTGAGATTGGAATGTGTTTTTTCTTCTTGCTAAATCTCACTTTGCTGAAGTTATTTCTTATCAGCAAATTTCAAACCTGAACAACATGCTCATACTGATTACTCAATGTGAATGGATCATGGATTTACCACATTTTTGCTTTACAGTCCAACCTGTTTATAAAAAGCCACCAATGTGTGAAATGCCTATTGACCTCAATCTCTATAGTGTAGTTAGCATGTCAGTGCACCTGTCTATGTGGATCCCTGTTTACCTCGTTTCCTATTTCTCTTGGGTGGTCTAAACAGACATATTTGACTGTATCATGTACATGAGCAACAGAGGAACATTTAAATATAATTTTTGACTAATTACGTGCAAGCACAAGTGACAAGAAGCATCGTGTTACAAGGAATAATGATATAACAAACTCGTGCAAAAATGAAGTACTCCTGTCTGTCCAGGTTCAATATGTCTTCATCTTCATTTCAAACTTTAATGTACTAATCAAGCGTCACTTGTCCTTAGGTTGTTCTTTGAACAAATGTTAACTGAATATTGAATTAATACAGTCGGGCATGTACAAAGACCAGTCTATAATGACCACCTGTCTGTAAAGACCAATAAAGTACAGTGCAAGTACACCGGCCTGTCTGTATAGAAAGTCTGTTTAAGCTGGAAGGTGTTAGAACTGGAGTCGGCACGAAAAATAAGTTGACGGTGATAAAGAGCAATTTAGGAATAGCGGTATTTTGTACACAAACCAATGCAAAATCTCACTTTTTGTCAGATTTTGGTCTGACATGTGATTACATAATGCTGCGTAACCTCTGAACGGAAAGTCCAATTTTTTCTAATATGGTGTCAAAAGTCGTGTGACACTTCAAAAGAAAAAGTCATGCAAAAGGCGTGTCGCAATGTTCAGCAGTTGCGCGTCAGTCACGGTTTTCGTACAGGGGGGGGGGGGGGGTGTGTCAAAAGATCAGTCAGAATAGGGTTAAGACCATTCTTTTCTATTCTTTTCCATTCCTTCCCTTATTCCCCCATCCAGGCCTGCTTAGTATCTTTCTAAACGTCCATCCGTTTGGGGCGTCCACTGAGTACCTGTGGTCTTACATGCAGCGGGTCATCCCCTCCGTCAGGATGGGTGACATCGAGACTCTCATGAACTCCCACCCCACCCTCTTCAGACAGGATCTGTTCGGCGTCGGAGCCACGCTAGAGAAGAGGTGGCGCTATATCGCATTTGCAAAGTTCGAGGACCAGAAATCGTGAGCAAAGACGGGGGAGAAAGCGTCGCTGATCCTTCCTTTCATAACTTTCAGGAGGCTGGATATCGCGTGCCTCTCGAGCTTTATAGTAGAAGTGATGTTGTTCCTGTCTTAGCGTGTACATACACGCTAATCAGAAATGATTGTTTACATTTGGGATGGATCTTCTTCATCACCATCTTACCTACAAAGTTTTTTGTTTCCACGGTCGATGGATGGCAGGCCAAGAACTTAGAAGCGAGAGACAACCACAAGACAGCGGATCACCTTTTGTTCAATTTTGTGAAGGTTTAAAGTTAAGCTTTATGTGAGTTCTGATTTGAATCTTGCTCACT
Source organism: Arbacia lixula (assembly GCA_963669155.1). NCBI lineage: Eukaryota > Metazoa > Echinodermata > Echinoidea > Arbacioida > Arbaciidae > Arbacia > Arbacia lixula. The sequence goes on along the minus strand of OZ022590.1, from coordinate 8,131,787 downwards.
ACATATCTTGACAACTCACCAGCAAAACTCATTTCAGTCTTGGCATATTTATTTTTTACTTGTATCCCTCACATTTTGTATCCAATTTGATTTGTTTTAAGTGATGTCCAAACAATTGGACAAAACCATTCTAAATGATACTGTTTCAAGCAAGGTTACTCTTCTCACAGAATTATGCTTGATCCTATTTTTTATAAATTATATGAAAAGTGATAACATTTGTAGCATATCATCATAATGCAATACTAATTATCTTATACACCATATATTTCGTGAGTCTAATTTTTTTCGCAAATCGGGACTTCTCGACAATTGCGTTATCGTGGAGTACTAGTACTATTAGTATATGTGCTCATGCACATCGTATTCATGTTTTCGTGTGTTATTTAATTTGTGAATACCATCCGGCTCGTGAAATTCACAAAAATAAAAACCCCGCAAAATATATGGTGTATACATATGAGCAATTTAGAGATTGCATTCATTTCTCACAACAGCCAGCCAGAAAAAGTTCATGAAGCTAGAACTAGAAGCTAGAGAAGGGTTTGTATTAGTTTTGTTTGTCTTACAAGGTGATGATGTAGGAAACTGTTCATTTGGAAAAGGGACAAATTCATGACAATGTGCACAGAAGATTTACTCCTAAGACATTGCACTTAACATGTTATGAAGATGATATCTCATCACGGTATTTTCTGTACACAAACAACAAGAGATCAACAGGACAGCTAAAGTCAGGGTTCCCATAGTCATGGAAAATCCTTGAAAATCCTGAAAAAAATTGTGGTCATGAAAAGTCATGGAAAGGGGATTTTGGTCATGGAAAAGTCATGGAATTGCCGTCAGTTCAAGAAAATTTTGAATTTTGGGTCTTGGTGAAACAAAAATGGTAACCTGGTCAGAAACAGCCCATATTCTAATAGTAGATGCACATGTCATTAGTAAGATAGTGGAGGTGGAGGCCATCGTAACGTGTGTGATTTTGGAAAAGTCATGGAATTCTGTTTTCAAATTTCTGTGGGAAACCTGTATAGCGTATGATATCATCTTTAGGAAGGTCTATGTGTCTTCTGTATTTCTTCAAAAATTGCATCTCAAAATTCATTTTTCTGAAATGTATACATCTACATGCTATTGTAGGCACTATAAAAGCCCCTTCCTTGTACTGTCAGTGGAATGGTGCAAGATTTACCTGAGCCAGACAGATTCACGTGAGATAATCAATACGCTGAAATGAGAGACTTTTTTAATCCCCAAATCATCATCAGTAATAAGCTCTTAACTCGACTCTTTATCCATTCCTCAGGTTACATTTTGGGGTGCGATCCAATAGGGTTTGCCCATTTGGTTTGCCCAATCAATAAAAATTGTCCAGGACGTGGACTACCTTGAAATATGTGGGCTTAACGGGTTAAGAATACTCTACCAAATTGCTACAGAAGCGAGCAAAAAGTGGAAGTATAATTCAGTGATCTATATATATTCAACCATTTTATGTGTAGCATTCAATTCCTCAAGTCTTTGGAAATAACAAAACGTGTGTCGATTACGACAGAAAATGTTAATAAATCATGTTCGCTTCACATAGACCGAAGTAGTGGTATTGTTTTTATTGTGTCGAAAATCCCCTTTGATTAGATAAGTAGTAAAACTTTTGGTAACATTGTGTGGTTATATTATTTCCAGATATTTGTCCGACTTATGGGATGAAGAAAGGAAATGAAACAAAATACATGGAGTTTTAAGGGGAGGGATAAAATTTTCTTTTTATAATGTTACCACAAGCTTTTTTTTTTCACTTTTTTTCCCTCACTTTTTTGTACAACTACATGTATATATGTATCAGGAAAATACATCCTTAACTAATTCATTTGGATATAAAGCATATACTGTACAAAAAAAAAAAAGACCCACTAAAAATATACCTTAACACATATCCTAAAAGAATACAACCGCATGGTGTTTCTGAAACTTGAAGTGTAAATGTTGGAGTTGAGCCCGACTTTGTATTCTTTGCGTGCAGAATGTGGATTTATTGCCTTTTGGAAGCGAAAGCTTTATAACAAATATACATGTATGTGCGTGCAATATAGGTGTGAGTTGTGTCTGTGACCTACTGTGTGTGTATTAATGTCTTTGCCCGGTATGTGTGTGTGTGTGTGTGTGTGTGTGTGTAGGAGTGTGTGTAGGAGTGTGCGTGTTCGCATGTGCATGTGCATTTGTGTCTCGGGCTACTGTTTCTGAACATGATAGCAAATTTGTACGCACTACCACACAACAGTGCTGTGGTTTTTAATACCTTACAGTGCAATACCACACAAAATACCACAGGGATGAAAAGGCAGACACATTAATGCACAGGCGTCGCATATGGTACTCGTGTGGTACGGAAAACACAAAGAAATACCACAGCTAACCTTTATATCACAGCAATAAAGCGCAACAGTGCTGTGGTTTTAAATACGGTACAGTGTAATACCACATGAAATGCCACAGGGATGAAAAGGCCTACACAAATGTATGTGGTAATGCACAGGTGTCGCCTGTGGTACTCATGTGGTACGAAAAATACCACAGGAAATACCACAGAGAAACATTATACATGTATAGGGGAATGTATCTACGCGTTACAAGGCAGTATAAAGAGGGAAAGTTGTGAATACATTACGAAAATTGAATATTGGCAAGGGCCAGGGTTGATGTTAACGTCACCAGACAAGAGCAGCAAGAGCAAGCTGAGGTATTTAGTTCGAGACTGCTTAAAACTGATCATTACAAAGATCTTCTCGATTCTGCAAGAAGAGTGGTAGAAGATATGGAACAAGCTCAACGGCATATCAGCATGAAGGTTCAAACCAGTTGCACAGAAAGTCACACATGAGCAGTTTCCTTGATTGAAACAGGCGTGCCCGAAACGACTTTTAAAGGGTTACTAAGTTAAAAAAAATAATAAGTTCCCACTAATCTATGTAAAATTATCCACTAAAAACGAATCTCGCATTTGTTTTCCGCAATAAAGTCTCATTTTGACGAAACTTTGAAAACAAAATGCACACCTCCAGTGACGTCAGAGAAGTCGAAATGCCATACAACGGCGTGAATGAAATATTTTATTCACGCCGTTCAAACAAACGTTATGGTGGTGTCACACCTTGGCGTTTTAGACAGCGTATGCCTGACGTATCAAAATTTCTCTAAAACGTCGGCATACGCTGAACTTTGATTTTTTTTTCAACTCTGGGCGTATACTTAGCGTATTCATAACGTATACATAACGTATTGCTAACTTATATCGAACGCTTCGTTAACGTATTCCAACGAATGCTTAGCGTATTGCTGGCGTACACAACTTATGCCCTACGATAGCCTAACTTACGCATAGCGCGCGGCAGCGTATCGCTGACGAATACGTGTCGTAGCCTATAAAAAGGCTGCCGCTCGACTATTCAAATCATAACCGCACGATACATACGCCATTATACGGTAGCTGTAAGTTATAAACACGTTCAGTAAGTTTTGTGGTCGTCCGGAGCACGTCTTCATACGTCAAGATACGTTGGAGTTAAGTTACACATACGTTCAAAGCATGTTACTCATAGGTTAGAAGTAAGTTTTAGGGTACGCTGGACATTATCTCGACGTATATCGACTTATGAGTAACTTACGAGTAACGTGTGTCAACGTGTATCAACGATCGCGTAACTTGTCTAGAACTTATTGCCCGCGTATGCGGGACGTATGAGCCATACGCTGGCATACGTCGAAAAATTTTGTGCTTGCACAAAATTTTTTGACGACCTCGCCGTATGACGACGTATACCAGCGTGTTTTAGCGTACTCTTAACGTATGCAAAAATTACCCGTAACGTATTCGACGTACGCCAGCGTATTCGCCAAATTCCTCATGCGTCGGGCATACGCTGTCTAAAACGCCAAGGTGTGACAGCGCCTTTACCAATGGGAACCCCAAAGCTTGTCCGAGTATCAACAACTAATAGATTCAAAGTGCATTGCATCCATTGAATCTGAATGACAAGATACAGGTGAATGAAATAACGCTTTACTACGCAGTTAGGGGGGAAGTTGTGAATACATTACGAAAATGGTATACTTTTGACTTCCGTACACGCCGTTGGCATTTATGGCATTTCATAATTTCACAGCTCTTCTCGATTCTGCAAGAAGAGTGGGAGAAGATATGGAACAAACTCAATGGCATATAACATGACCAGTTTCCTTGATTGAAACAGGCGTGTCCAAAACGCCTCTTAAGGTGGCGGATAGCGGGAAAGTTGAAGAGTAGCAACAACTAAAATGCATTCCACCAATTTAAAGGGTTACTAAATTAGAAAAATAAGTTCCCACTAATCTATGTAGAATTATCCACTAAAAACGAATTTCACATTTTTTTGCCGCAAGAAAGTATCATTTTGACGAAAATTTAAAAAAAAAACGCACGCCTCCAGTGACGTATGAGAAGTCAAAATGCCATAAATGCCAACGGCGTAAATAAAACGTTTTATTCACGCAATTCACACAATACGTTACCAAGGGAACCCCAAAGCTTGTCCGAGGTTTGTCTGAGTAGCAACAACTAATAGATTCAAAGTGCATTCCATCCATTGAATCTGAATGACAAGATACAGGTGAATGCAATAACGCGTTGCTACACAGTTAGGGGGAAAGTTATGAGTACATTACGAAAGTGGTCTATTGTTGACTTCCGTAAAATCTATGGAATTTTGACTTCTCATACGTCACTGGAGGCGTGCATTTCTTGGAATTTTCGTTAGATTAGTGGGAACTTATTTGTCTAATTTACCTAGCTTTAAACTGAATCACCAGATACAGGCGAATATCATAGCGTCTTAGGGATAAAGTTATGATTACATTGCGAAAACGGTTTATTCAAAAGCCCTGTTACGATAGCATATATATGCGACACTAAAATAACACCATTCTAACATCCTCCGTATATCGTCGTACAATACAATGTTAAACCAGCGATGAGCTACACATTAAACTTGCATGTACTCCGAATAGATACGGTCATGACTCTGTGTGTACCAATTAGGGTATGTGTGTATTACTGACACTGCGGACACGATCTTTTGTTATGCGGACAAAATTTCAAAGGGTCCCTTTGAAATGTCCGCATAACAAAAGACCATGCTCTTTGTGTATCAACGATTTCGGGCACAATACATTCACCGCTAAAACATTCATCGTGGTGGGATCCAAACATAAACACTATGTAGCGGTTAAAATCTCCAGGTTGAGCACCGACGGTATTATGGCCGAGAGGTCTAATACGCCGGCAGTAAGCTCACACTCGTGCGCCTCGCACGGGTTCGAATCTCGTCTGACGCTAATATAGGTTCAAGGATTTTTGCGGTTTGGCACCGTGTGATTGGGATCAGCCTTGTTTCCTCCCCTAAATCGTCAGGGCCTCGGCTAGAGTTCCAGGAGTTTACGAAGAGAAATGCTTTGGGCCGATCGCCATATCAGAAGGGCACTAATGGTAGTCGGTAAAAAGTCATTGATTTGGCCCATAAGTCACGACACCTGAACGCCTGGCAACCATTGCGTAATCTTTTGATTTTTTAACAAATTTGTTTTGATTAGTTGCTTTCCCTCTATCTCTATATATTAAACAACCCGTAAAATATCTCCCCCTTGCTTTTGTTTTTGTTTTTCTTTTTGAAATCCACTTTAATTTGATTTCTATCCTTATCTCTATTAACAATAAGCTTTGATGATGCGAATCCAAATTAAACAACAGCATATCACTAGGCTTAACCCGTAAAATTTACTAAAAAGTATACCATTGAAATATAGGTCTTCGATCAATAGCACATTTAGAAGTATAATGCGCACTCACCCTCATGCTTTGGCGAGAGTTGAAAAAACCCAACCTAAAAGAAATTCCAGTGATTGATAGAAACTAGTAACTGGAACCCAGATAGCAAAGTATATGGGATAGATATGGGAATCATGTGGGTGTACTTAAGCCCATATGCACCATGTTCAACCCATATGGGGCCCATATGGTTTGTGTCACCACCTACAACCCAGAAAATAAAACCATATGGGCCCCATGTGGTATGCATATGGGTAATGTGGTCTTATTTGTGGGTCAACTGAGCCATATAAAATCCATATGGGGCCCATATGGGCTTTTCCTCCTTGAATTACCCACATGATACCTGAGATGCTTATGAATATTCATGCTTGCATTAGGCCTATTTAGGTCATATTTGTGTACATTTGAATAGATAACCGGCATAAAACTAGATAGAAGGAATATTTAAGCATAAACTCCAATAACTGTTTTACTAAAAAGTAGATAAATGCCACCTAATTGAGTCCAGACAATAATAATAACATCAAAATGTCCATCTTTAATTGTACTAACCAATATTTTTTGAAGTAAATTTCCGTAGTAATATATATATATATATATATATATATATATTCTTTTTTTGGCCCATTTGGCCCATATGGGCCTCAGATGGGGTGTGCGGTGCAAAATATAGATGGGTCCCAGATGGGCCAAATGGGCCAAATAAAATATTCCAGCACACTCACAAAACACATATTATAAAGCTTGGAAATAATAAGTACAGATCATCTTTTAATATATATATATATATATATATATATATATATATATATATATATATATGTGTGTGTGTGTGTGTGTGTGTGTGTGTATGTATATCAAAGTGAGTGTACCGAGGAATACGATAGGATCGAGTAGGATAGGATAGAATAAGATAAGATAGGATGAGGATTATGTGTTCGTATGTTGCCTATCCAAGTATGATATGTCATCCCTCATTCTTTTTTTGGCCCATTTGGCCCATATGGGCCTCAGATGGGGTGTGCGGTGCAAAATATAGATGGGTCCCAGATGGGCCAAATGGGCCAAATAAAATATTCCAGCACACTCACAAAACACATATTATAAAGCTTGGAAATAATAAGTACAGATCATCTTTTAATATACATGTACTACTCATAACATTAAAAAGAGGGAACAACCCATTTCTGGTGAATTCTGATCAGACCATTATGTGCATGGAATGTATTACAAGTCAATTAGGTTTCGTAGCTCGTTGTGATACGGGGCCCTGAAAAATTATTGACGTGATAAAGAGACAGTTAAGGAAAAATGAATAATGTGACCACTCCAACATCTGAAGTAAATAAAGAAACAAACTGTCGTGCCTGTCAATGGCATAAGTACATGCATCAATGTTAGAAGACTTAGAAGATTAGTTTGAAGATTTTAGTTCGAGCATCCTCAGAGGATTGAGATGTCCCTATCAATCGTTTTTCATACTTTTTCATATCTCTGCAATCTTGACATACCCTTCTCATATTTTTGCAGTCTTTTTTGTTTTTTATATCTCACTCTCTATCTTTTAATTTTTTTTATCTCTCTCTCAATTTCTTTATCACTCTCTCTCTCTCCCTCTCTCTCTCTCTCTCTCTCTCTCTCTCTCTCTCTCAATTTCTCTATCACTCTCTGTCTTTCAATTTCTCTATCACTCTGTTGATAAATTTCTCTACCACTCTCTCCCATTTTCCCCCTCCTCCTCCTCTCTCTGTCTCACCATATTTTTCATTCTCTCTCTCCCTTTCCGGGTCTGTTTGCCTCTGAACAAATATCAGCCATGATTTTTCTGTCCATCTCTGAAGTCTCACATCTGTACCACTCCTTCTCCTCTCTCTCTGTCACTCTTTGTCTATCTGTCTGTCTCTTTCTCTGTCTCTGTGTGTCTGTCTCTCTCTGTCTCCTTGTGTATCTGTCTCTCTCTCTATCTTCCTCTCTCTCTCTCTCTCTCTCTCTGTCTCTTTGTGTGTCTGTCTGTCTGTCTCATTCTTCGGTTTGGTGTGCAAGTTTGTCTGCACTTTCACCCCCTTCCTCTGTGTCTCTCCATTACATGTCAGCTGTGGTCTTAATATCCACATTTAAATACCATAACCATAACCATATACCGCCACCCCCCCCCCCTTCATTCCCGCATATCCCCTAGCTGATAACATGGATAATGAATTAATGCTAAATATGTTACTCATTGCGGATAATTGGCTAGTGATAATCGTTTGTCTCGCAACGTATGGTAAACGGAATTGAAAAAGATCACGACGTTTTATGCGCCGCTGCAACACTTCGTCAGGTGTGATACAAAATTCTGGTATGTAGGTGTTTAAATAAGGGCTGCTAATAGGTAATTCATGGATGATTAATTATTTAAAATGTCGCATTGCTTAGATGGCGGAGATATAATAATATCTTACTGTCAATGTGAAGGCCTCTTCCACCGATTTCACTGAGAAAAAAAAATGCAATTTGTTTTGCCCTCATTCTAAAGGATGTTGCCAAATCTACTAGCGAGGCCCCATCCGTAAGCCCCATTTACACTTGCTAAGATCGATTTTTTTTTTTTAAATCGCGATTTTATGTCTCACCATTTACACTTGCCCTAAAAAAACACGATCTGAAAAATGGCAATTTTTGCTAGGTACTGCGCATGTCCACCGGTCATCCAAAGGAGACAGGTCCGGTGCATGGTTATTATAACGTCATAAGTGGAGCGTCTTTTGACAATGACAAAAATGTGCGCGTAATTTTACAGAGAAACATCAAAGTCAATCCGCCGGGAGTGCTGCAAGTCACGTGACAAAAAAAACGCGACTTTTCTACCCCTACCATTTACACTGGCAAACTTCGAGATTTTTCACGCGATGTTTAAAAAAATAACACTCCGGGAAGTAATTTTTCTTGCGCGATGTTTTGGTTGTTTGGATGTAAGTTGCCTAGCAACCTACACCCAAATCTCGCGATCTTAGAAAAATCGCGATTTTTGCTTGCCAGTGTAAATGGGCCTCATGTTATAAACACTATATGCCTACTTTGTTTCTGACCAAACTGAAATTGAACTGGTTAACAGTCATGTGTTGGTACTTGTGTGGACATGAATGTAACCGGTCTGCCGCATTTAAACTGGTTATCCCCCCCCCCCTACCCGCCTCCCCAACCAAGAAAAGCGACCATACATTTTCATGCTCTATATTGTGAAACGGACCTTCACCTTCATACCCCATGATACATTCATAATGCCAACAACTTTCAGATCTTTTTACGGGTTTCTTTTCGACTGAAATTAGTCTGTACGAGCAGGTCTATTTCTTGGCAACATGCCTAATAAGGGTGATCCTCCGAAGAAACCACTTCGTAATGGCAATCTGCGCATATAAGCATATTATTGCGGGTAGAGAATGACCTCAGGTCAATGGCAATACTCACAAGGTAAAATGGAAATTCATTAGATAGTCAACCACATTTCAACTTATTATCATGCAGATAATGGCAACAGCCATTCATCGCTGAGAATTAAGGTAGTGAAAGAATATTCCACCATGTACACCTGCTTATATTGTTCCGAGCACACTGTAAAATATCTTTTACATCCATCATCCTATACAGCTGTATAAAAATATCACAGCCAGCTATCTAGTAGCATTTATTCAAGGGATTGTCCGACCATAGTGTACTTACGAACTGGTCTATTCTAACGGTTAACGATGCAGTTTTAATGGCGCCGTTGATAAAGCTTCACAGTGGATTGGGTTTATCTTTCGAATACGGATGAGGAGGCTGCGCCGTTCGCTTTCTCTTCCAATACTGAACTCAGTTACATTAAATGCCATTACATTATCATGAAAAGTATATTTGCGTTGTTTACCCATTTACTTTGTGATTTACACCGTAATAGATTGAGGCGTGTTTTTTTTTCTTTCTTTTTTTGCATTTGCAGCTTTGTCTAATTCATTATAAATAAACATGATTACTCCATCCCGTTGAACCATGTGGACATACCTAAGACTGTATGTTATTATTTTATGTGATAGGCTTGTAATTTTGTTGATTCTTGATTCTTCTACCGAAAACGACAGTAGGGCTGTAGGATTTGGTAAAGGAAACATGCAGTCCCAAGTTATTTCATTACATGTATCAAAAATATTTGCGCTATGAAGGCAGCTTTACACTAAGTGGTTTTCTTTTTAGCATTTTACATTAAAACAAACCTAAGATTTTAGGTTTGAAAGCACAAACATGTAATTATGGGTGCGTGGATTTTAATATTCAAACATTCTGAACATCATTTCTCTTTAAAACTATCAATTCAAAGAGTAAAGTGCTTTTTAAACTTCTCTGTAGAATTCCACCTTTCGGCTCTGTGAAGTGAGAGTTCCCTTCTAATTATGTTCTGCCAGAAATACACAGTGCATAAAATTGAGATACGATCAGACGATTACCATATCCGTGCAAAATATGATGAGCTTTGCTTTTTATAAATCAAGGGAAAGTTTCGTCTGTGTATTCTTCATCTGCAGGACTTCGATGAAGAAGTGTGTCTCAAATCTTAAAATCTCGTTAGTGGTGCTTTTCATTCTTCTAAAATAAACTTACACATGTACCATTATATGTACTGCAAATTGCACAAACTTATCATTGATGGTAACTTTGCTACCAAGAGCAAATTCTATGGAAACCTTTTTACATATTCTCAAAGGGATAGTTCACCCTGAAATTAAGTTGATTTCAATAACAGCGGACATATGAAAGAAACATATTAGTTAAGGTTTGACAAAAATCGGTTAAAGGAGAAGAAAATTATTATCATTTCAAATTTAAATTTTCTGACGTCACGTGCGAGGTGCTCTCCCATATTTTGTGTGCTGTATGATTCCAAAAATTTGACCTCTTTTCTGATATTTTTTAATGAAGGAATCATTTGTGTCATAGAGGTTTGTGTGTAAAAACGGGTTTCTAATGATGTATCAAATTCTTTGGTAAAATTATGCACAACCTTCTTGGAAAACGGAAATTGTACACAAGGTATGGGAGAGCACCTCGCACGTGGTGTCACAAAGTAAAAAAATTGAAAGATCATAACTTTCTTATCCGTTGATGGATTTTCATCAAACCTCCACCAACATGAATATTGAAACTTAATTTTAGGGTGGCCCATTCCTTAAGGTGAATCAGTTAGACATTTTAATTTAGGCAAACAACTGACGTCTGGATCTCTGCTACGCACAAAGTCACGTTCATCTCTTGCAGATTCTTGCAGTTTCACTCATTTTTATCTTGCTCATCTTCCTCATTGCTCGGCCATCATCTTGGTTGCTCTCGGTACGACGCTGGAAATCCTGGACTGTGTGAACTTCGTCGTTGCACTGGCTTCTCAAGTGAATTTGTTAGTTATTTGCTTATGGCGATCAACATGCATCTGTTATGCTCCTACTTTTAGGGAGTCTTTGTTCTGTTCTTGTAGCCTAGGTACTAGGCTGTCAGCCGCACGGACACAACCCAGTCTGTCAACAACTATGTCTGGTAACATAGACTATGCCCTAACCACACCCTCGCTCCTTCTCCTTTCAGAGGAGTCATGACGTAATCAGTGAGTCTGTTTTACCAGACACAGTTGTTAACAGACTGGGTTGTGTCCATGCACCTCACAGGCTAGTACCTATGCAACTGTTCTTGCGGTGGTTTGTCTTCATCATTGTTTTCCTTCCAATCATCTTGGCTGCTCTCAACCGATGCATCACTGGAGTTCCTGGACTACTTTGGATTGTTCCCTGCACCGAATGTATGCAAGAGAAGAGCTAGGAAATTCCTGCAGACGGCTGCACGTCCATCTCCGTAATTCTCGATCTTCTTCCACCTCCTGGTCGACGATATCTTATGGGCCTACCCCACAATCACAATTGCAAGTCCACCATCCTCAGGGTCATCTTTTTCTTCCGGATCGACGACATTTTATTGGCATACCCCTAATTTCCAAGTCCATCAACGTCAGGTTCTGTTTACACCTCCGGGTCTGACGACACCTCATGAACCTACACCACGAGTTCAAGTCCATATCCCTAATTAGGCTCCTCTGTCACTTCCGGTTCGACGGCACAGTGTGTATATTCCATAATTTTGAAAGCACTTATTTCCTTGTTGTGTCCATGCTGCCAATCCACTCGTTTGCATTAAGAACATCCACTTTCTTAATCAGATAAGTAACCGTCAAGCTGACGAGATTTCTATCTGATTGATGATCTCTCTCAGCTGATGCTTCGATCGACACCGCAATACCACGACATTTACGCAACCATAAAGTGTAATCACTCTTATCAACGATGGGCGTGGAGCTCCCTTCGAAACCTATGTTCAAGTTTACCTAATCATACAAATGCTCACTTAGCTACATCGTTTTGTTTGAGAAAGGCATCGATTTCTTGAAAGCAGGCCGGAACTGTGTATGTATTAGAATGACAGTGATATCTACTTTGGAACTCACGCTAGTATCCATGCCAAACCGCTCCTCGAAGAGAATGCCAACTCAGATATCAGTGACATGTCATGTACCGATACATGATCGTATATTTCAGACCAATAGATAAGATATGATATAAAACGTTGATAATCTTATGAAATGTGGGACGAAATGCAAGTTTTAACGTATACTTTGACACTTTTTTCATGTATAAAAAATCATTTGACGGAGCTTCGATAAAGGCCTCAACGGCTAAGTATCGGATTTGGAACTGAGCTTAGAGTTGTCATCGTTTCAAGAAACCTACCCCAGGCATCTCGGTGACAGGCATGTCAACATGGAAATTGGTATTAAACACTGGATGAATATTTTGACAATATTAGTTGTCTTGCACTTAAAACGTGACATCACACATGATCTAAGTACCCACTTGTCGCCAAGCATCACGTTCATACATAGCAATTCGCTACCGTCTGTCCAAACAAAATGTATTGGCTAACTTGTAATGGGTCAATGCTGAATAAACACGGACGTTTATGTAACCTTTGCTTTCCCAAAATGGCAAGCGCTCCCAAGGGTTCAATCTGCACGATTACGTTTAACGACCGCTTAATCTCGTGATGGGTTTGTCTCCCCTCGCTTCGAGCACATGCAAGCTCGTGGGAGTGAGTCTAATGGTTTTAAGTACAAGCGAGCCAAATGCATCGCTCAACTATGGCTTTGATTTATTCCGAAAACTCATCACCATTGCATTTTCCACATAGCCCCAGGTGTAGTCTCACGTACCCGATATGATGCGGCATTCAACCGCCACCATCGCATCCTGAACTCGCTGTGTTAACATGGTGTTTTACGTTCATGATCAAACTGTGTTCATACTAAGAGCAGACCCTGCGTGTATGAACAAGTCTCCAGAGTGTACGTTCCTTCTCTGCCAGACCTCATACTGTCCTTATGGAAATGATGTGTATTACAAGCGCAAAAATGGTTAAATGGCGGTGCATAAAGAGTTTAACACCGGTTGAACTACAGAGGGTGCTGGCGCTTCTTCATTGTCATTTCACTCCTGCAGGGCCCTGTTGCATAAAACTTACCACTGCTTGTAATTGTGCTCCCAATGACAACGTCTCTGGGTACCTTGAATTTAATTGGCTGTCAAGTTACATTACCACGTTAGTGACTATTGATGGAACACTAACCAGAAACTCTTTATATGCCATTTGTGTATCGTGCCACAAGGAAAACACACCTAAACCCCACAGAGAAGCATTATTTTCATTTGGCACTCAAATGGTTAATGGCTATTTTCATGCAAAGGAACCCAGGTGACACTGCATAATATATTAGCCTACGGACGGAGCGACCTATCGGAATGCTCGATGCTAGGCCCTCGGCATATAGCACCCTCGACTCGACGTTTGATATGAAACTCCTATTGCAGCCCTCACTCCCCCCCCCCCCCCCCCCCGATCCGTGCCCCTCATTAATCACCGACAGGTCTTTTTGTGCTATTAATGCAGTAACGCTGTAAAGGAAGTGTTTCAATTATATTGATACCAAATTATTTCAGTTCCCACTTAGTAAATAAATCAGATGTCGCGCAATTTTAACAACAATCATCGTGGATGATTGTTATGGTAATTAGTCGATTGCTTTCCCTCGCGCATTCGTTCATGATTTGTTCTCCCATGTTGTTTCCCCGATATCAGTGGGCGTGTTTCTAATGAACGATCACGAAATTCGAGGCGATGCGGGTTTGAGGTGATGCGAGTTGTCCATTAGAAATACGTACTTTGACCAGCTGCCAATCAGAGAAATATGCGCATGTGCAGTTAGGCAACTCAAAATTGGCTCTCGAGTAAGTACTTTTAAATAGTCAGCTTGCAAGCTAGCGTCTTTCTCGGGCGCGTTTATTTCCCCCGACCGGATCGCGTACGAGTGAAACCAAACTTGACGGCGCTATGTCTGGGATGAATTGGGTTGTCGCTTGGTGCCTTCTGGTTGGTGATCTGACGGGACGCGTCAGGGTCTGGGCCGATTCTACTAGCACCCAACAGACGACAGGTGAGTACGCCCCCCCCCCCCCCCCCTCTCTCCGAACTCTCATGATTACTTAACCCTATCTGTGCCAGGTAAAACGCTGCTCTATGGTTTTTGTACGTATGACTGGTATAAAAACAAACTAAACACACGGTGCTTAAAGTGTTAAAGTCAGAAAACCCAAAACATATCACAAGCGCGCATTTCATTCGCAGAATTCTTTGATGTGTTCATCGTTTTTACTTTAATATTGTCTGTTCTTCTACCTCTTAATTGTGTTTTTTGTGTGTTTTTCGTTTGCATTTTCCGTTATTACAAGTTATCAAATTAAGTGATTATGAACTGTGATTATTACAAATTATGTAAATGTTATCAAGAAGAAAAAACGGAATAAATTAACACGTATGTCTACAATTTATATGCCACTGTCGTATGCAGATGTTCCTTCAATTTGGCTTTAACATTGTGATTTAGGAGACATATTTTTTTTAGTGGAGAATTGATAACCATGCCGATGAAATTGAATAATAAATGTGTAAGATATTCAGTCTGTGTTGTAGGTATTACACCATCAATAACTTGCGGTGTGTCCAGTATCAAATGATACCTCCGATGAATACCTTAAAATTCAGAGGAAAGACCATGTGCACTTAGAGGCAAGCAAGCACACATTTTGCAGTATTTGATTTAATCATAAAAATATTTCTAAAAAAAGATGTAACAAAATCAACATTGAAAAATGAGTCTCGCTGCACGCGTCTGTAATTTGATAATAAATAATTGTCAAATGCAAGTAGAGTTGGAGTTCATATATGTATCACATCAGTCATGGCAATAATCGAGATGGGTTACCTATTTGATATTTCTTTAGAAATGTTAAGTTAACGTGGCTACCCTGGTAACGAGTTAAGACATGTACATAATTGCTTCATGCTCTTGCTTTCTTAGGCGGTTGAACTATTTCACTGCCGGACTTTTTTTTTCTAAAAATTTCAGTGTTCAGTTTAAAAGTTCCCTAGCCCTATGATGACCGTTGATCTTTATTTTATGTCCGTAAACCACTTTTTTTTTCTTCGTGTTTCCGTTTTTAAGCAGTACTCATGCAGCCCCCTATCACAATGGTGTGTTTTAAATAATTTGTGATGCGCTTTGGGCAAACCAGTCGTAACCGACATTTCTAAATTCTCAGAAACCGTGCTTGATGTGAAAAAGCATACACATTAATGAAAAAAATATTAGCTTTTACAATCTTCCTTCATATTTGAAAATTTACGAGAGTTTTGAAGCATGTTTTTTCGGGTTTGCAAAGTTAGATTTTCTCGGCTCCGCACCTGCACTAGCGATCGATGATTACGCCCCACCTCCTTGTCACCCCTTTGTAGGCTACCCCTTTGTGCGAATCGGCAGTAGGGAAAGTTTCATGACCCGTCCTATCATGGATGGACTGGGCTCGGATAGACTTCCGTTGATCTATCATGACCGCCGCCTCATAAGTTTTCAAGACATTTAGGTGTTTTAAGCAATATGTTTTATATCCAATGAGGCATTTCCTTCCTCTAAATAACAAAGGAAAATCTGGTTTTAAAAATATGTCAACCGTTCAACCTTCGGTGGGAGTTCATGTCTGATCTTGATACACACATTGTGAATTAGTTTGGGGTCGAGCGAAGGAATATTTTGATAAAATAAATCTTCTAAAAACTAACTATATGCTAGTCAGCAATTCAATCGAGTCCCTCCCAGGCAACATCATTATGCAACACACTTCTATTCCCAAAGTATCATGTACAAAATTTCTTGGAGTAACTATCGATCAAAATCTGTCTTGGAAACCACATTTAGATAACATAACAAAATTAATATCTAGGAATATTGGAATACTAAATAAAATTAAACAGTATTTCCCATATCAAACACTTCTCACATTATACTCATCCCTCATCCTACCGCACCTCAATTATGGAATTATAGCATGGGGTAACTCCGGAAACACGCAATTAGACAAACTATACCTTCTCCAAAAAAAGGCAATGAGAATTATATTTGACACACATTTTCACGCGCATACTGACAAATCATTTTTTGAAAGTAACACACTCAAAATACATGACCTATATCTCTACAACTTAGCTCAATTAATGTTCCAACGTGAGCATAATGAATTACCAACAATCATAAATAGGTTATTTTTAATAAACAACACATATCACACATACCCCACCCGCCAGTCAACACTCTTCCATTTACCCCACACACGGACTCATCTTGCGAACAGATCATTCATTTATACTGGACCAAAATACTGGAACTCTCTCAGCCCCAACATCAGGCAATCTCTCAGCCTAAACATATTCAAATCACAACTCAAAAAAGACATGTTAAAATCATATATTGAACAACAAGATTAACAGTAAAACTATATATGTCCGTAACTGCACACAGATGTTACACAATATGTGGTGACGTCTCCGCATAGCGTTCATAATTTTCTCTTTTAATATCCAACAATCACAGGACTCACAATCACCTTCAAAACGAAACTCCTCTCCTTATCGCCCCCCCCCCCTTCCCCCTCCCTTTCCCCTGTCCCTCCCAAACTCCCTCCCCGTCTTTTCTCCCTACTCCTCTCTATCACTCTCCGTCTTTAAGCGGTGCTCTTTATATATTTTGATTTGATTATTTTCTATATCTTTGATTACCACGACAACAATCACAGCGATTTTTTTTTATAATTCGACACTTGATATTCTATGGTTTAGCTGTAAACTTTAAGAGAAAAAAAAATGTGTATATTAATTTTGTTCTTGTTGTTTGTTTCTTCTCCATGTTTACCATTATGTTGTGTTAAAGAAAAATGAATCTAATCATGTATCACGATAATTTCTTTTGTTTTGTCCGTTTGTTTGTTGTTGTTAAAGAAAAAAAAAAGGTTTTGCACATATTACATAATTTCTATTTATTTTCATTCGGGGGTCCAATACACACAAGCCCTGCTTCTTTTGGACCCCTCCACAAAAAAAAAAAAATCTCTATAAATGAATTGTTGTTCTTTTTTATTATTTCTTGTTTTGTTATAATTGTATTTGAACTTTATGCATGTATTTGTTTTGATGTCTTTTTTTGTGGAAAATAAAGTTGAATCTTGAATCTTGAATCTTGAAAGAATGTGGTCCGTAACTTATTCGGACACCTCCGGGCACTAAATTTAGGTTGTTTCCATGGAAGGTGAAACACTCAACAAACGATTTACGATATTTGTAAGGAAATATGACTGACCAATGTGCTCTAAAGGGGCATTTCTCTTACATGTTTTTCTACAGTATTCTCAATTTATTACAAAAACAAAGCAACAATAATAATCTTAAATTCACAGAATCGTATCTTTATAAAATGTGCTACTACTGCACATGCACTTCAATACATGAAGTTGTTCTGAAATCCTTTGCGCATACAACATATATATTCTTCAAGCTGAATCCCAAATTTGTCTTGTATATTTGGCGGCGATCGTCTCTGGATAAAAGAACCAAACGCGTCAAATATTTTATTGTGATATTAATGAACGTGACTGGTGTATGAATGAATTATTCCTCGTTGCGACTCCAGTTCTTACACCTCCCTGGTCGAACAGTGGATATGGCGTCCTTTCGTTCACGCGAGCGCGTTAGCTATTGTACGTGCTGTAGGTCAGGTACTGTGATGTCATCTTTACGAATTCCACTTAGATTTCAATTTAGTAGTTAATAGATTTGATATCTGCTCACATCATGGATTATATTCACCGTTCTTCGTTTACTAATATGGAATTAGGAACAAGGTTGCTATTAAGGCATTCTAGTCATGCAACAGGTTGCATAATCATCCAATTTTTTTTAACTTTAGAAGCAGATGTACATTTTTCGGGCGATTTTCTTTGGATTATATTTTCAGAGCATTCAAAATGATCATGGGAAAATATCAATAACTCCGGGCTACAAAGACTTTGTGTGACAAACTTTATATCATATTGAGGCTTAGAAAGTACCAATTTGAACTGCATCATTATCTCAAAAATTAGTTTCGAGAACTTATGTCTGTTCTCGCTGCGGAGCATCACATAATGCGGCTTATCAATTCGTTTTGAACGAAAATCGAACATGCGAAAAGGGGACACGATTTCATTATTACGCAATGGGCATTTGTTTATTTCAACCCTGTCAATCCCACACAAAATTATTTTTTATGGGAGTTATATGTATTACTGATGCAGAAGTGCAGCATTCGCAATATAAGAGTTAAAAGAACGTTTTCCCCGTTTAAGGGGTGCATCTCATCGAGAACAGTAGACCTACTTTTGTTTCAACCAAGCTTTGACGCGGTTTCTTCCGACAATGACTAAAACAGTTGCACTTACTCACGTGCATGTTTCCGATTGCTTACAGCGGTGGCAGCTACCACCGTGACCAGGGCGATGACTACGGTGATGACCACGGCGATGACCACTGATCAGACTAATGTGACCGAGCCCGGCGAAGTCTTTCACTGCATCAACAGCAGCATCACGTATGGGCTAGCAGATACGTGTGACCAGACCGTGACGTGTCCGTTGAAAGACGACGAATTTCTCTGCCGTGAGTTGTGGATATTTCAATTTAGACTTCGGCGTTACGTACGAATGTAATACCGTGTGTCTAAAAAACTATACACTTTTGAAATAGCTGCCGAATAATGGTTTAAATGTACGGATAGCGCATAGTCTCAACTTTAATCTAACACCAAAAAGTCCTAAAAATATGCTTGCTTGAATGAGTACTGCTCACTTTTGTAAAGGGTATGGAAATTAGGCTGCGCAGGAATTAGCCTTCCAATTTTGAATATTGAATATTAAATTGTCAATTAAATATTCATTATTCAAATAAATTTTGTTGCAAAAGAAATGAATGACTCAGCTATTGGCTGCCTTTTCTTCAGTTTATCCATTTAGCTAAAGAATAAAGTGCCAGCATCTTTGACATTCCTTTTTTTCGACAACCCATAATTGAATATTTAATTGAATTTTCAATATTCAACCTCTCTAAAGGTTAATTCCTGCGCAGCCTAATTTTCATACTATTTACAAAAGTGAGTAGTGCTCATCCAAGCATGAATCATTTTCAGAGGTTTTCGTGTCATATGATATTTGAGTCCATCTTACATCATGTACATGTATAGATCTAATCTTTTTCCCCCAGAATCGTATTTTTTTTTGTATTTGGCCGCCATTTCAATAATGATCTTGTTTCAGACACACGGTAGCGCACCGAAAAGAGACGTGAACATGTTGTCGAGACAATTGGTTCTAAACAATGTGGGTTGAACCAATAGCGGTGATCATAGCAGGATCTCTCAATGGGGGTGCCCGACACTAGACCACTAGACAATATCGTACCAGTGAAACTCTCACTTAGGATGTTGTTTAGAACTAGAAACCTGTATGGCAATTGATATGATGATAAGAATACAACAAGGTATTCATATTTATTTCCACATTTTCAAGCAAACAAACAATGGACATAATGAGGGTAAGTATTTCAAAAGACATAAATAACAAATTAATTCAACTAGATTAGGATATAAACATTTCAAAGAGAATGAGGATGGATCAATCTTAGAAGCAGAGCCTTGTGAGTTAAAAGGCCACATAGAAGGTTAGGCAACACTAGAACAAAGATATAACAAAATTTGTGAAATGAACATGAATATTTTGAATACATGAATTTATAAGCTGTATTAAATATTTGTAGCATATCATAATCCAAAAATTTCATAAACAAGCATTATCAATCAATTATAAAGTTTTACATAAAAACAAAGAAACGAAAGAAGAAACACATAACGAATTAACATAATGCGCGATAATCAGGGAAAGGGATAGAATAGAGGATGTGACGACACCACTTAGGTGCTCTGTATTGTGTGATCGACCATAACAGAAAACGAATAAATCCTCACCCAACTAATAGTCAGGTTTCTTATGTAAGTTAGCTTAAAATTTTGGGTGATTTTCAATACTATACACTTTTAAAAGCTTTGAAGTCAACCAAATCCAAAAACTAATGTTGCCATTTTTTCCGAAGCCAATATGGTGGCCATCTTGGATTTGTTTTTCCATTGCAAGATCCAGAAGATCATTGATAAGCTTGACAGCCTACCAAATGCAGCTGACGAGGGTGACATCGTACCACATGCTACTTGTGATATAACATTTAATGGATTCCTCCCAGTCACTGAGGATGAACTTCTGAAGGTCATTAATGGTAGCTCTTCGAAGTCATGCAAGTTGGACCCAGCACCTACTTGGCTTATCAAACAGTGTATTGATGAGCTTTTACCTTTTATTACCAAGTTGATGATCTCCTCATTGTCTTCTGGGATTGTTCCATCATTGTTAAGACCTCACACATCACTCCTATCTTAAAGAAACCTCAGTTGGATGCTGAACATTTCATAAACTATAGACCTATTGCAAATGAAATGTTCCAAGCCAAGGTTTTAGAACGCGTCGTGGCCCCTCAGATGCGTGCTTATCTCTCGGACTCAGATTTATTCCCCAAAATGCAATCGGCATACCGAAGCGATCATTCAACCGAGACAGCCCTACTGAAAGTGTACAATGATATCTTGCTCGCTCTAGATAAGGGACATGAGGCCATTTTGGTGCTACTTGACTACTCGGCAGCCTTCGAAACGATTAACCATCAAAGAATTGTTCAGTGCTTCCGAGATCGCTACCATATCAGCGGTACGGTTTTAAATGGCTTCAATCATGACCTTGAAGATCGAAAGCAGATCGTTGTTATAAATGGAGTTGAGTCCGATGCTTATCCTTTGGAATGGGGGTACCTCAAGGCTCCGTTTTGGGGCCCTTGGACTTAATGCTATACACTGGCCCTCTTTCTAACGTCATCGCTGCTCATGGAGGTATCAATCATGTGCTATATGCAGATGATACTCAACTCTATGTGGTCATTCGTTGAGATGAGCTGACCGCTGGCATCTCACCCATGGAAAAATGTGTGAAAGACATCAAAGTCTGGGATGGCAAGAGTAAGCTTAGGCTCAATGGCGACAAGACTGAGATGGTTCATATTTCTTCACAATTTTGAAAGCGGAATGAACGTGCAGTCATCACTATTGATGGACCTGTCATCAATCCTACTGAGTCCACCAGAGATCTTGGTGTCATAGTAGATGACGCTTTAGACTTGAGGGAACATTTTCGTAAGGTCTACAGAGTGGCATCCTTTGGTATTTACAGAATCGGCAAAACTTAGAAAGTATCTGAACCAGAGTTCCACACAGCGCCTTGTCAACGCATTGTAACCTCACATTTGGATTATTGCAACAGCTTATTTGTCAGCCTACCAGCCTCCCACCTTACCCCTCTTCAGCGAATTCAAAACACAGCCGCCCCATCTCATCACTTGCACGATTACATCACTCCTGTTTTGCAAACATTGTATTGGTTAAACATCCCTCAAAGAATTCAATTCAAAATACTTCTTCCCACATGCAAGGTAATTCATGATCTTGCACCACACAAAGATATCCTACCTCCATGTCACTCCGCTCATCATCAAAACTCCAACTTGCACCTGGCCCGCGCGCTCGTTCCCGTTACGGTGATCGTGCTCTCTCGGTATGTGCCCCTGCGCTCTGGAATGATCTCCCTGCCCACATTCAAAATTCTCCAACTGTCGATGTCTTTAAAAATCGACTCTAAACCCATCTTTTCACTCAACAAAACAAGTAAGCTGTTGTAATGACCAGTTTTCTTGCTATTTCATTTATTCATTTCTTGTTGTATGATTCATATTTCATTAACTCTTAATGTTTGATTATCTTCTATTCCATTTATTGAGTTGATATATGATTGATATTTTATGTTATACGATTGATATTTAATGACCTGTTAATGTTATACACTTATATTTCATACTTATCTCCATCTTAATTTATTATGTTGTACTTGTTTTATTGATTTTATTTTTACATGGTAAAGCGCTAAGAAACTGTATTGTATTAAGCGCTATATACAAGTTCAATATTATTATTATTGTTATTAAAAATGGCCGCCATAATCAACCGGCTTGGGTACAAAAATCCACCTTAATATTTCTACACCACTGGATGGTGCTGGTTTTACCTAATTTCCAAGGAGCCAGGTGCCATACAGACCCCTCCTAACATTTAGAGCAGTGGCATAGTTAGGGATAAAGGGTGGAAGTAGAAATGGGGGGGGGGGGACATTATATTTCACCATAGAAACATATAAACTGTACATCCATATTCAGAATTGCACCATTTAAGAAAACATGAGATAATTTTGGTATGTTATCAAGTACATATATATAGTAATCGAATTAGGGTTTGACATTAATTTACATAATTATGCATGTATTATATGGACAAACGATTGGGCGTGATCCATGGGTCCATTCTGAAAACCATTATTGCTGTAATTTCATGTGCATGTATCTTGATTCTTGTGCAAATAGGCATATGTGACCCTGGCGTGTCTATATAATTAATGTATATGGGCAATTTCCAAGATTCACTACGTTACACTTTATGGTTATCCCAATATGATACTTTTGGAAGATGCACTGATATAACTTTATTTTTTTCTTCATTTCAATACCTGAAGGTTATACCTACAATGTAGTATCAAAACAAAATCATGAAAAACATTTTTCGGGGACTACAAGAACGTGAATTTCCGTTAGGTAAAGGATATTCTGTGAGGTGGACGTAACGCAATTGCATAAGCACCTGAGCATTGCCAAAATTATGACATTGTATTAGGACATTGTACACGACCGTGAAAAAAATTCTAAGATGCCAGCTTTCAGGATTATTTTTCATAATATTTAAAATGTCATTACGTTCTCTTTATCATGTTTATCAGTCTTATTTTCGTCGAAATTCCGCCAATTCACATCCTAGAAATTGCGTGCTTTGTGTCATGAGCTTTAAAAGTGTATAGGTTTTTTTACAATGTTATTTCTTCGTTTCTTTCTTCAAGATGACATCATGAGTTGCTACTCCAACTCTGTAGTACTGGAGGTGTACTGCTCCGACGTCTCTCTAGCGTGCATAACGCTACCCGCATTGTGCGACGGCACTGTACAGTGCTCAGATGGAAGTGATGAGCACTTTTGCGGTAAGATATAGAATTTCAGATATGATTATATTCCTCTCAATATCTCCATATCTTCAATTATCTGGGCCGTCTTGCATTTAAAGTTGCAATTAAATGTACGACCCGAAATTGAACGCAACTCCTTCAAATCAAATGTAACTTTGCGTTAAATCCGTATTCCAGTGTACAAGAGTTGCCTATGATATTGAGCACAATAGTTACTATTTAATGAGCGCAAATCTTGTGAATTAAACGCAACTTTGGAAGTTCTATGATCTAATGCAACTCTCTTTGTTCAATGTGCGACGAATATTAAACGCAATTTGTGTTTAATATTTGCATTTAATCATAACTTCACTTAAGTGCAAGACGGCCCTATTTTTTGGTTAAAGCTTTTACATCTTCAGAAGCATTTACGCACTGATATAACATAATTGTCTTCCTATTGACCAGAAACTTACTGCAAAAGTGGCATAATGCACGCATACGCAAGAGTTATTGCACCTCTCTGACAGGATTATGCTATATGCATGGACATATTACGTTTTAGGGAAGGGGCGAGTGAAGTACGTGGGTGATTCGGCAATCGGTATCGATAGGTTTCTATCTAATTTTGCTACGATTCAATAGATTTTTCATTTAGCGACTTGCATGTCGCATGAAATTAATGAGGAAATAGCGTGATGAAGCATGATTGTGGGATCCGTAATGACGAAAGAGTGGCTGATATTTGAAGTATTCAATTTCAAACAATGGCGGAATCTTGATTTACATCTCTTCATTGTAGCTTCATTCATATCTACATTTGTAACACTTATTAGGTCTGAATGTTTGACTTTTTTGTTATTGCCTTCATATTGTTTCTGTGTATTATCCATGTTTGTTGTTGTATTTATTTTTCTAATTATTATGACTGTTTGTTATTGTAATTTTTTATTTTGTTTACATGCAGTGTGAATTTTATTGTGCAGGGCCCCTTGATAGAGCAGTTTTCTAACTAAAAGGGCCACTCTGTTAAAATAAGACTGAATAAATATATAAATAAATGAATAATTGTAACAAAGGCCCTCTTCGCCTATAGCTTTAATCCGTCCACCTCATGATATATTCTTGGCACATTCTCGGAAATGTTACTTTGATTTGATTTGATTGTTTATCTTTCTGCTTGATTTCCCTTACATCAAGATTGAATACAATAGAAGATACATGTCTCAATTCGTACATATATATATACAAAAATGAATGAAACACAAACAACGTAAAGAGTAAAATTGGAAAAGTGAGAGTTCCATACCAATCTTATCCTTTCCGTTAAAATCTCAATTTCGTTGAAACACTTATTGAGGTCAGAGTACTAACGAGGACGGAATAAAAGGACCATGACTTTGCTAAAGAAGAGATCTTGTCAATTTATGAAGGTTACCCACTTTAAACCCCCACCGCCATTATTATCAGCTTAATAATCACGTCACGGAAATGAATTCAATTTCAATGAAAGGTTTTATTCTGATGAAACAAAGTGCAATGGATATTATGCCAATTATAACAAAGAGGAACCTTCAATCTATACGAGCCTTCATTATTTCATTCTACTTAGGTTCCCCTTATAGTTTTTTTTATACTTTTTTCAATCAAACAAATGTACAGGAAATCTTTTTGATTTGACGTCATGTACATGCATTTTGTATTTTCTTGATTACTACTATTTGATTTGATTGATGTATGCAAAATTATTATTTTCATGATGTTATATAATTTATGTAAAACATGGAAATGAAATAAATTAACTGACTTGTAAAAAAAAAAAAAGTGACAAACAGTAGGATACATTACGTGGAAATATCGACAAACTGTATTGATAATTCGTTTGATTATCCTACAAGATAAAACAACAAATTATGGAACAGCCTCCCAGACTTATCAAGAAGGGAAACTCCTTTTTAATATAACGCCCCCCTCCCACATAAGCAATATATTATCAAATAATATAATATGTATGCAAACCGGTTATTTTCGTGTTTTTTGTATATAGTTAAAGTGAAATATGTGGAAAATCAGGTAAATCCAATGATATATACGAAAAGGGTTACACACGGTATGATAATGGAAAGAGAGGGCTACTCTAACTCATTTTCATTTAAATACACCCCACATAAACAGTCAAATATCGAATCATGTAATGTTGCCTCCGCATCAGAGAAAAATTAATATGAAATAATCATGCTTAATATGTTTAGACGGTTTGTGTGTGTGTGCTATATTTATCTGAAATATGCAAACATATCAGTTTTGTATATTTCTGGGGAGAAGCGTTATAGGTCAATGCCCTTTGATTCTCCATCCATACTTTGGTTATGTTTAGTTTGCTATGAAATCTATTGCTTTTTAATGTTTGTCTGTAACTTTCTAAAGCAATATTGTATCAGCTATGATTGAGGTTTGTGGAAATAAATGGAATGATATAAAAAAGTAAAAGTGACATGTTGTCGTTTGTGAATTCATGAAGATTCAGTAACGTGCAGTTCATCTTGCTCTCTCTGCTCGGCGATTGCTGCTGTCTGTGACGTCAGAGCTGACTCAATGAATCTTATCCTACCACCAGCTATCCGATCTCTGTAAGTGTTCCTGCCTTTTCGCCATACGGTGGTAATTATTTCCCATTAGGATTGTATGTGTAGAAATGATGTAAGGTTGATACAAAGAACTCAGAATAGAGAGTTATGGCACTCCATGATCGCTAATTTGATAGATAGATAAAAATGAGAAATGAAAATATCATGAGAATATCTGTTATAAGATGAGGCGTTTTTTATTTTTTCGTGACACGACATCCTGATGAATAAACACAAAGTACCAGTAAATTTTCTTTTATATATAATTCATATACAGTATATCTGAAAAGTAGGCGAATTTGAATAAATCCATACTTATCATGGTCTATAAACAACTAGCTCCTTGGTAAAGATATTGGAAATATGGGATATCAAAGCATGCAACATGAATGCAGTAAATCGAACCTGTGGCATCACAGTGTCATGGCATTTGCATCCTTCAAGTGTCAATCTTCGTATCATTAAATCGTTTGTGACTTGCTTGTGTTTCCCGATGTTCTCAATTTCACTTTCGATGCTTGCAGATTGTTTTGTGTGAAGTTCGCCCTCTAGGGATTATGATGGTAATGGTTTAGTTTGGTTTGGTCTTCACCTTTTTTTTTTAAGCTTGTATATATATATATATATACATATGCGCATACATATATAAATAAATAAGTAGAGAGAGAAATATGTACATGTATATGAAAAGTGTATTTCATGTTTGTGAAAATGTGACATGAAAAAGAGAAAATAATCGTAGAATTGCATTTACGATGAATATGATATATTCCAGAAATCTGACGGGAATCACCAATCTTGACGATGGATTTCCTTTTTGGTTGCCCGACTTCCCTCTTCTACAAACGTTGTAAGTTTATACATTGACTCGTTGTCTATCTTCTGAAAAAGTGAAAAGACAGATTCATGAGTCTCTATTTTGTATTGTTTTTTTTTTTACCTTATGATACTAGATAGCTTCAGTGCGACACCTTCTCCTTCTCTCCTTCTCCTTTTTTTTTCATTTCAACGTCTATACTAAAATGAAAGTAAAAATATCAATACTATGAGATGTTCATCATTTTTAATTGGCTTAATCATGACAATTACAAGAACAATTTATCGTGCTGTCTGTATTATGTAAATTTGAAATAATATGATGATGTGATTCTCTGTTGATATATATATTTCCAAATGCACATACATCGTACATGTATTTTTGTTTTTATATTTGACTCCAAACATCCTTCCTTGCACCTCATGTATGTCTATCACTGTCTCTTTCCACTCTCGCTCTATCTCTCTCTCTCTCTCTCTCTCTCTCTCTCAATGAATATTGGCTGTTTACCCACGTTCAACTTAACTCGCCACTCTGATTCCAGGGCATTAGCTGATAACAACATAACCAGTTTTGGTCGCGGCACTTTTGAAAATATGACGTCACTTAAAACACTGTGAGTTCAAAGATCATTTCAAAAAAAGAAAGTATGAATATGCTATTGACTTCATTTCCATGATGTTTACGTATAGAATGCCAACCTTGAGTGTTATGTATGTTTTCTGTCACAACGAAAAGGAAATTTGATAAAAATTAGGTCTGTTTTCGGTACCCCGTAACTGTAAGTTGTGAAGATGTTGTTTTTGTGGAGGTTTTCAAAATGTTTCATTTAAAGTACTATAAAAAAAAAAATAGGGTAGGCTTTTTACAAGCAAAACAAAATGTCATTGTATATGGAATTGTATATTCCACGGAAAATGGAAGAAAAGTGCTCTACAACCTTTACGCTAATAATGTTAATTCATGCCGAGTTTCATGACTTTCTAGGGCTACACTGTCTTTAAAACATATCATTTGGAGACTAGCAGCTAATTCCATTATCATTCCAAAGATGGGGTAGATGATATCACATGTATTTATTGTATTCTTTACAGTACAGTTTATCGGTTTTTAATTATTATTTCTGACAGGGGTGTATCGTACACCGGTCTCGCTCTACTGATATCTGATGCTTTTTATGGCTTACGGGATTTGAAATATATGTAAGTATCATCTCAAATATTAGTTTCAACGAAGCGTATACCATGGAAAAACTATAAAAAAAAAATCAATACAGTGCATGCATAATATACTGATTGATTGCATTACCATTATTAATTCAAGATTATGAACTAGAAACCATCATCATCCTTGCACTTTATATTGTCTGTCCCTACAATGCAGTGATCTGAGGTACAATGTCATAGCATCAATTGAGGACGGTGCTTTTAGAGGATTGGCCAACCTTCAAGTAGCGTAAGTAACCGTGTTAATGCTATATGTTTACCAGAAAAATGGAACTCTATGGGATATGGGTTAAGTAATTTATAAAAAGGTTGAAAGGCTTATTGTCAATTCGGGATTCATAATGCGTTTCGGAGGGAATATCATTTTGTTAAGTTTAGTCATTATAAGCAATGTACACTGAAGGCTGCAATTGCTGATAGCGATCGACTGTATAGAAGCTAATGTATAACATTTGTGTGCGTGTGTATACAAACTTAATATTCATTCTTTTTATTTTTTTCAATGTTTTGGTTGGGTCATACCCTTCGTATATGCAACAATTGGGTAAGAGTTAGGGGAGACTGGGATAATTAGTTTGGCGTTAAATATTAATGTTGATAAGGGATAATGGGATAGGGAACCGATCATTACATAAATCAATTTTAGAGGAAATATTAAAATAAATCACTTTCTATTATTGTATTTTGAATTGACGTAAACACACCCTCACACGTGTGCGAGAACATTGCATAAATATTTACTCTCCGGTTTTATTCGTTTTATTTTTTTTATTTTGAATGTGCTTCTTCGCACATTTGTATTCATTCAACAAGGCATTTATACTTATTTACATTCCACATACTAAGAATGTTGCTATATCATTGGCCAGGAGTTGATCACGTGATAAAGCGTATTTTTGATAAAGCCCATCTGATCACCTGAGAGGAAAAGTTCGTTACACTCTAGGTGAGAGTACTTTTTGGTTTCGCTTATCTCTTCACTCCTCACAGTCCTAACGCGTGATCAATATTTTGCGTCCGCGCAAAATAAAAGTGCGTTACACTCTTACTATCAATTGACTAACAGTAGCCACTACTAACGCGTCCTAACGCGCGTCCTATACGCATGCTCCCCATGGCACCGGCTCGGGATTAGGTAGAGGAGTAAACATAACTTTTTTTCGTCTAATTGTCATTTTGGGTAAAGATAGTTGGTCTCAGATGTAGAATATAAATCTGCATAATGCCACACGTCAACTCAAATATTATCATGATTATGCATGCCCCTTATGTGTAACATTCCTTGTTGTTTGTAAAGTTTGATTATCGTTTTCATTTCGAAACAGATATCTGGGTTACAACTTCATAAGTGCGATTCATAGAGAGCACTTCGCCGAGTTACATAACCTCACCTGGTTGTAAGTA
The DNA here is from genome assembly GCA_963669155.1 of Arbacia lixula. Lineage (NCBI taxonomy): Eukaryota > Metazoa > Echinodermata > Echinoidea > Arbacioida > Arbaciidae > Arbacia > Arbacia lixula. The sequence continues at coordinate 8,102,184 of OZ022590.1, read as the reverse complement.
CATGTATCATTGCTATCTATCTGTCTTGCTGATGTTCCTACACTGCACTTCTACCACCACTACGACTACTACTACTACTACTACTACTATTACTACTACAACTACTACTACTAGTACTACTACTACTCCTATTTCATGATGGGGGGGGGGGGGTGTTTTTGAGGAGAAAAGGACACGCAAATTACCAATTCCGATGTCAGGCAGAGCTCGCCCATCTAAAAGACATATAATCCGCCTACCCTCCCCCCCCCAAAAAAAAAAAAAAAAAAAAAACACTCGCCCTTTTCTAAAAAAAAAAAAAAAAAAAAAAATTGCTGTTTAGAGTGTGTGTGTGTGTGTGTGTGGGGGGGGGGGGGGGTGCGTTCCACCCCCCCCCCCTTCCCCTCCGGTGAAGGCCATGAACTATTACTACTGTAGGACGTACTCTTTCCACTTCCAATACAAAAATTGCTGGTGCTGTTAGACATTACTACCAATATTACCATTGCTGATGCCCCTCAGAATAGTGTTATTCCTGTTACCTCGGAATTCATGCTTTCAACGAGAGCCTCTCGGTGCGTGGTATGTGTATATATATATATATATATATATATACTATATATATACTATATATATATACTATCAATATGTCCGAGGCGATACGAGTAATTAAAGCAACTGATATATTTTAATCCTATATCCTCAATGTTTTTTTTCACTTGATTGAATATATATATACATATATATACTACGGATATTAGTGTATTTTCTTAATCCACATCAGGACAAATTGTAGTCTTTTTTTTAACTTGATATCAACTTAATCTGGATAATAGAGGACTCATTCCGACGCACTGTAATTGACTGCACGTGTTGTCTGTTCCATCTTAAGACGTTTCTCACCCTTCCCCTCCTCCTTCCGTGCCTGAACACATTGTCAATTTTAGCCTGGATTCTTGCAACTAATGAACCCCTTTAACGGTCTCCATTTTCTTTTCCAGGGATCTTTCTTATAACCACATTCACACGCTTTATGAAGGTACTTTTGTGTACCTGACGAGCCTGACAGACTTGTAAGTGCTCTCTACAATTTCTCATTATCTTCAAATGCTTTAAGTGGAACCTATTGACAAGACATGCCCATTGATATTGTCAAGTAACCTTTCTTCAAACAAAATTGTATTTACTACCCTCGATAAACCTATTCAAAACGATATCAGTGTTTTGATTGACGAGGCAATGTCATTGTTAGGCTAATGGTCTTTCAGAAGTGCTTAGAAGAAGCAGTCAAAAAGTCAAGATTTGAGAAATGATACGGTTCTGAATAGAATAGAATGTCTACTAGTCTGATTTTTAGTTTTGACATTTTTGAATTATTTCAAAGCAGAAACTTGATTATCCTTTCCATAAGAACTATACAAGTAATGAAGGAAGAGCGTAACTGAATCGAAAGCACATCTCTACTCTTGACTAGAAACACAACATGAAGTCGGCATGATATTATAATGACGTTGTGCTGTATGATATCGAATGCATTGTTATTTTTGTTCTTATAGGCTAGTAAGGGGAAATGGGATGAGCGAGATAGAACCTGAAGCTTTCAGAGGCCTTGACAAAATCTCAGGCATGTAAGTCAAATGGCTTTTATTACACGTTTTCCTTTATTTGTGTGTGTGCGTGTGTGTGTGTGCGCGCGCACTGGTTTTAAACCGTTCTATTGTGTACGACCCATTTTTGTGTTCATTTCGTGTTTCATTGCTCTGCAATAGCATGTTGCGAGATTGTCTTGAAAGGTAAAATTCAGCCCTCTTCCACCATACTCACTAACCATTAAACTTTTTTCTTTCTCTCGTTTTTTACATAGTAATTCGTCAATATAATCCTTTTCAGTCGTGCCTCAATGTCAGTGCTTGTGCGGCCACTCATGACATCGGTAAAAAGACGAAAGGAGGCAGAACATTTCATCATCATGATCAAACATTATACACTTTTTACTACATATCAAAAGAAAAAGTAAAAGTGTGTTTTTTTGTTCCATCGCCTATTCATTCGCTTATCGATCCCTTTGAATTGAATACCTTTTGTATAACATACAAATACTGATTCAAAGAATGAGAGCAGCAAGAATATTTATTATTGATTTATTTATAGTTCTTTCACAGATAACAATTTGGAAGAGCTGAGGGTTGGTATGCTTGTTGGACTTAGCAACGTTGCCTGGCTGTAAGTTTGGCGTTGGAGTGATGTCATTTGTAGTAGCAAAAGCACATAAAGTAGTGGTAGTGGCGATGGAAGGAGACGTACTACTACTACAACTACTACTACTAGTAGTAGTAGTAGTACTATAGCGTAGTAGTGGTAATAATAGTTACTAATACTACTTCTACTAGTAAAAGCAGTGGGAGTAGTAGTAGTAGTAGCAGTAGTAGTAGCAGTAGTAGTAGCAGTAGTAGTAGTTGTAGCAGCAGTAGTAGTAGTAGTAGTAGTAGTGGTAGCAGTAGTTGTAGTAGTAGTAGTGGTAGCAGTAGTTGTAGTAGTAGTTGTAGTAGTAGTGGTAGTAGCAGTAGTAGCAGTAGTAGCAGCAGTAGTGATAGAACAAGTAGTAATGTTGGTAACGTGTAGACAATGGGTCCCAGGAAGCAATATAATTATATAATTATATGTAGTAGTGCTACTACTACTACTACAACTACTACTAGTAGTAGTAGTGGTATAGCGTAGTAGTGGTAATAATAGTAACTAATACTACTTCTACTAGTAAAAGCAGTGGTAGTAGTAGTAGTAGTAGTAATAGTAGCAGCAGTAGTAGTAGTAGCAGTAGTAGTAGTAGTAGTGGTAGTAGTAGTAGTAGTAGTAGTAGTAGTAGTAGTAATAGTAGCAGTAGCAACAGTAGGAGTAGCAGTAGTAGCAGCAGTAGTGATAGAACAAGTAGTAATGTTGGTAACGTGTAGACAATGGGTTCCAGGAATATACCTTCATAAACTAGCTACTAGTTGATAACACAGTCAGTGTAATACTCCAGCGCTCAGAACGAAAAAGAAATTCGCTACTCAAAAGCCAAGTATTATCATTATCAATAGAAGAAAAATGGTTGGCGTAGCCAGCATTTTCATGTTGAGAGGTGGAGGGAGAAACCCATGCAAACGGGCCAACAACATACATTAAAAAATGCACACACGCACACGCCTGTGCGTAGAAAGCAGGGCAGGTATAACTTTTCCACTTTAATATTGAGTGACTGTGGAGGGGTACATATGGTCTCGTGCAATCACCCCACCACACCCAATCAAGTGTTTAATTATGATGGAACGTATTTCGATGCTCTAAAAGTAATGATAAGCATAGTTAAGGTTTTGTCATAATTTATACAATTAAATAACATAAATAAAACAGATTTTATGTACGCGAGTGTACGTGTATTCATATATTTAAAAATGTCGCGCACGATTCAGCATGGTAAAGTTCTTCACTTTGTTACTGTATGGTTTGGGGTTTATGCCAATATTGAATAGAAATGGCGGTTATTTGCTTTTCAATTTAATGAATAGCAATCCTTCCTGTTACCAACTTTGCCACTTTTAAGGGTAGTACCATAGGGAGTGATGGGTTGGGGTAGGGAGATGGCTTATGGAGGACAGAAACCTAATCCTCAAAATATATTCCCAACTCTTTTGCAGCTTTTGTATTTCATTTAAATTTTATTACATACGACAAGTTCACTCCTGCAGTAAATATAAACAATAAACAAGGTACAATCATCACCTGACTATTTTACCCAAGTATGATGTTTAAAAAACTTTCTTGTGCATCGAAGTGCAGCATTTCCGATCTAAAGGAAATGTATTCTAAAGAAATAAAAAAAAAAGCTCCACAAAACTGTTTTAAAAGTACCTGTACTATTTCCAATAAAAGAACACCCCTACTTTACTTTTTCATATTCGTTAAATAGCCTGTACACGGTCATGTACACGGTCATGAATAAAACGCACTCCCAAGTCCCTCATTCCAGGCGTCAAACTGCAAAAGTCTTTCGATTGGTGTAAGGGGTTCTCCTCTAAATGACGGGAAAACAAATTCAGGCTTTGATTGAATTTGTATGTTTTCATTGCGTTACTTACGTTAGCCGGCAGCGATTAAATGACTGAATTTAAACATTTATCCTGTCTTGCCCGTTTTTTGTTGTCAACTAATGCAGGTCTTTTCGGCAAAACCCTCTTTCGTACATTGAGCCTGGGACGTTTGATAATGCAACTAACGTGAAGTATCTGTAAGTATGGCAACATCTCTGCCACGTAATAAGCAGTCATACATTTCAATCGTGATGACTCTCTTTTCTAGCGTTTGAAATAATCAAGAACATAGTCGCATTGGAATTATGGTGTGCCAATGTTTTAAACGGGACATGACGGTACAATCCGATGACTGAGACTAGTTGAATCGCAGGACCCGGTCATTAGATGTGTGCATAAAGGTGATGTCACATTTGCAGGTATAGGCCCTTGCGTCTGCATAATCGTGGCAAATGGTCTGCGGTGGCATCTTGGCATACAGTCCAGGACTTGGTTCAGGTGTCGACAGACATAACATAATGACGCTATGAAACATCATCAAAGTCATTATGCATTCAACAAAACTACAAGAAATAAGCATCTTGCAGGTTTACCAACTGTTAACAACAAACATACATGAAGAAAAGTTATGACGTGCGTGATATCAAAAAAGGCAATTTCAAAGGAAGTTGCTCATTTTTAGTAGTTGATATGGATTTGAGTAGCGAAAGTATTCAATCCTAGGACCCAGATACACACATTTAGACGTTTATAGCGAAACATCAAATCATGTATTTCTTCATATCCCACCTCTGCGACCATGCCGTGAAATTCACTTCAATGGCAATGGTTCGAGACCCACCGCCTTCATTATGTATGAAAAAAAAATGACTTTCTACATAAACGAAAGGATAAAGTTATGTTCTCTGTGAAGAAATGCCGGCATAACGTCCGAGTAAACTCAGGCTACGCGCTGTGGTTTCCGTGGTATTGTGATCTGCAAGAAACCGTTTTTGTACGTAGATTAAAATGATACTTCCCACGCACGAATAGTATATAAGACTTCCGGGCTTCGCTAAGGTCGTAACCTTGTTTTATTGCATGTTTCTCCCATAGACTCATCGAAGAGGCGCGCTTGGAAAACCTGGAACCCGACATGTTTAGAGGAATAACAGAACTGATCAGGCTGTAAGTAGCTCAAAATGTATACGTCGGTGGAAATTGGGAGAGGTGAGGTAAAATCGTGTCCGCTGATCGCACATCTGCTATGTAATTAGTATGACCTGCCCAAAATATGACAGATGCCTGGGGGTGTTTCACCAAGCTGTTCGTACGCTAAGAACGAGTTTATGCACGACTGGTTATCCCTTCATCTGCTAAATCAGATTCTCAATGATTTTAATTCCCATCAGTTACAGTTGAAATCTGATCTTTGTAAATCAAAATTCTTGTTGTTAACAAGCTTCTGAATACAAAGTTTATGATATGTCAAATTTGAGTAGGATTGCTGGAAATAAACTCCCACTATAATAAAACAGGAAAAACTTGGGGTATGTGATTAAGTACAAGAAAGGGTCACCAGTCATACGTAAGTCGCTCTTAGCTTAAGAACACCTTGGTGAAAAGCTCCCCCCCCCCCCCTCCCCGGTAGATTGGTACCTAGGCCGAACTCTAAAATAAACCGCATGTGCATGAAACAGGTGATGTACACATACCCCAAAGAGATGTATTTTGTGTGGCTCAGAGAAGGGTTAATGTGCACACATTTAACAAGTTTAGGAATCACCATGCCTTTGAAAACTGCAAGATACTTCAAGATACCAGATATCCACATTGCTATTGAATGTCCTCCTTTCAGGTCCACTGACGACTATCGGCTGTGCTGCCTGTTTGATAACACCGAAGTCTGTACGGCCGCTACACAATCTTCCCTGGACTCCTGCTCGAGGCTCATGCCTAACGACGTCCTCAGGTACTCGATGTGGATTTTAGGGATTGCCGCCCTCATCGGTAACACCATAGTTCTTGTCCAGCGCTGGCTAAGCCGACGTCGGCGGAAGAAAACCGAGAAAGAGGAGCCATTTTTCATCGTCAACCTCGCGGTCGCTGATTGGATGATGGGCATCTTCATGCTCATTGTTGCCTCGGTGGACCTCTACTACGGCGAGTACTACTACTTGGACGCCCCGCACTGGAGGTCTTCACCACTCTGCAAGTTCGCCAGCTTTGTGGCGACTCTGTCCAGCGAGAGTTCTGTGTTTATGCTCACGATTATAACCCTCGACCGCTACCTGACTGTGGTGTACCCTTTTAGTGACGTCAGGTTCAGCAGGAAGTCGGCACGTATATGCATTGGAATCATGTGGGTGTTCTCCATCACCGTTTCCTTGGCACCTGTGGTCATTGGGTCCTTCGTAGACGGGGTCTACGGTTTGTCCGATGTGTGCATTGGGCTACCACTCACCGTAGAGTCCACAGCGACAGGGGAGCTAGTGTATGATCAAAGCCTTAGTGTAACCATTTTCCGTGAAATCGACGCCGGCACCTTGCAGCCGTCATGGATCTACTCCATCGTTCTGTTCCTGGGCGTCAACCTGCTCTGTTTCCTGGTGATCTTGGTCTGCTACATCAGGATATTCATCCAGGTCAGGCGAATGGCGAAGGAGATCAGCAGTGCACCCGGGCGCGCTGATTTAGCCCGCGCCCAGGAGGTGAAGATGGCTATCAGAATGGCCCTAATCATCGGGACAGACTTCTGCTGCTGGATGCCCATCATCATCATGGGCCTCCTCTCCCAAACCGGCCTCGTGAAGCTGCCTGTCTCCCTCTACGCCTGGGCCACGGTCTTCATTCTGCCCATCAACGCGTCTCTGAACCCCTACCTCTACACCTTCACAGCAATCTTAGCGAACAGAAAGAAATCACAGGGCAACTCGGAAAGCACAAAACAAACGAAATCTACATCAGTTGAATGAAATATATCTGCGCTTTGTTTTTCGCAGCAATATCACATTATCATGATAAAATTTTCTTGAGATATGAAATGATTGGAATTTGGTTTGATCTCGTTTATTTGATGCCTGTATTCCACATATTTCAATTGCGACAATTAAACATTACTGTACATATATATACTCAATTAAACCGTTCCTACACATTACTTTAGTCTATTTTGATTCGATTAAATTATGTTATCAAATAGTTAAAACGCTAGAAAAGCCATAAGGTATGACAGTGCACGTTATAATCAATATGTACATACTCATAAATGCAAAGACATTCCAGTTATATGACATGAAATGAGAAACTTAGGTTATCATTTTTTTATATGGCACTACAAAAAATCGTGTTGGTGCTTTGCCAAATTTCCAATAAGAATTATATTTAGATATGTTTGATTTGAATAGATCCACTTTGTGCGAAAATTGTTTATATAATATGCACAGAGGTGCATGAACAGTGCAATGCCAAATCTAGGAACTGTAAATTGTAAATTGCTCAACGCTCACTTTGCACATATTCTCAACGTTTAACACTTTGAATCCAATAGCCAATGCACTGTAGACTCTGGATGCATGGTACTGATGGGGTTACGACGTCCATTCAAAATTGATCAAGGATCAGGGTCCTGCTTATAGAGAGTTGCGATTGATCTGTTCAATCGCAAGTCCAATTCCCTATCTCTAATGTACAGAGCTCCGATTGATATCAATCGTAATTCGTTATAACCCTGGGCCTTGATATCCTCCTGCTTTTAAATGCGTTCAAATATTAGGTAAACAAAATTTTAATGTTTCGTTATTTGTATATATCGCGTATTATTAATTACCGCTACTTTTTTTCATTGCGAAAAATCTTTTTAACATATGCATAGGGATATATTAACAGTGTACTTACACATTAATGAAATATTCAGCTAGTTTGCAGAATTTGACCGTTTGGCGCGTTGGCCAGTGGTGTATATAGCGCACGACCCTTTGCGTGTTGAATACGAGTAATTCGACAAAGCCCAAGTAAGCCGACGAGAACAATGAACATGATTTGGCAAGCCGTGGGGTTACCATGGTTACAAAGATTAATAGTTTAGATTGACGGAATTAATATATATATGCACATACACACACATATATATATATATGTACATATATATATACTATTTTTCTTCGCAAACATTGAATATAAACATTGGGAAAATGCATACTGACAAGTGGATTAATCCAAAATATTTTTAAAGTAAAACGATTTTCTTCTCAACTATTTTTGTCTTTCAGTTAAATTCCGATATATGCTTTTTTATACCAATACTTATGGAAGATGTAATTTAATCAGATTAAAATCTCAGGTGTTGTTCGTTGATTCCCTAACGCCAGATAACATATTTTCTCTTGTTAATTTCATCTTAACGCTAGTTGTTATAAAAATCCACTTAAACTGACCTGATGCCCTATTGTTAGAATTATCAAGACAGAAAGAGTCATGACTGGTCTGGACAACCATATCGCAAACATTGATTGATTGATTGATTAATTGAATAAAATTGTAAATATACTGTACTGTACACAACAATGACTGTATGCATTACGTTGTTTTTCAGGACTAGTAACTCTATTAATTGATATAGTTTTTACCTTGATTAGTCCTCTTGTAGTGTGTGTTCTTGTAAGAGAGGGTAGGCGACATTGGCTGAATCTGGAGAACAGTGATTGAGAGAGCACACCGAGCTGTCCCTTCCACTTCTTTTCCAAGTATGTCTTGAGTGCATGTTGATATGTGTGTTCGTTTTGCATGTATGGTATTTCTAATTCGAAAACCTATATATCGAATAGTGCATTCCACTGGCTACAATCACTAGTAATACCCTCTAGTCTTAAGGTATGTAGCATATAAAATCTATACTTTCTTTGATATAAATGGCGACTCCTTTTCGCACAATACTATGCTCATCACACGCTACTTCAGAATCACATCACTTAGAGTTAACACATCAATTTGCGTTGCATCAAGCACTAGACGTAGTTCATTAATATTTTTAGTCAGATAAAGACAGTTCAAATGGGCTATTTTCAATCCATTCCCAGTACATAGATTATTCAGTTGTTCATCGTCGACAGTTTTGTGTCGCCATCTCGCGTCCTCGATGTACTCTAGGATGCCAAAACATTGACAGACAGACACAATATAGATTCTAATCTGAGGGGATAAGATCTGTCTCGGTTTATTGATTCAACCTAGATGATCACGTACACACTGCGATATTGGCATAATTGGTGGTAGATGAAGAGTGGTTATGATTGGTCAATTTGATCACGTGCTCTTGACATTGTCACGTATTTATGTTTGCCGAAGGTACTGGCTGATTTCCACGAAATGAAATGATAGTTTCTATTCACGTGTCAATGTAAGCTCCTTTGAATTCTTTCAGTCTTTTCTATGACACAGTGCTGCATCGTTCGATGGGAAGTGGCCTCGGTTCGGGCTCCGGAAATCAAGAACGGTTGGAGCATTCTGGTCAAAATTCAAATAACGTCTGTGACAACACCAACGACCACCGAAGGACCAACCAGGATGACAAACATCAGCTTATTCAACGTCTAAGTATAAAAGAGAAATACAAAAATCGCAGCCGTAAAATGCTCCATCATAAGTAGCGTGGCTTTCAACTAACTTATACATTCATCGTTTCAGGAAAGGGTTGTGTCTGTTTAACGCTCTGGGAGTCTACGGTAGGTTGATCACCAGTTATGTTTGTTGTGTGTCTGACGCGATGGCGTGTTCTCTTTATAGAATCATAACTACTGTGGCATGATTGATTTACTCTGAGTTATTAACATCAAAGTTCGGTCGAATACACAATATTCCTTGTTTTTATTAAAGCGATCTTCCTCATGTTCCTACAGTATCCAAGTGAATTGGAAATGATACGATAAAATTTAACCATGGTAACATTGTAAACCGTGGGATTGGCCAGTATACATGCCATACTAACTTTAGATGGTGGCATATTGCGCGATCATTGCATACTTTCTGAAAGAAGATTATTATGATCGTGATAGCTCAAAGCAATATGCGCACCTGGGGCATCAAAAGTAGACCTATGGTCTGATCGTCTGATACCCGTCTTAAACAACAATTAAGTTAAATCATAAGTCACGAAATTAAACGCAACTCGTAAAAATCATTCGTTACTTTACGTTTAATAGGAATCCCATTTCAAAACAAGATGTTTGATTTTAAATGTAACTACTAGTCGCAACACTGATGGTTAAAACGCAAATATTGAATACAAGATGAAATAATTGCATTAAATGTGGGTTTAATCACAAATTCTATCCGACCCTTGTGCAGGTACTTGATGCAACTATCCTCGTGTATTCACAGTCTTACGGGCATCAACGGGCCTAAATCTTATTGAGGGAAAGATATCAGAAGATTAACAATCCACCATTTTGCTCAATCTCAATAACCATACTGCGGAAAGATTCTCAAATAATTAGGTTCGATAGTGCTAATTGTATGATATATCATCGTTGCTATATAAATGGAAGCATTTGGGTTATTGTTTGAACCATGCAACTGATGTTAAAGTAGTAGGCACGAAAGCCCGCTTGTAAACGTACACGATGGAGTAAAACTTCAGCTAGAGAAATTCTGACCGACGTCGAAACATCGATCTCAGTTTCAGTGTATGTGAATTCCTCTTATTATTTGGTTATTCTGCGAAGAAATTGTACAAAATACAAAAACTACAAGCTGTAACCATGGTATAAACAGATCGATTGCATTCCCGTTGTTTGTGTACAGAAGCTGGACACTGACGTAAATTTGCCGATAATGTACTTTATCGATAGTGATAATCGTTTGTCTCGCAATGTATGGTCAACAAGGGGTCTAAGATCACGACATTTCGTGCGCCGCTGCAACACTTCGTCAGATGTGATAAGGCAAGACTACGAAAGACTTGTATTCATTTGGATCATTTGGTTCTCAACGCTCTTGGTGTTGTGTACAAAACGGCGTGGATATCCGTTAAGACTCAGGGCACTGCGGACTCGGGTCCGCTCTTTGCTTGGAAGTTGTGGGCTTGTCAGCTGTCTAAAAGACATATATTTCGAATTACATGTAATATACTTTTGGCTTGTGGCCTTCATCAGCTGGTAAAAAAAAGATACAGATCACGTTAACAATATAAAATGAAAGGTTGACACGCGTGGCGACGTAGATAGATATTTGATTGCACAATAATTACATAATTAGTCTTTACAAATGTCTCAATTCATATCATGTGTCTACTACGACAAATGAAATATTTGCTGGTACCTTGCTGATATACATATTATAAACAACTACTTTTCAGAAACGACGTTAAGGGCTATTCTCCCTGTGTGTGTTGTGCTGCCTTGACAAAAGCTATGTTGCTGAATAGACTGGTTGAGAATCTATCCACGCCTCCAGTCTAGCCGCAGCGCCTTCACAATCGCACGTATTTATAAAAGTCGTATGCACGAAACTTTTGTCGCTGCATATGTAATGAGCAATGACAGACCTGGGTTCGAAATAGAATAACTCGGGAAAGAAACGACACATTTCCATGAAATCCTCGGGGTTATGGAGATAAAACTATAAAATCTCATTTATCTAAAGAAAAATCTTAGGTGAATTATAGAAATACTTCAAAATCTAAGAGATTTATCTGAGTAAAATGTGTATTGTTACCCGTTTACAAAACATCTTGAAAATTAAGTTCTTTATACATGATTCACCGAAATAATTGCTTCAGAGTCTTAAGAAACCTTCTTTCTAGTAAAAAGTACCCAAAATGTAATATTCTACGATCTATACCAGTCAGGAGCTAGCAAAATATAACCAGTGTTCCAAAAGGCTGAAGGAAAAGTTGCTCGCCGTACAATCTCGCCGGGGGTTCCCCCACAATGCTTTACACGAGTTCCGTATAACTGCGAGCGCGAGGAAAACAGTGCGCGCCCGCCATGTGTCCATCGGGATTAACCGTACGGTGTATTTTATAGTGAGTGTACCCCCGTTACCAAAAGCCCTCCACTTACATTATTATGTAATCCCCGGCGAGATTGTACGGCGAGAACTTTTCCTTCAGCCTATTGGAACACTAGTTATATTTTGCTAGCTCCTGACTGGTATAGATCGTAGAATCTTACATTTTGAGTACTTTTTACAAGAAAGAATGTTTCTTGAGACTCTGAAGCAATTATTTCGGTGAATCATGTATAAAGAACTTAATTTTCAAGATGCTTTGCAAACGGGTAAAAATACACATTTTCCTCCGGCAAATCTCTTAGATTTTCAAGTATTTCAATAATTCACCTAAGATTTTTCTTTAGACAGATGAAATTTCATAGTTTTATCTCCATAACCCCGAAGATTTCATGGAAATGTGTCGTTTCTTTCTAGAGTTATTTTCTTGCGAATCCAGGTCTGTCATTACTCATTACATATGCAGCGAGAAAGTCTCGTGCATATGACTTGTATAAATACGTGCAATTGCGCAGCTAGGCGCTGCGGCTAGACTGTTTAAGTCATTTTTCAAACTGATTTTTCAGAGAAAAGAACTGGTGATTCGATCAAAATCCCCAATGGCATCACAAAGCAACATTTCATCTTTTCAGGAAAGAAGTTTCAATGTAAAACGGTTTTTATATCAGTCAGGAGCTAGCAAAACGTAAAACTACTTAAAAATACGAGGAAATAATCAACGAAAATGACATAATATCTTGCCTCAATTTCGATAAACGAAAAATCCGGAAAAATAATGATCAATATACCAAAATTTAGAGGAAAAGTTGTAGATTCCTTTACCTCGTCATTTCGCAATGTTAATGGATTAGCCTTGATGCAAGGCACTTTTGAAATTGCCCTGTCAAAATCTCGCAATATCTCGCTACATCTCGCCACGGATTTTGTCCCGAAAATCTGGATCGAGAATATTTATAAATTCGCACCGCTGAGCTCATTATAGCGCACGCTGCGGTCGGACTGCCTCCCTGTCTCTCTCTTTCGCAATGATGTTAAATGAAATGTCCACCCTGAAGTTAAATTGTTTTGTTTTTATTGTAGCGGATAAATCAAAGCAACATGTTTATGAGGGTTTGATGAAAATCCGTCAGAGCACAAGAAAGTTATGAGTTTTTAAACTTTTGTGTTTGTGACGTCACTTACGAGTTGCTCTCCCAAACGATTCTATAAATTGCGCTTTTTCTGTTTTGGATAAAGGAATATATTATCTTGTTCATAAAGGAATATGTGTCAAATTATGTGTTCGAAGAAAAAAAATGAAATGCGCAGGTAAAATTATATCCTTTTGAAAAATTTTCAGTTAAAACAAATAATAAACAAGATATGGGAGAGCAACTGACGCACGTCACGTCTCCAAATTAAAACACAAAACCATCATAACTATCTTTTCATTTGCCGATTTTCTTCAACCCTTCATTATGGGTCTTTCATGTTTCTGCTTTTATATGAGAATAAAAAAAAACTCTTCTTCAGGGTGAATTTTCCCTCGAATAATGAGACAGGAGTTGCTCTGAAAATGGCCTGGACTTATCATTTAACTTCGTATTGTACATCAACTATGAAAAAAATAAATTATAACAACTCTTGTGCATAATTTACCCTCTTTCAGATCCCGTCACACCGAAGTCGAAAATGACAGTAATGGCTACGGAGATGAACATGTTCATGCTTGCAGTGATACTCAAACTACTTCTAGATGTGTCATCAACGGAGGTGGGCCTTTCTACGGCTACTACAGAGATTGGGGCCTGGAACGAGACCACCACATCGGATGTGGACGCTACCACTCGGGGCATGGCAGGGCGGAGGGTTACCAGCGAGAGTGTGTGGACAGAGTCCTGGAATGGAGCATCAGACGGGTCTAGCAGCTCGTACACACCGACAATCCTTGATACTATAGATGAGACACACAGCTCTTCACTAACCACAAGTCAAGACTTCGATAACAGTCAATCGGATTTTAACGCAACGACCAAACAGGCCGGCCACTCTTCTCCGTTCGTGTGGCGGTCCATCGAGTGGACGTGGGTTTTGATTCTTCAGCTGATATCGGGAATCGTCGGCACTGTGGGTAACTTCTTGGTGATCGTGGTGTTGTTCCAGCGCCGAAAGAAAAGCCGATCGACAGATACTCTCATCTTCGCCCTGGCCTGGGCCGATTTCCTTACGTCGATCTTTATCATTCCTCTACCGGGCAACGCATCTGTCCCGCACACTTGGCTTGGGCAGGTTTACTGTCGTATCGTTTACACCAATTACCTTCTGTGGTTGTCAATTACAGCGTCTGCCTATATCCTGATGGCACTATCTGTCGAACGATACCTTGCAGTGCTTTACCCTCTATACTTTAAGCGCTTCGTGAATCGGCGTCGGGTAGTCATGTTCATTGGTGTCATCATACTCCTATCGGTAGTCTCCGGACTGTATATCCCTTTCGTGTATGCCGCTGACGCTAGTACCAACACATGTACCGAAAGGTATCTGTCGCTGCGAGCTCAGCAGATAATATCTTACTACTGGTTTTGTCTTCGCCTCGTCATACCCTGCCTGACGATGGCCGTCACGCAGGTTCTAATTGCTCGCGAGCTTAAACGTCAATTCCTTCACTTCAGAGGCAAATCAAATATTGCACACCAGGACAGAAATGAGGAGATGACCTCATTCCATCTCGTTGCCAGGTACCGCGTCATCAAAATGATGGTCATCGTGATTTTCATCTATATCATCTGCTGGACCCCAAACCAGATAGCCTACCTTGGCTACAATCTTGGCTGGGTCCCCGCGTCCTACCTGGGAAGCACCCTGCATGATATGTTCACTGTCCTTGGCTTCTATAACTCCTGCGCAAATCCAATTATTTATGCCGCTAGATTTCCTGAGTTTAGACATGGACTGAAAGCCGTCTTCACCTGCACGAATCACTCGGAAAATGCCCTTTTTGAAATTAAGGAGGGGAAAAGAGAAATTGCACAACCAGCCATAGCGCTGAATCCCCATATCAGTGCCGCAAAGATTTAAATAGTAATTGTAGTAACGATATCAAACGGATGTGCTTACGAGGTTATACGTTATATCTAACGTGACATCTTGAGATTCTAATTAAAATCGCCGTACACGTGTATTGCAATGGTATTGTAAACTGTTTGTGATTTTGTAGTTGTATAAATCACAATTCCCCTTAAAGATTGTCCGTCCCTTTTGCAAGCTTAAAATTTGAAATCGTCTATCACGATCGTAAATTGAAGAAAGTGTGCTTCAAGACCATTTCTCAGAATATAGCATGTTGAAGATTTCTGTATATGTAAAAAAATTCAGCCGTTAAATTTCAAACCGACTTTTTTCGTACTACGAAAAAGGTATTAGTCTTTGTTACAGCATCTATGTGGTTATTATGCGTGTGTGAAATCCTAATTTCATGAGTAATTACCAAACTTTGGAGATGATTCCTTCTATAGAACAATTTTTTTCATAATGCGTTTCATAATTTAACAAAAAGATTAATCAATAAAGCAGATATTTTAACACAAACTGCTAAGAGCCTGAGGGTAAAGACTATTAATCAGACGTTGTTTACTTGCATTATTTGAATTTTACACTACGTATCAGTTTCAAATTGTGAATATAGAGCTTGCTAACACTTCTCTATATGTTTTGCCAATGTTTTGATGGTTTTGTGGTGATCTGGAAAAGGGACGGGCTGTCTTTAATACCATATGGAACATTTATGTTTGGGGCTTTTTAATGAATATAAGATATTAAGCAAGGACTAAAGCGTAACATAAACATGATAGAGGTACACTATCAACATTGAATATGTATTGATCATCGTTACGTGATATCACCTTTGAAATTATTTTTAGTTGTAAAGTGATCACTAAATTTGTATATTTTCAACGCACTGGCAATCTGTATATCACATTTAAGGTTTGTCGACGAATTAATGCAACTACTTTTCTACATTTTATGATTTAATAGACGTCCACCTTACTTCAGGAATAATAATCGAATTATTTTTAACATTATTTGAAAAATCGAAAGCCGATATCATGATTATTTTGCTGTTAACGGCCCTTCTTGTAAATAAGTTCCGCATAAATACTCAAGGCTGGCTTAAATGAATTGAGCCTTTTTACTTTATTGTGGCAATATTCTTCGATTAAATCTTTAAAAATGCATTGTAAGTATAATATCACATGTTGCAATACCGCAAGAATCTTGGGTGAGTTTTCTTCCCCAAATTCGTCTGCGCATATTATTTAATCTATATACGTCAAATCCAAGCAAACATTATCCAGAGAATCGGCGGAACTTGGGATCCTTTAAAAGCATTCTCTTGTGACTTAAAAGTCCTATGACATGAAAATGTATGTTGACCTAATTTAATGCAACTATTATGTATATAACAAAATCATTAACTGTTCAATGGAATTATGTGTCATGTGTTTTTAAATATTTTTTCTTCATTTTTTCCAAATTGCTTTAAAAAGTAGCATGTTAGATAACGAAGCTTTTTTTTGATCTGCAGCTCATCAGGTTATCACGCAGATATGAACAAATTACAAGAAGAACCAACTATTTATACTGAAAGCTAAGGTTTACCCCCATTGTTAAGACAGGCGCAATGCTAGGACAAATTCCTTTTGTCTGCACAAAAGGAGGTCTCTGGACTTCGAGACGCTGCTTCTAAGTACCTGAGATGAGGCATACATCGAGCCCTACTAACACTGGAGAACTGGTCGTCTGAATACCTTTGTGCACACAATGGGTTAGCGAGTAAATACTTCCCAATGGCTGAGTCACGTTTCGTATTGACAGGTCTACCTGCAGTCGGATCTGACTTGCAAGCACGGGTTGGTTGAGCGCGTTGATTAATTGTTTGCGTACAGTCAACAGGACATGTTGTTTGATGCGCTGGGATATACGGGCCACGTACCTGACATCGCACCGGCTCTGAAATTGGTAAACAACATTACTCTTATGGGGGTCGTCTATGCAAACGTTGTCATAAATAATGGTTGGATTTCGCAAAAATTTGATGTAAAAAGAGGAATTAGATAGGGTTGCCCTCTGTCCGTCTATTGTTTATTTTTGTTGTTGAAATTATGGCACTAAAAATAAAGCAGGATAATGATATTAGTGGTATCACTGTAATATTTGGTATTGCAAAAGAATTTAAGATATCTCAACTTGCAGATGACACTGTTCTCTTTTTAAACAACATTCAATCTGCCAACGTATGTATTGAAGAAGTAAAACTCTTTGGTTTCTTTGCTGGGCCAAGCCTAAATGCTGTCACTATACAACAACATCATGCATACATTAAAGGTATTAGATGGAATGATGAACCTGTCAAGTACTTAGGAATGTATCTAACAACTACAAGTGATAAAAAAAGAGTCTGAACGACTGAATTGGTTTATGAAACTTCAAAAAGTTAAATCAATTTTTAATTTTTGGAAAATGAGAAATTTAACTTACTATGGTAAAGTTTTGATTCTTAGATCATTAATAATTTCTCACTCTGTTTACGTTGCCTCTGTATTACCCATCCCCCAGAAACCAGTTGTTGATCTCAATAAACTGATGTATAATTTTTATGGAATTCAAAAAGAGAAAAAGTCAAGAGAGCAGTCTTGATTAATGATATTATAAGGGGAGGACTGAGAATGATAGTTTTGAAGTCTAAATTCCAATCCTTGCATTTATCATAGTTTAGTAGATTCGTTGAAAATGATAATGATGTACCGTAGGAGTTTATGTTCAGATATTGGATTGAAAAAATGTCCCCTTTTATTAATTTTGAAAACAAATTGTTTCAGTAAAGATATCTTGAACCTGTGCGTAAAACAAAAGGTACCCGACTTTTATATAGACTGTCTCATAACTTGACGTGAACTTAAATATATTCAGTTTCCAGATATTGTAAATGTTAAAAATCAAGTTTTGTGGTACAATAGTAATATCACACATGATAGAAAAACTTTATTTAAAAAAACAATGGTTTCAAAAAGGCATTATAACGATTAATGACATTGTAGAAAATGGACGGTTTCGGCCAAGAGCACATATTTGTCAAGTGCTTGGCTCAACTTCTTTGTTAATTGACTTTATGTATTCAAAACTGAAAAATGCGATACCAAAAATTTGGATCGGAAAAAAAAAATAGATATAAGTTATGCAGATAACGATGAAACAAATTCACAATACGGAAGGGACGCATTCGAAATTACAACGCTCGATTGTATTAAACTACGATCAATGAAGTCTCACAATTTCTTTAGCTTATTGTGTAGTTTTAAGAAAAGAGAACCGGCTGCTTTAACATTCTGGGAAGGTAAACTAAACCTTGCAATTGATTTTGACTGGAAAGACACATTGAAATTTAAGTTTAAGACATTGAAAAAAAAAAAAAGCAACTCAACTTCAAAATTCTTCATAAGATTTTACCGTTTAGATACAACTTGTGGAAGTGGAAAATTGTAACAGACAACTTATGTACTTTCTGTAAAACAACAGAATCTTTTGTTCATGTTGTTTTAGAATGCCCAAGCGTAAAGCCTTTCTGGAAACGTATTGTGGATTTGATTAATTTCATGTTTAAAGAAAGAATTATAGCTGTTTTCGATTTCACACATGATAATGCAACAGATATAGATACATTCCTTTTGTATGCTCAATATGCAATCTATTTGATGTATATGATTAATTATTTTCAAGGTAAACCACAACAGTTTTTCTATATGGCATGCGTTTAAATATGAAATTCTTTTAGACGACATCTCGGATGTTGTCTCTAAGACCCTGGATGTTAGTACATGTTGGTAATTGAATGAAAAAGTACCTCTGTCACGAGGAAAAAAATACTTTTATGTGGGTGGGAAGTACATCCTTAACAGTTGACGGTAGCGTGTGATTAGTAGGGAACACAACACGTGTCGAAACTGCAAAGTAGCAATGGGACACCGCATTCTTTATCATACAGCATACTTTAAGCATCGCCTCCAGAATATTCCCCAACTCAAGACTCCCCTTATGACATCATCAAAAGTAGAAATTAGCATGATAATAGAAATAATGTATGCACAAGCTAAACATCGGCATGACTACCTGTTTATACAATGCAAATTTATTTTTTCCTTGGCATATAAATAGCTTGCACATTTCTGACATAAGGAAATGATTATTCCCACGTGAAAGGTTGTTAGATGGTATTGTGTGAAGTCATGTCATGCTCTTGTGGGCAGGTGGAGGCAGTCGTTAGAATGTTTAGTTTTTGCATAAATTCTGTCTTTTATCCTGCTAAGTTCTTCCTGTCATGATGTCATAAGGGGAATCTTGATTTGGAAGATATTCTGGAGGCGGGGCCTATCAGTGCTGAGAAAAAATAAACAAAAATTATTTTAAAATATAGAACACATAATTCCATTGAACACTTGGTGATTTTGTTACATACATATCAAGTTAAGCATCAAATTAAGTCAACATACATTTTCATGTCATAGCACCTTTGATAAAGAGTGCAATGACTTGGCATTAATTAAACGGCTGATTGTACTCCGTGTAGCTTAAACAGTCTTGCTTTGATGCTATTATGGGGAATAAACTAATTTGATTTAATAGGTCACAGCTCATTATTCCAAATGTTCGTTTTTCCGAAGGTTCTAATAATCTGACGGCTCGTTATTTCTATGGGGTCCCTCCTTCCGAAGGTTCAATTATCTGAAAATCAAGTACGGGTCGATAATCCGAAAATGCAATAGGGTTCGTTATTCCGACAATATTGTAGGGACGTTTACAATGCGAATGGGACATATGATTCGTTGATCCGAAAGTATATTCCTTTTTAAAAAGGTTCATTTTGTGTTTTAATCGTTTTTTACCCTTCCATATCTCAAGTTAAGAGAGCCTAGATGTACAAAGCAATAGTCACATTATATCGTATGGTAATATGTACATTTCGTAACTTTCAATCAAAGTTTTACGTAGGTGTGATCTGTCCGTTTTTTTTTTCGCTTTGGAGATGTTTTCGTCAGTGTAAAATGTAACATTTGTGAAAATTAGTAGGACAAGCATGTATTTCAAGCAGTGGATAGATATAACATGAATATGAATCATGATTTTAAAAGAAGAAAATTATCACACTTTTAAATATTTTGAAATGGTTACATGAATGTAATATGCTGGTCAGAGAATGTAAAAATTATTTTAAACATTTTAACTAAACAGGTTTGTTTATATGCGTGTCACTTAACATAAAATATTAAAACAACCAGGAAAACAAGGAAAAGGGGATATTAAGGACAATAAAATTTCACCCAAGTTAATCGTACAATGGAAGACAACAGCCACATTAATATTGAACATTCACTTTTATAATATTTTATATCAATATGAAATATTCAATATTTCACATCAATTCATGCACTATACAATTACAAAATGAGGAGGGGATCTTAAGAACCTAAATAGTTCAGCAGCCAAGTTAACCGTATAATCAAAGGCAAAGCCACATTTTAAAAGAGATGGGCATGTTTAATAAAAAGAGATATATCAACCGAGATATTTTTGCAAACATTTTATTTCTACGCCATCTTCCCCTGTATCTTTTCAAAGATCGAATGCAGTTTCGCCTGTACGTGCGAATCACATTTACAGGCTGGGCAATTACTTTGCTGTTCAAAGAATATTATTGAAACTGCACACATTGAGTTTTCGCAACGTCAATCAATAATAATCTGAAATGAAATATTTTTCGCAAAAATATATGAAAGCGAACTGTAGCCCATGGTAAAAGCACCAAGGATATCCGTACCAATAGACAATAAAGATTCATTTCTACTGCCTTATAGATGATGAACCTCAGTATTTTCAAGTCTCGTCTTATGTTGAAAGTGCACGTCAGTCAATATCAAGCTGAAATCTTATAATTAAAAAAAAAGAGATATGATCGTAATGAAAACGTAGTGTATCAGAAATAAAAAGGCATAAAGGATAATCTCTCCAATACGCAAAAAAAGTTGATTGCCATTAAGATGAAGAAAAGCTACAAAATATCATCCTTCGTGGAAAATCAATATTGTATTGAGCAGGTTCTATTAAGAAAATGTATTCAGTGTTTTTTTCCTTGAGGGTCTTATCATTTTATGAATTATAGGTAGACACAAATATTTGACTTCCAACTCTATTTTCTGTTGTAGAAAAGTCTTTAAAGAAGTGTTTTGAGAAAGACATATGGAGTAGAAAGAGCGTTAAGAGCGATTATTCCTCTTTATGAAACCATACTCCTATGATATTTAGAAGATCGATATGATCATCTTTTATTGTGGAAAATCATTCATGACTATGAAATTTTTCCATCAAACATGCGACTTTTTGTATGAATTTCAAGACTGCAAATGCTATATACTGCATTTCGTTTTGACAAATATGTTCATAATATACCTCACTCTTACCCACCACACAGCGTGGTCATCGTTTGGTTAAATGTATTACACATTTTCGCAAAGACCTTTATCGATTCAGGCGAATGGATCTGTATGTAATTTAATTCGATATTAACTACGCGAAATGAATAACAGATCATGAAGTTACTTGATTCGATCTTTTCCACTGATATATATGCGCTCGCCTCATGCTTTAGATTAAGCGCGTGAATCCCTTTTGCAGAACCAAAGTGAAGTGTAAACGTAGTTCCATCAACTGCATCTCTATGAATCCCCCGCTCGTGAATAAACCAGATTTTATGAGAAATGTGGTCACAATGCGGCTCGAACTGGGTTAAGCGCACATGATTAGCATGAATATTGATGAAATTGATGTTTGCTGATACATTTTATGTTAGACAGCAGTTCTATATACCGCGTACAGTGTTGTGTCGTGTTGGTTGCGTGGCGGGATCAACTATAGAGTTACGCAGTGTGGCTCACTTCTGAGGCGAAGGAGGACTCGTGGACTCGAAGTGTATTACACGTTGCAATATATGTTATTCATTACTAAGCTCTACTACACCCGATGATAACTCTTTATCTCGTTGTCTCTGCTGCAAATATATATATTTCCTCTCTCTGATGAATCTCTGTCAGATTCAATCCCTTTAAAAGGCCCCTGTCATCAAAATATATGTTTACTTATGTTGATGCAACTTAACAAAATCACAAACTGTACAATGGAAATATGTGTCATATATTTTTAAATATTTGTTCTTTATTTTTTCTCAGCACTGATAAGTCCCGCCTCCAAAACATCCTCCAACTCAAGATTCCCGCTGTGACATCATCATAGGTATAAATTAGCAGTATAATAGACGTAATTTATGCACAAAGTAAACATTGCAATGACTACCTGCCAGTGCTTATAATAGCATCACATAGCTAGCACATTTCTGACATAAGGAAACGATTATTCCCACATGAAAGGTTGTTGGGTGGTATTGTGTGAAGACATGCGCTGCTCTTGTGGGCAGGTGGAGGTACTCATTGCAATGTTTAGTTTGTGCATAAATTCTGCTTATCATCCTGCTAATTTCTACCTTTGATGATGTCACAGGGGGATCTTGAGTTGGAGGATATTTTGGAGGCGGGGCTTAATATCAGTTCTGAGAAAAAATAAAGAATGTTGTATGATGAAGAATACGGTGCCCATTGTTACTTTGCAGTTTCGACACGTGTTGTGTTCCCTACTAATCACATGCTACCGTCAACTGTAAAGGATGTACTTCCCACATCGGACACATATTTCCAGTGAGCAGTTAGTGATTTTGTTATGTACATGTTATGTTACATCAACATAAGTGGACACACATTTTGATGACAGGGGACCTTTAAATCTTTGAAAATACACTGGTTCTCTTCTAAGATACAAATTAATCATTCAAGTCCCTTTCATTGAGAGGGCCAGTTACTGGGATTTGTAAAGTCGTTCCTTAATGCGTCGTTCAGCGACATACGGAATCAATTACCAATCAATCACTTCCTATCTAATTTATTACATGTAGTGTATAGGACTGGCTGTGGGTATGAGTAGTGAGATGGATTTTGATTTCACTAACCAATATTCTTCGACATTTCACGGTCGACGGGGGAAGGGGGGGGGGGGTGGCTTCAGTTCGCACAAGCCCTTGCCCATGTATGTGTGTGTGCGTGCGTGTGTGTGTGTGTGTGTGTGTGTGTGTGTGTGTGTGTGTGTATGTTGGGGGCGGTAAAAGCACTGCCATAAATTGTATTGTAAATATCGTTAATGTATATTGCTATAAAATCACTTTTCTAAAAACAAAACTTACGAATGAAGTGTTGGAGAGAGTGTGTGTTCGCGTATGTATGGAAAAAGGGGGGCCACTATACACTTTGGAGGTGTGATTGAATATGTGTATTTCTGTATTGTAAAGGTTGTGATGGATGCAGACAAAGAGCGAACGGAAAGACGGACAGACAGGATGGAACGGTCGAATAAGAGATGGATGTCGAAACAATACGGTAATGGTAAGACGAACATAAGGACAAATACATCTACATGTATTATGGTGGTGAACATGTTGATATATGTGTGCAGGCTGGCAAAGAGGAAGAAAACTGACAGCAGGTGTTACTGAAGGCAACAGTCAAATGAGAGAGTCAAGGACCAAAATTTAATTTGTTGTTTTGTACATGTATGAAACGCTACGACTGTTACCCTCCAGACTCCCTCCTCCCCATCCTCTCTCTCTCTCTCTCTCTCTCTCTCTCTCTCTCTCTCTCTCTCTCTCTCTTTCATTCTCTCTCTCTCTCTCTCTCTCTCTCTTTCTCTCTCTCTCTCCTTTTTTCTTTCTTTCATAACTCATTCTTCTTTTTTTATTTGAACACAGGCACATGGTTGGATATGAAGGGGAACAAAGTTCAATATAATATGCAGAAAAATTAATTTATTATAAAAGAAAAAAAAAATCTTATTGAACTTTAGAAAAAGCCACAAAACATACAAAATATTCATTGTACAAAGTATTACTTACACATTCTTTCCTCAAAATGTAAAATCTATGCAGAATTTGTTCACAATAACATTCCTGTACAAACCTCATAATTCATTTAAAAAAAATCATAAAGCATATCCTTGTGAAAACAATACAGGCGGCATGTCCCTTTATAATTTCAAAACGTTATGTAACCACCATATTTCTTCAAAAAGAAAATAGGTGTACACATGTGACATATCATCTGCAGTAGTTCAAAAACGATGGCATCGTTATAATGAACAAAAAAGGTGTGAAAATTTTTAAAATTTGACAGTACACTTGCTAAGAATGAGCTTCACACAAGTGAGATACCATTTACATCTATATTTAACAGAGGAATCTGTTGACTTTACTTGGGGGTCTAACATGTTCATTGGCTTCCTACAAAGTAGTGTAGATTTTACCTAAAGTATTACTTGCTCACTCCTATCTCATGATATATCTTTGTTTGAATGGAATTAGATCATTAGATTCATACTATCATGGAACTATACAGATTTTTTGTTAAATTTGGCAAATTCATTCACCTACGACCTTTGGAGTCAGTTTGCTTTGAACCCAATTTTACAAAGTTCAGTGGTTTCATAAATTAGATACACGTGTCGAGTTTGAAGCAAATGTGTTGAAAAGTTCTTAAAGGTAGCCTGTCCCTTTTGCAAAAAAGATAATCTAGTCAAAGTATCACAAGTTAACCTATCAAAGTTTTCAAACTGGCCCTGGTGTTTCAACGTTGTTTTCACAAAATGGGGGCACGGCAAGGTTTTTGCCTACCCCTAGAACCCTCCTATCATATTGGTATCCATGTACCGTATCTAAACAATAGCCTGGCCTGATTGCAGCCACATCTCTTGACAATTTCTCAAATTGTTTCAAGTTTTAACCCCTTCTCTTTCAGACTACAAACTGTCCTTTGGAAATTGTGTGTATTTCCAATGCAAAAGTGTCTCAATGACGCATACAGAGCTAAATACTTCTCTGCCAGACTCCAAACTGCCCTATGGGAATGATGCGTACTTCCAATGGAAAAAAAACCACTGCAATGGTTAAAAGAGGCAAAACCCATCAACCGTCAGATGTAACCAGTTAATGCATCCTGAAAGCATGGAGGAGATGTGGAGAGAGGGGTTACGCTACTCCCTTGAAAAGGTCCTGGAATGGGGTGTGTTACACACCTTGAAGGACTCTTTCATATTTTGATGGAGGTTTCAACTTTCTCTGGGTATTGAAACATTCTCATTCCTCTGCAAAAGTAAACCTAGTGCATTTACCACTTGGTCACATGGAGAAGTATGAACATAGTCTACCCCAAGCATCCTTAATAGGTGCAAAACCGTTCTTCTTGGAACACCTAGCCCGCGTATTGTAACCTCTCTTTGCAAAGTTTTCAAAATTGCTCCAGGTATAGAAACAACACTGTTCCCTTTTACAGGTAAAGAAAGGGCATATTCCAGTTTGGGACCATATACATGGAGAGGTGAAAAGAGGGGTAACACCCAAGGACCTCAATACCATGACTACACTCATTTCATCACCTAGTCTGAGTGCTGGAACCTCTCTTGGCAAAGTTGTCAAAACTGCTCTAGGCATAGAAACAACACTGTTCCTTTTTACGGTAAAGAAAGAGCATATTCCAGCTTGGGATCATGTAAAGGTAATAAGTAAGGGGAACACTCCACCCCTAAAAGCTCACATCATGACTACACCCATTTCATCACCTAGCCTGAAAACAGGAACCTCTCTTTCCAAAGTTTTCAAAACTGTTCCAGGTATTGAAACAATGCTGTTCCTCTTTAGTGGTAAAGCAAGGGCATATATTCCAGCTAAATGGAGCAAAGAAGGGGAAGGTGGAATACATTTCTCCTAGAATCTCTACTCCAAGAATGACTCCACTCATTTCATCACCTCGCCTGAGTGCTGGAACCTCGCTTGACAAAGTTCTCAAACTGCTCCAAATATTGAAAGACGGTGTCCTTTGGGGCGAAAGGAATGTCCTGCTTTGCGGCCTGGAGGGGGTGAGCAGAGGGGGTACACTGCGCCCCCAGGAATCCCTGCATGAACTCCACCATCAGGGGCCAGCAGTCAACGATCATCACACAGGGTGTGTACTCCACCTGAAAAAGGAAAATATAGACAATAGAAAAACACTGAAATACCATTGTGATGAGGTCAGGTTTCAGAATGCACACACACAACAAAAATATTTAACAATTTTAGCTGAATATTGTATTGTTCCTTATTATCTTATTAGTACCTTTATATGTGAGAGCAGTGTAGTGTAGTACTGATGGGGATTACAATCTCATATATTGAATAGTGTGGAGGTTAAGCTGCGATGACATTTTGGTGAAATGTTCGGAACCATACATGCAATTTGTTGCTGGGTTTCTGTTGTGTTGCACTCAAGGTATTGTAAATCACTGGTGCAACCAAGCAGAATAGAATTTCAGGATGGTTCCATTAACTACTGTATATGCCATATATTTTGTGAGGTTTTTAGTGTCGCGAATTTCATGAGTCGGAGGCTATTTGCGAATTTAACAACATGTGAAAACATGAATACGTCATGCTCAACCACATGTACTACTAGGAAAAGTACTCCACGAATCACAAATTTAACCACTCGCGAAATTGTTGAGAAGTCCTGATTCGCGGAAAATTTGACTCGCAAAATATATGGCGAATACAGTAATCTACACTTTCATTGACATGCTCTAACTGAATAACAAGTGCATGACAAAAAATTCCTTTACCTCAACCAGAACTCCCCTAGCATGAGGCCCAAGGGACACAATGCCAATCTTGATGATGAAATCTCCCATCTCGTATCTCGTCCCCTTTGACTCGATCCTCGCCGTCTTCTTGGGCACGTAGAAACCCTTGAGGCGCTGCATGATGGCCTCGAAGGAGTTCTCGCAGACCAAGCATGTCTTGTTGTCTGTCAGGGCATAGCATGTATAGGGCTGCTCCTTATTGTGCATGACGTGGATGAACTTGGGTGGGACTGAAAGAGCAGAAAAAAAAAGGACACATGGAAATGACATTGAGGGAGATGATGGAGCAGGGCACAGTAGGTGTAGGAGAAAGAGAAAAACAAAAAACAGACCAATGAAAAAAAGATGTATATTTCTGACTAATAAGGACTATTAAGACAGTAACTATTCTATGCAGAAACAACTGTTAAGTAAATTTGTTCAGAATGTGAACATTTCTGGAGTGATGAAGAGAAGGACTACCCAAAACAGAGTGTTTCTGGCCAGATTGCCGCAGCTTTTAGCATAAACCCAAAGTATTTTCTGACAGGTCATGTGTAGCCTTCTCAATCATACATCCTGACAATCCTTCTCCATACCTCAATAACTCAAGCATTGTACACTTAAACTGGTACAGACAGGCCACCAGTCTATAAGTCTGTTTCCCAGTTCAATGTCTCTCAATGAAATGGGTATCAAAGCAACCTGTAAATAAAGACCACCAGATTATAAACAAACATACACTCCAGCTCAAAGGAATTGGCATAGGGAAAGGGAAAGGGAAGGAGCGGCAGTTTTAAACCGCAGTATAT
The DNA here is from genome assembly GCA_963669155.1 of Arbacia lixula. Classification (NCBI taxonomy): domain Eukaryota; kingdom Metazoa; phylum Echinodermata; class Echinoidea; order Arbacioida; family Arbaciidae; genus Arbacia; species Arbacia lixula. The sequence goes on along the minus strand of OZ022590.1, from coordinate 8,074,562 downwards.
TTTGTCCAGTTGAGCATGAAGCACGATGCTTTATGCTGAACTGGACAAAATATACCATGGTTTAAAACTGCGGCTCCTTCCCTTCCCCTTTCCCTATGCCAATTCCTCTGAGCTGTAGTGTATTTCTTGTCTTCCTAGGGCAGTCTTTCTATACAGGTTTAGCGTGTTTTTCACTGAGCCTGCATATAAGCAGGCTGGCTTTTCTCCACTCAGATACTGAGCAGCGCTATTCCTGCATAATCTGCTGCACAGTCAATACACAACAGGCTGTGAATAAACTTAAAATTCCTTTTAGGGAGTAAGGTAAGCCACATCTCTTTGGTTACTGCAGTTCCATGGCAAGTTTTGACATCCTAATCAGACCAGGGTTCTTGAAGCCAGGAGATCTTACCGTGAGCAAAGAGTTAACTATTTCAGGTAACAAGCCAGAGGGGTTGTTTCACCAAGCTGTTCTTAAGCTAAGAACAACTTTACACATGACTAATGACCCTGTCTTGTGCTTTAGAAATAAGATTCTAAATGATTTTGATTCCCATCAGCTTAAGTTGAAATCTGATCTGAATACATCAAAATTATTGTTGTTAACAACAAGTATCTGCAACAAGTATCTGCATACAAAGTTGATGATTTGCCCAATTTGATTAAGTTTGTTGGAAATTAACTCCCACTATGTTAAAATAGGAACAAATTTATTAAGCACAAGAAAGGGAAACCAGTCATGCGTCATGCTAAGTCATCTTAGTATAAGAACAGCTTGGTGAAATACCCCCCAGCTCCATACTTGCAGCACTCACCTATGGTGGGTACCGACTGGTATGTCTCACAATCCACTGCAAAGTTGCCTGTCTTGGTGGCGCCCAAAGCATCCAGCCTCTTAGTCAGGACCTCAACGGCTTGGGGAACCGTCCTGTTCTCCGTCACCGGCCACTGCATGACACTGTAAGAACAAAACAAGCATTTGTACTCCAAAGCAAATATCGCAAATATCACAATTAAATCACTTAGGCTTCCAAAAATAAGCATCATCAGGATTGCTTGTATTGCAAAGCATTCAGAAATATCATGATTAAATCACTACTTCCAAATGAATTTAAGCTATTAATCAAGGAAAAAAAAAATTCTTGCTGGATTATCTTAAAGAGATATTTGCCTTGAGCATTTAGCACTACCTTAGACACTAGCCAACATTAAATGCAACCTTCCATTTTAGGATTCACCTTCAAACCTTCAAATTTAAATTACCAAACATAAGCTGAATTAATTTAAAGATGTAAGTTTATTTTGAAAATGGTGGAAAAAAACTTCCTTTAACGGCAGCCACCCTAACCCCAACCCTAGCCCTAACCATAATCATAGTCCCTTATTTATACTGTTCTAAGACCTCTAGCTGTCCAAAATAAGACTTCCCAAGTCCAAGAATGACTTTTTATCAAAATGACTCGAACGTGATGAGAATCACCGTCTCGGCGTCTGTGATGAGATGACTTTCTTGAATTTGAAAAAGTAGAAACAGGTAAAAAAAGAACGCTCAACTACGGTCATACATCACACAACATAATTTGAATGACTGAATGATATAATATCTGCCCCTGAACCGTTAACGCGCCTACAGTACTGCGTAATTCAAAGTTATTGTAATAAAATTAATAGTTACTGCTACTGCGCGCGTAGGCCTATATTATAACATATTATTGTGAATGTTTGTTGCCCAGCAAAATAGTAATAATGTGGGACCACAATACAAACCACTCTGCGCTCATTTAGTTGTTAATTCAAACTAATCATGTATCGCTTGCTTTAATAATCAAGTTAAAACACTTACCAAGTTACTCCCATTTTAGGCTCCTATGTAAGTGCTAAATCCCAAATTCAAGATATTGTTAAATGCTTAGGATATTTTAGGACAATACTTGTCTGCTCAGACAGTAAGCGTCGGGAGATGTCCTCCGACCGCTTTTGACGAACACGTGTACAATCACAGGCCGGCTTGTCTACTAGATCACTGAACTAGTTCAGTGGTCTAGATCTAGTCAACTCCCGATCAAGTTAAAATCAGTAGAACGCAAGGTGAGTCGTGGATTTTAGCATCTTGTAAGTCAGCTAATTGAACGAAAATATTGAAAGTATAGTTTGAGATTATGGGTAGACTAACTGTATTTTGATCAAAGTAGCAAACATACATTCGCACTTGCACCGCACCGCACCGGTGCGATGGCCTTCCGAAGGCTCCCGTCGCGCCCCCGACGCTGCGGCGAGCTACAAACCGTCCTGGCACGGTCTTTCGATTTGTAATTTTTCCCCCGAAGATTTTTTAATTTAAACTTTATGGGTAACAGGAACTTTCGTATTGAGTGTGTTTGTGCATTCTGAAAAGGTATTTTACCCTGTGTTGTAGCTTAGAGTTGCGGTGTGCATTAAAATCTGCATTTGTAAAATAAAAAATGATTTTTTTTTTTTTTTTTTAATTTTGTTGTGAACAAGCCACAACTTTGCGATAAAATTTATTTCTTCACTTACCCTACCCCACTGACACTCTAAACCCTATTTTAACCAGGATCCTAAACGCTTTACTAAAATGATTGAGTTTAACTGGTGAAAATGTGAAATCATTGATGAATTGATCAAAAATGATAAAATGTAGAAAATTGCTGTTTTGAGGGAGTAGATCTAGAGTAATGAGAGTGGAGGTTAAAATTAAAAACATAAATATAATTTTCCATGGACTACCCTAAGGCTAAGTTAGTCTTGGTGCTTATGTGATTTCAATGATTTTTTTTGTTGTTGTTGTTCTAGGTTTTTTACTTTGAGGTTGAAGTGATTCTGGAGTGAAATCTTTGTATTTCCATTAATTGCAGCTGAATGAGCTGACATCATGAGCAGTGCAGTAGTCTCCCTGTCCAGGCTTTGTTCTGCCTTACGGTGCCTCCGTCTGACCCAGCCACCTGCACTGCCCGCCACTACACTCCTTGTCAGGAGTCTATCTACCCAACCCACCAGGGCGAGGGTGCATCCCCTGCTAGCAACGAGCCATAAAGCGTGCATTTCGTCTTTAGCCCTGCCAGCTCTGTCGACTCGGGTACAATGTTTAGTGGAAAGAGTGCCTCAGAGACCCGTTCATACGAGTCAACCTTTAGAGAAATTCAGACCGTGGAAGAATACGACCAAATACACCCTCAAGCCCCTTGGGAAGAAAAGGATAACGAGCAGGAACAACACTGGTATGACAAAACACTTTGCTATTGCATTAAAAGATAGACAACTTATCTGCAATGTGAAATTTCTTTAAAGGTTTAAAGGGATTCTATCTCTTTTGCAGGCCAAAATATGTATGTACACTACAGCTGGAAGGAATTGGCATAAATAGGGATAGGGAAGAAAGGGAAAGACCCACAGTTTTAAACTGCGGTATATTTTGTCCAGTTCAGCATGAAACACGATTCTTCAGCCTAAAAAGAATCATGTTTCATGGTGAACTGGACAAAATATACCGCGGTTTAAAATTGTGGCTCCTTCCCTTTCTTCCCTTTCCCTTTCCCTATGCCAATTCCTTTGAGCTGTAATGTAAGGTATCTATTAGAAGTGTTGTGATATAAGGCCAGTCAAAACCAACTTCTCCTTTACATTTACGATTCTGCCAATTGCCCTCTGGAAATTAGACAACATTTGTTGTCATAAGAAGAGCAATGAAAGCATTTTTTTTTTTCAATTCATGAAAATGACAACTTGTGTGCACTTGATGGTCAAAATGGAAAGTGAGTTAGGAGGATGAAATTGGGAGTCTTGAAATAACTTGTGAATAGGAGAGCAACCCTTGATAATAAAACAAGAAAGAGCATAAAGTTTGTTCATATCATGAATCAAATGCAAATAAGAAGTATGATCTATGAAGAAATTATGTTTGCAAAGCTTTGTTTAATATTGTAATGAATGTGATATTGATGATAACAATCAAGATTGACTGTCAACAATCATCTGTTAGATGGTTGCCAACAGCATTCCTTATTTCATGAATCGATGTTCTTTTCATGTGATCGCCAACCATTTCTTATTGTTGCTGCTTTGCACGATGACAGGAAGGATTGTGTCTGGAAGAAGAGGGGGCGGGGCCAAGCGACGCTATCGCATGATCGACTTCCACCGGATTGGTCCGTCAGAGGGACCCCCCATGGAGGAGAAGGTGTTGTCGATTCGGTATGACCCAAACCGGACGGCGGACATTGCCGTGGTCGCTGGGGGTGAGAAGAAGAGGTACATACTGGCTACAGCCAACATGGAGGTTGGGGACATCATACGCACCTCTGGCCATATAGGCAGGATGACAGGTGAGTGACCAGCTCTTTCTTGTTTTGGTTTGTTTAGATTTGATTAGCAGTGTGATTTCAATTGACTGTAAAATCTCATTTTATCGCTCCCCCGCTCATCTCTTGTGTACGTCTGTTGGACTTCTCTACAGTACGTGATTACTCCTCTGCCTACCATCACCACATATTCACCCCTAACCTCAGCCTATTCCAGGCGATATTAATCCAGCCTGTTATTTTTGATGTTGTTATTCGTTGATAGGAATGTTATGCCTGTAAATTATGCAAAGATTTGACATGGATGTCTTGTAAAGAAAGGAGCTGGAAAGTCCAAGATGTTATCTTTTATCTGTACCCCACTCTTGCAGTTTTAATGTTTCCATGTCAATGCTTTTATGTCATGCGTAATGTTTTAATGTTCTTATTTATTGTGAATTTAAATGAATTCTGTACCCTTTTTTATTGGTAAAACTAGAATGAATATTGAATTGTATCATCTTCCACCCCTCCCCCCATGCAGTGGTAGCCAACGAGGGTGACGCGTACCCCCTGGGGGCCCTCCCCATCGGCTCCCTGGTGCACTGTGTGGAGCTGTACCCCGGCAGGGGGGCCCAGAGGGTGCGGGCAGGGGGCACCTCGTCTCAGATCCTGCGCAAGGTCGGGGGCCAGGTGATACTCCAGCTCCCGTCGAAGCTACAGATCAGTGTGAGCGAGAAGTGTATGGCCACTGTGGGAAGGCTGTCTGGAGACCAGCATAACAGAATGTACATTGGTGAGTTGTGACAGCCAAACGCTCTGTCTGAACGCAGCTTCAAAGAGAAATCAATGTGTGATGTCACATGAGCTTGTTATACAGACATTAAGGGGGGTTAAGAGAGGTGATTACAAATTTGGAAATAAGTACCACTTAGAAATGTATATTATATGCCATTGTCTCATATATTATTGAACCCTCTCAATACCAAGCACAGAAGGCCCAATATTGATTACAGCTCTGATTTCTGCCTGTGGGACTGAGCAGATTAAGGAGGCATTGAGCTTGCATTCAAAAGGTGTGCTAATTGTAAGTCAGTTTACACTTTGATAAGCACAATTAGTGAGAGGGGGTGAATAATCGCAAAGTGATGTCCACTTCACTCCTCCGCCCAGCAAATGTTTTGTCAATCCCATGAATGCCAACCTTAGGGTTCCCCTTTCATACATGTACTTTTGCCACTCCCGCTGTAGTATATATTTCTCTGAACTATACATCATGTGAATAGTACTGGTAGGGAGTTAACTCATCTGAAGGGAGAAAATAAACAAAAGCTATCATTCAGTAAGCCTTGGATAATTCATTGATTAAGCTTTGATCAGAAAATGTTTGTGTGCTATTCAGTTGACAAGCCTCGGTAGTCTCGAGTTGGATGTTCGCTCAACTCTTATTTTTTGTTTCTTTTTATTTGTCTGCTCTTCTCTCCTCCACTCTCTATCTCATTTCATCCCTCTCCTTCTTCCAACTCTCTTCCCTTTTCATCTGGTACTATTTTCATGTACATCTCTTTTCGCTGGATCCTTATATATTCCTCATTTTATTTTCTCCTCTTTCTACTGTTCTTTTTCTTTGTCTTCCATCTACTCCCCTCATCCCTCAATTCTCTCTCATTCTTTCCTCAATCCTTCCTCTTCCTCCTCTTTTGCCACCTCCTTTTCAACCTTTCCTTCCTCTTCCTACTTATTTCTCTCCTCCACTCAATCTCTTCCTTCTCTTCCACTCCATCCTCCTCTTGCATCTGCCCCATTGCTGGTGCTAGGTAAGGCAGGCAGGAACCGGTGGTTTGGCCGGAGACCCAGCAGCGGGCTGTGGCAGAGGAAAGGAGGGTGGGCAGGCAGAAAGATCAAACCCCTTCCTCCCATCAAGGTGTACATGGACCCGACCAAGAAAGGCACCCATATCACTGTATGACCTCTTGGATCTGCACAATTACTACGTGTATATAATTATATCAAGACCGTGTATCCGAAAGGAGCTACATGTAAGTCCGCTGTGCTGACTTTCGGGCAAAACATAAGGGGCCCATTTCATTAAAAGTTGCTATGATAGCAACTCTTGCTGGAATGTCAACTTTCATTGAAAGAGCCAATCAGGAAGCAGAATTTTCACTGTTGTCATAGTAGTTGATATTACAGCAAGAGTTGCTTTCATAGCAATTTTTTTATGAAATGGGCCCAAGGTGTTTCTATTATCTACAGGCCATTGCAGGTGTCCCAATTTTGCCATGATTCTGCATTCGTAATGGCCATCCACTAGAAATGTGATGTCACCAGCTTGCAGAAATCCAATGACCGTTTCCTGTGATTCAGCCAATCGCAGAGTAGTAAGGCTGATCGAATCGTGTCGTCTGCATTGGCCTCCATTCATATTACGTAATATGTACTTGCTTGTTTGACTTGGGTAACCCTTTCAGTGTCAGGACAAATGAAGCTCTATGGCTCTTGTGTGTATTCCCATGTGGGGCAATTCCACAGGTTTGGTTAAAGTCGTGTAACATGAGTAACCAAAGCTTCTTCATTTTATATTCTGTTATAGTCTTGCAGAAATCATGTAAATGATTATTTAGGAAGCAAAGAGTCCACCTTTCCACGCAATCATATCCTCAGCACAGAAACTTCTTTTTCAATCATATAAAGAAGCTTTGGTTACTCACGTTACACGACTTTAACCAAACCTGTGGAATTGCCCTGTAGCTCATGAAGAGTTAACTTTGTACTCAAGAGCTAACCTCAAAGCTGACAAACATGTGCCGTATTACGTGCATTAATGACAATCCCATTGGGTCTTTTAAAAGGTCTCACCACTCAGACAAGGCACTTTGACCGCCATGGTGTCTAAACATTGCTACCTAGAGCGAGTTTCTTGCTGTACCTTCAGGCAGCAAGAAGTAGCAGCTAGCTGCTCCCGTGTGAGTGTAGCTAGCGTAGAAGAGAACCAACGTGTGACGTCACCTGAGCTTGTTGTAGAGACATTAGGTGGAGAAGGTATACACAGAGAGGATTACGAATTTGGAAAGATACACCATTTCCTTCCCGACTCTATTGGAACTGAGCTTTATATACAAATCAGATTATTTGTAATATTTCCCTTTGAGATATTGCTGCTTAGTCATGTTACATTGACCAGAAACCACAATCACAGGGGCTGTCTAAATGGTCCTTTGTACATGGCTGTTATTTCACTGATTGATTCACCACTCAACATACATGTATATCATGTAGCAGAATAAATTGTAGGTTATAATACAGTGAAACTTGTCTATAGTGGCCACCCAAGGGAAACAGAAATTGTGGCCTTCATAGACAGGTTCTTATACACATGATCTCTCTCCGGGGGAATCATTTTAGTGGCCACTATAGACAGGTTGGCTGCTATAGACAGGTGGCCGCTAAGACAGGTTTGACTGTACTGCTACGTGCAATATAGATGCTCAAATATTCCAAGCAAATGCTTTAATTTGCTAGATGGGAAGATCTGGGCCATGTTACATACTGTTTTTCAATTTAGAGATCCCTTCCAAGAAATAGGTAACATAATGATAGTAATATTGATACAAAACTGAACATCGGCAAAATGCAGCATAACATTACCATATTGCGTATAGGTTCTCAATTATTGTAACTTAACATCAATGGTAACTACCATGGCAACAGATGCAATAATGTGAGCTCATTGGCTGTTGCCATGGTGGTTACCATTGATGGTAAGTTATAATAATTGAAAACCTACATGCAATATGGTACAGTCATGCTGTATTTTCCTGAATATAGTAGCACTATGTATACTGGATGTACATCATAACAACAACACTTTCGGATGCTCAATTTTGTATTGATATCATTATCATTATTTCATTTATTTCTTGGTATGGCGCTTTTATTCACACTAAGTCAATCACTGCATACCATTCTCCTTTCTTTGTCTAACAATGTGATGCTCTAATGAATTTCTGTGAAACGCAGATGAGAGAATGCACCTATGGCTTAGAGGACACACATTGTCCTGAATGTAGCAGTCTGCCAAAAAAAGATGATGTGTTTTGAAGTTTGACCAGTGCACTTTATAGAGTACCGAGGCGGTATCATCATAATGAGCATGTTGTCAAGACAATTGGCTCTAAACAAACTCGCTCCAGTGAGAGGTTGAGCAGTCCGATATTGTATATTGGGCTAGTGCTGGGCATTCCCAATTACAGTCCCCGCTGTGATTACCGCTGCCTGCTCTATCTGCATTGTTTAGAACCAGTTGTCTTGACAATAATGCTCAAATGACGTCACACTTCAGTAATGTATATCATTAAGTTTTGAACCATGCATGTGATGCCTCCTATGCTTGGGCTGTTAGGTCGAAGGTATGGATGCCATATATCTGTTCTTGATTCAATCTATGCTGTTATTTTCTTTGATATATGAATAAATATATGAGAAAATTTGAGTTATTTCATCTCTTTTACTCTTCGTGATGAAAATTCTGATTGCTATTGCATGAGCTTACGTTTCAAAGTATGTGTTGATGGTGTGTGGATGTGTGTGTTATGTGAGTGTGTATGTGTGTTTGTGTGTGTGCGTTTGCACTTGTATGTGACAGCTATGTATGTGTGAGATGTGTGTGAACATGGATGTATGTGGGCGTGTCTATGAAGGTTAGAATATTTCATTATTCATATAGTACAGTATTCATGAAAGCCAGTTCATTGATACAGGTATTCTTGTAGTCCACTGCCTGGACGGTTTTAGTTGAAGCGCGCCGTATACGTATACGCATTGCGGACACGCACAACTAGGTGTATTTGTCTGCCCTCCACTTTCTCAGCTACCAGACAGATTCGTGGAGTCGCGCAATCAGTGGTCTGGCGCGGTGTGTGTACTATGTGAATCAGTGGCGTATTTGTGTATGGGAGAATAAGCGTTCGATAAAATACGGCCAGTAACTGGACTAGTATTCTTGCTACAGTGTATATTTTTTTAATGAGAAAATGTATGGCACATGGCAACGCAATCATACTCGGCAGAACCTTTGAGTTCGTTTTTATCAGTATCTTTCTGAAAGTTCACCCAGAAGTTAAGCTGGTTTGAATAACAACAAAAGAAACGAAGAAACAAGTAAGTCGAGGTTTGACACAAATCTGTTAAAAGATAACAGTGTTATAAATTTTCAAAGTCGTAATTTTTGAGACGTTTCTTGCGAGATACTCGGCTATAAATTGAGAACTATCGCTTTTGAAAATGTCCATTTTATCACAAACGCACGAGTATAAATCATTTTATCTTTGCATTTAATTTCTCATTTGACACATGCTTTTACACACATGCATCTATGGGAAAGATATATTCCTTCATTTTAAACCCGAAAAATGATAATTTATGAAATAATACGGCGCATGACTTATGTGAGAGCATCCCGCATGTGACTTCACAAAATTACGACTTAAAAAAAGCAAAATTTTCTAAAACTTTGACGGAGTTTTGATCAAAACTTCACTAATTTGTTTCTGGCATGTTTCTGCTTTTATCAAAACCCACTTACCTTAAAGGTAGGCGTAAGCTCGAAGAAAATATAACAAAAAAGTCAATTTGTAATGAGACTCTTCCGAGACTCGGCTCCTTCCGTGAAAAAGAGCAAAATGAAAGTTGGCGTCAACCAGGAAATCTAAGTAATCATAATCAATATACCATGAATCTGATTGAGTCGATTGAAATGTGATGTTCAAAATAAAATTGATCCGACTGGTTTTTGAAATTTTTAAGTTAATACAAACCCATTGAAATTAGATCGATACAATGTACACAACTTGATGTTATGGGCATGTGGGAAGGATGGACTTCTGTAATTGATATGTTCATAATAGCCAGTATATCTTGCAAAACGGTCATGTACAGTTGAGGCCAGAAGTTTACATACACCCAGGAAATTCATACAATTTACTGCATCTTATATAATATTTGTCCTATCATGACGAAATTGATATCAAACAAATATGTCTGTCATGCCCCTTCATCACATTTCTTTGTCATCAGGAGCTGAAAAATCTTCATATATTAGACAAATTACAAATAATACTTAACAAAAACGTTTCATATTTGTGCTAGTTTCCTCACAACACAAACATTTCATATTCCACTTTTTTGTTCAGTGGTGACTTATCATGAGAGAAAATGTTATATAAATCATAGATTTGACATTTATATATTTCGATGAAACGATGTTTGAAAATGTAATAACAAAAATAGAATACATTTGGCATAAATAATCATTTTGTTCTCATGGTAGCATCTATATTACTGAAGATATAGTAAATTTTGCGATGTTTGGCAAGCGAACAAATTTCACTGAATTTCATGGCCGTATGTAAACTTTCGGCCTCAACTGTATATATGTTTATTACTGATCTTGGTAGTCTCTCCCTCTCTCTCTCTATCTCTCTCTCTCTCTCTCTCTCCCCCTCTCTCTCTCTCTCTCTCTCTCTCTCTCGCGCGCGCGCGCTACATCTCTATCTCTCTCTCCTCCTATCTCTCTCTCTCTTTCTCTCTCTCTCTCTCTCTGTCTCTCTCTCTCTCTCTCTCTCTCTCTCTCTCTCTCGCTATCTCTCTCTTTCTATCTCTCTCTTTTTCTCTCCCTCTCTATCTCTCTCTCTCTCTCTCTCTCTGCATACTAGATGCAACCGTAGACGCCACGATTGTGCAGTCGTAAGGGCCTATAGTATAGTATACGACTGGAAATATGGCGTCACATTCTTACACAAAGCCAATAAGCGGGTCTTGCAATTCAGCCAGTCGCAGAGTTGTACGACTGCTCGGATCATTCCGTATGTGGTGTCATTTAGGGATAGTTAACCCTGGAATTAAGTTGGTTTCAATAGTAGCAGACACATGAAGGAAATAATTTAGCGAAGGTTTGATGAGAAAGTTATTATCTTTTAAAGTTTTGATTTTGTGACGTCACGTGCGAGATGCTCTCCCATTATGTTGTGTCCGCTTTTTTTTATTGTGCACTTTTTTACCTGACTTTTTTAATACATCATTAGAAGAAAGTTTTCACGAACATACCTGTATGAAAAAAAAAATCATTCCGCTGTCAAAAAAAAAATACATTTATGGAATTATACTGCACACAACATACGGGGAGAGCACCTCGCACGTGACGTCACAAACTAGTAATTTAAAAAGATCATAATACTTTTATTCTTTGACGGATTTTCGTCAAACCTTCATCATGTTCACCTGTAATTATGTTTCTTTCATGTGTCTGCTTTTATTGAAACCAACTTATCTTCAGGGTGAACCATCCTTTAAATTTTCATTAACATAAGGAATACTTTATTGTGGCCAGCGGAAAGGGCGAACTGATAGGTGGTAGGATGGCGGGCCAACCCCACCCCCTGATTTTCCGGGGCTGCTGTCGGCCGCTATATTCTTTTTTGGCCTTCGTCAATGAGAATGATGAATGTAAAACTACTTCAGTGTGACAGATGAATAGCCGCTCTTTACGCGAACGGCCATTTTTTGACAGAAGTGGCTATTCACACCAGGCCCGCATATTTGTCTGTTTTCATCTTTTACGTACATATCAATGCATATTGATGACGTTCATGTTATACGCTAACATGTCACGTGACAGTTATTGACCAGCTAGAAGGCCCCATGGCTGGCAGAACTTGAGAATTCATAGTTTAAAACCAACGATTTTAATAGTGTATACTATGATAGAGCAAGCATTAAGAATATCTCAAACTCAATAATATCCTACCTCCGGGACGTTTCAAAATCACATATCGCTAGCAGACAGATTTATGGTAGTGCCCTTATCGCGTTCATGTGTGTGACATCATAAAGAAACCCTTTTTTTAAAAAAAAAGATAAGAACAAAATAATATGTCTGGAACAACAATGCCCCCGCTGACGAACGTCTCCACTAACTCGACGTGCGGCTTTCCTCAGGAGTATTGCGCATTTACCACGAGTTTCTACACCGGAGCTCTCCCGGTACTGATCATCATCATCGCGTTCGGGTTGGTCGCTAACGGACTGGTACTCTACATCATTGCAGCGAATAAGGTTTGGATAAATGATATTTTCATATTTCCATTCCATTTTTTTTCAGCGAGAATGACATTTCTTAAAACACCGTTTACTTAATGTCAAACTATACACCCTGCTCTCAATCAGTCAAAACTGAAATCAATCTGACACAGATTATCAATCAAATAATATCATAAGCAAAGGTTATAATGCGTGATTACTGATCATATTCTGAGCTGTTGATGAGACGCAGTCATGCATTGATATGAAATATGATTTTTTTCTTATTTATTATTTCGTCAGGCCATGCAGACGGTACCGAACTGTTACGCAGCCAATATCTGCATAACCGATATCATATTCCTGTTCTTCGCCTGCATGACCGACGTCATCGAGTACGCGCTCGGGGTTACGGGATCCCGTAGCAAAGGCCTGATGCCTCAAGCAGTGCGCATGTACTTTCACTTGGTAAGATGGAGAGAGGGAAAGAGAGATAGAGAAAGAAGGGGGAGGGAGGGGAAAGGAAGAGAGAGGGAAGAAGACGGAGAGAGAGATAGATAGAGAGAGAGGAGGGAGAGAGCAAGGATGGGGTGGAGGAGGTGAAAAGGGGGAGAGAGAGGGTTAGAGAGAAAGAGAGCGAGAGAGGGAGAGGGAGAGGGGGAGATGGAGATGGATTGGGATCGAGGTAGAAAAGGGATTAATAAAAGGGAGGAGAGGGATCAAGTGAGAGGATAAAGGGGGGGGGGGGTAGGGGATATATCTACATGAAGAAGAAGATGTAGATAGATGATAGATAAAAATATATGATGGAGTGGCGGGAGAGATGAGGAAGATGGGGGGGGGGGGGTAAGGTAACGGAAATTGGTTGAGAAATTACTATAGATTGAGGTAGATTGAAGGTTGAGCACCCACCGACGACGACACATCAATTATGTACAACCACGTACGTAGATCAGACCAGATCTGTTCCTCATCGTACTGAATAGAAAACGTGCTCTGAAACCTCAGCACACAGGTCAGCTCTTTAAGTGATATTGGTTGCGTTCATGCGACACTAATTGACGTAGAATCATGATTCAAAACACGTTTCTGCAGAATCACGATTGCGTTCAGACGAAATTAAATATAAAACGTGATTCAAATCACAAAAATGAAACGCGGAAAAGGGGGCGTTTGGAAACACGTTTCTACAGAATCACGTTCGAAAAGGGTCGCTTGAACGCAACCGTGATTTGAATCATGATTCTATGACGTCATTGTGTCGGCCTACTTCCGGTGCTATACAGTCAAGCAGCCCATGTAGAAGTCAGAAAACGTGCACGTAAAAGTTGACCTATACTGGCACACAAAGCTTAAACTGATAAGGAGCGATCGACAGTTCACTGCATGTGTTGAAATTTGAATTATCGCAAGTAAAATGTCATCTTTCCTTTTTAGAATTTCCTTTCGCTCTCTACTTTCTTTTTTTTGTTCTTGATAGTCCTCTTTCTGTGTTTCTCTTTATCTCTTTTTTCTCTTCTTTCTTTTTAACCTTTTCCTTTTCTATTTCCTTTTTTTTGTCTTGTCTTTAATTATTTCCTCTCCTTTCTCTCTCTCCTTTTATTTTTGTCATCTATTTATATATCTTTCCTATCTCATGGCGTTTCAGTATAGTATCATATATTGCCACTATACTTCGATACAGGTGTAGCCACAAATAACAAAAATGTACAATTTTTAGTGACTTTTGAAAGGGGACTTTTTTTCCTTTAAAATTTGCCCACTCATGCATGACTAATTGGATTAATGTGATTTTCACACAGACGTTAATCATTAAGTAAAGGAAAAAATTCCGCCAAATCATTTTGCCCAAAACCTCTTTAATAAAAAGTTATGCTTTTTTGCTTGGGGGGGGGGGGGGTAACTTTTTTTGTTGTGTTTAGTTCTAAACAAAATCACTTTAACGGTCCGACATTGCTTAGCGCGCCAGAGTCGGGCACTCCCATTTCAAGCTGTGATCGCAGCTCCTTGCTCTACTCAAATAAAGTCACACTTAAGTATTTTTTTTAATATCCAAATTTGTCCAAAAAAGAAAAACTTATTAAGTATTCACAGGATTACTACAATAATAAAGCGTTTTTATACCTAGTATAAAAAATTAAACGTGTGAAAATATTGGTACGCGACTGGTATTATTAAAGCTGAGTGCGACCACATAATTTATACTACTAGTAGTAGTAGCAGTAGTAATAAGGTTCATTGCGGGACTAATGTTTCCATGGTAACATCAAAAACAACAACAACAGTCAATCATTATGAAAGTTCATCTGTATTGGTAATTCACATGATATCCGTTTGAAACTTTTGATCACAATACGAAGGCTGTAGCTGACAGCCGGAAATAACGGAGGTCAATATTTTGTATTTAGATCAACACTTTAAAACAGATATCAAACAATCGATGAATAAAAGATTGTTTGTTTGACATTTACAGGTGCTGACGAATGCTGCGTGTTCTGTGCTGTGTGCGCTGGCCTGTGATCGATATCTAGCCATCGTTCACCCGTTTAAATTTCGCCGATATCGCAAGGTCAAGTTCGCTTTCCTAATTGGTATAGTCGCTTGGCTCGGTAAGTTACAACAGCGTGCATTATGACTTTACATACTGAAATAAAACAGACACAAGTGAACGAAACACTAAGGATATTCGAAGTCGATTATTCTATTTGCAAGAATGGAGACGGGTGTTCGCATATTTCAGACGCAATATGTAATTACGCAACTAGGCCGAATGATAATCAACATACACGCTTTAAAATGAATAAATATTCAACATGACCGTTGTGCTCCTGAGAGTACAACATCACAACTACCAACTCGTCATAAGCATACTACTTGAACTGCTGCAAATAGTATGAAAATAGTAATTATAATGACATGCATTAAAATATATGTTATCAAGGGCGATCATTGTTGTGTAAGAATATTGTTCATGTGCTTGCATAATGTTATTGTAAGATTGAAACTTCTTTCTCCTTCTATCTGCAGTGTCCATTGTGGTTTGTACGCCTATCTATGCCGGAGAATTCAGCGAATCCATCTACGATGTGTTCACCTACCATGACTTCTTCCTGGCGATCGTCACGTCGTGCGTATTCTCCTACGCCGTACCGCTCGTCGTCATGACGTCATGCTACGCCGCCATCCTCTACAGTCTCTGGTTCAAGACCACGCCCCTTACATCCGGGTCATCCGCCAGCATGGACTCGCGCGTTCTTGCGCGTAATCTGGCCGTGTTGAAGTCTGCACTCGTCATCACGGTCGTCTACGCGCTTAATTTTGGTATTTTCTACGCTGTGTATCTGGTGCTGAGCCTATGCCCTCCCGAAAATTTTGTGAAGGTTTTTATTGCGACGCACGCAGCTACTCTGACGGCGTCTATCGGTATGTGCGTTAACCCCATTCTCTACGGGTTGATGCAACCGAACTTTCGGCCATATGTGAAGGAGATTTGGAGGCAGGTTCGTAGGTGGAGCTGTGTTCGGTGCGTGGACGAAGGTACCCCGAGCCGCCGTGTTCGGCGTACGCCCGAGCACAGCCCAAAGAGCTTTCGCTGCAAGGCTGAACACGGCACACACTCGGATTGCGACTGCACGCCACCTTTAAATGCGAAAACAAACTGTCTTCCTGAAGCGAAGGAAACAAGCCTGACCGAGTCGAGGAAAGATCATGATCACATGTCAGATTGATTCTTCATGCGCCAGTGATGCATTTCTGCATAATAGACATAAAGCCCATAGAGTACCTATGTGGTGTCGTCATTTTGAGATTACTGTCAAGACGACTGGTTCTAAACAAAATCACTCCACTGAGAGATTTACCGATCCAGTATTGGCTATCGGGCTATAGTGTCGGGCACTTCCAATAACCAGTTCGCAATTATGCCATGGTTGGATAATCCACTAAATAAATACTACTAGACTGCTGACGTGGATTTGTTTATGAAGTTGTATTGGATGATGGATGTAAATAC
This sequence comes from Arbacia lixula, assembly GCA_963669155.1. Taxonomy (NCBI): domain Eukaryota; kingdom Metazoa; phylum Echinodermata; class Echinoidea; order Arbacioida; family Arbaciidae; genus Arbacia; species Arbacia lixula. The sequence continues at coordinate 8,058,197 of OZ022590.1, read as the reverse complement.
ATTTTACAGAGTTCCCGGCACAATAATAGAAGGAGATGCACGTGCATGGTGGAATGTTCTTTCACTATCTTCTCAGAGATGGATAGCTGTTGCCATACTTGCATGATAATAAATTGAAATGTAGTCCACTATCCAATGAATTATCATTTTTCTCTGTGAATAGTGGAATTGACCTAAGGTCATTTTCTATCACCAATAATCTGGTCATGCGCAAATTGCAATTATACGAAGTGGCTTATTGGAGTCCCCGCTATAATCACCGCTCTTTGCTCTACCCGCATGGTTTACAACCAGTTGTCTTGACAATAATGCTCAAATGACGTCACACTTCTCTATTCTATAGTGCAGCAGTTACTCTGTCTCATCAAAGGTAAAGAATGGTTTTAACTTTTTTTGAATGTACACTATGATTAGGCTCACTATAATTGCCTCTTTCATAGATTTATCCGGTTATGCGATCAGTTGAAAATGTGGACTTTACGTTTAACTCTTATATTCGTAAATGATTACACGTCTATTTCGATCCTCGTGACGTTGTGCAACAAATCACTTCATGCCAAATGTTTCGCTTCCAGTCTTCTTTAGCTTGAAGGGGTCTCATCTATTGCTCATAGTAATGTCCTTTAATATAGCATGTTCAACCGAAATAAAATGTACATCGTAATGAGACAATGTATCAGTGTTTGATCATTATAATGACCTTGCATATCGAACACGATAAATTCACAAAGGTGTCAAGAGTCGTTAAAAGCAGAAGGCTTCTACACCCACAATCAGAACAAATTGGTTTAAAAGAAAACACAAAATACAATCAGTGAAGTGGCTTGGTGTAGCCATGACAAAAATTAAAACAGCATCAACACAAGTCGAAATACTATTATAAGTGTTTTTTTTAATTGATATTACTAGCCATGAATTTGCCATTGGTAACCAAAGAGTTGCACACGAGGGACATTTGAGGCATTGCGCATCAAATGCAATACAGAAAAAAAAAACGTCAAACATTGTCAATGTATTGTTGACAAATATACCCCGAATTTGTACCGCGAGCCTTTCTTCTTCATCGTATAACAATCTGCTGCTCGCTCATTAAACAGATCCATATTTGATTCATGTGTTTCATTCATTCGGCTCTCCGTATTAAGAACAATAAGCTTAAAATTTGAGCCCTTGGGTTGGAAACGGAGTAAGATGGGGTAGTGGTGGTAGTGGGGGTGCAATTTGAAGTGCAAAAGAAGGATTTTAATCTTTTCAGCGAGTTGTCATTTTGAAGATTTAGTGCCCATTTTCCCTTTATTTTTGTTTTGGAAAATCATTACAAAGGTAACATATATCATTAAATGGCTAAAAATGGATTCATCTTGTGCAGAAATGTATGCTCTTTCACATGATGCATCTTTTATTATATTTAACAGTTGATATCAATAGTTACAGCCCCAAAACACATACTTGTGGTACTTGGTCCCGAATGGGTCATACAGTGTTCAGAGAAGGTGCGAGGAGATAAGGCATATGCCATCACTAACAGATCATGACAATAATTGTTGGGGGTTCTTATCTACACCAATGACCAGAGCCATCTATATACGTTATGTTAGTACGTTGTCATCACAACTGGTTCTAAGCTATGCGGGTAGAGCAAGTAGCAGTAATCACAGCGGGGACTCGATCCAATTGGGAGTGACCGACACTATCTCACTAACGGACCGTTAACCTTTTACTGGAATAATTTTGTTTAGAACCAGTTGTCTTGACAACGTGCTCACATATAGCACATATGTATATCACATATAACACTAAGGTGGAAGTTCAGCGTCGACACGACAAATGATATTGCAATGGTGTGAGGGTATGTTTATTAATTTTTTCTTCGATGTGTACAATAACAAGAAATATTTGAATGAAAGTTGAACTACATTGGTGTAACGACCTCCCAATGTGAACTTATGATTCAGATGCAAATTTAACAGAGAAATTAAATCATTATGTTGATACTGTAGATACATTGTACGGCTAAGGGTGAGAAAAATTTCAGTTACATGATAAACGACAAGAAGAAAATAACTATTGATGTAGGCCTATACACAGTCTATTTCCACATAAAATGATATTGAGGTGACTTCATTTGTCGTAAGCAGCAGGATTGAAATATAACATAGAATGCAACATGTCTTTACCTTTGGGAGCACCCCTTGCAGAGTACCATATACAAGTGTTAATAAAATACTTTTGACACTTATGAAAAGCAATGAAATGGGTTACAACTTGAATCAAGCTGAAATGTATACACTATAAAGTCAAAATCTTAAAATCCAAAATTTGTTCAAAATAGAAAATCTTATTACATATTCAAAAGATTTTTTAACAGAATAGTAATTGGTGAAATATCACAAAATCTGCTTCGAGAAAAATGTACATCCTTAACTGCATAATGTGTACATTTCCGTTTGATTCGAGTTGTAACTTCATTTTTGTTACTTTTCAAAAGTGTGGAACGTTTTTGTTTTAAACACCTGGCATCATTGTGAATAAACTCCGATTTATCATCAAACCTTCGTCGCTATTTTGTCCTGGCTACCTTGGTAAGCGATGTTATACACTCCAGGTTCTGACTTTTTTGACCTCCGCGCAATACACGGATAGCAAACCAATTGTCGGATATAATGATAAAATCTAGCGTGTGACAATGCATACAAGAATGGGTTCACAAGACTGTTTATATGAAGAAGGCCTTGCGCTGTATTATATACTATGATAACAGTATATGGGTCAACACCACGTGTTCCACCGAACACAATCCACTCGAATGTTACGATATAAAACCCATTGCACACAATGAACATCCCAACGATAAAGAAAGAAGCGCGTAACACCGCATATTTCTCGCGCGTGCGTCGCTGGCGCGCTTCTTCCGATGCGTGCGCGTCCGTCATTCGTTGACGCCATATTGTTTTTAAGATGGCGGCGTAGCAGGCGAAGATGATAATAAGCGGGATGAGGAAGTTACAAATGCAGCCGATCGTGACGAAATAAGGAGCCAGCGGTTCTCGCCAAGCTTCGATAATGTCCCCACTGATAGGTGCTGCAAAGTAGATGCTGCCGATGGAGAAGGAAACTAGAAGATACGGACAAAATAGAGGAAGAAGATGATCCGTCTAAATTCTTTATAGTATTACAAAATAGGTCTAAGCTATTGTAACTTTAGTTCTTTTCTGGTCCCGAATCACTATTGACAAAATAGCTTTCTCACAGTATAGGCCTACGTTGATCGTGATTTTGATGAGATCTCCGTGAAATAAGAGCTTCTAATATAGATACTGCAATTTTCAAGGACATTGTAAATGTGTTTAATTATTACTACACTATCCACTATCCTTCAATATAGCACAAAATATTTAAACTCACAAATCCAAACGCCGACGCAGACGACAATGGCTCTTTTCTTCGTCCGACTTCCTTGCGATCGCAGAGGATAGACGATAGCCAGGAATCGATCTACGGTAAGACTGGTCATCATGAGCGCGGTTGCCATGGCAGCCACCTGGCGGGAAAATACATACAATTATGGTATGATTTTTCTGTCTCTCCTTTTATATTACTGAGTACTGTCCTACTCCTGTACTAAAACATCAACAACCTATACTACACATGTACTTGTATTTCTGCCACTTAACATATATTTCTACTACTGCTACTGCTACTACTACTTCTACTTCTACTTCTACTTCTACTTCTACAACTACTACTACTAGTATTACCTTTACTACTACTACTACTACTACTGCTACTACTACTACTACTACTACTACTACTACTACCACTACTACAACTACTACTACTACTACTACTACTAGGCCTACTACTACTACATTACTACTACTACTACATTAATACTACTACTACATTACTATACTACTACTACTGCTACTACTACTACTACTACTGCTACTACTACTATTACTACTTCTACATCTACTTCTACCACTACTACTACTAATATTATGACTACTTTTACTACTACCACTACTACTACTACTACTACTACTACTACTGTTGCTTCTACTTCTTCGTCTACTTCTACCACTACTACTACTACTTCTACATAACTACTACTATTACTACTACTGCTATTACTACTTTTGTTACTACTACTACTACTGCTAATACCACTACTTCTACATTACTACTACTACTACTACTACTACTACTACTACTACTACTACTACTACTACTATTACTACTGCTACTACTACTACTACTACTACTACTACTACTACTACTACTATTACTACTACTACTGCCAGTACTATACAACTACATGTACTCCTACCTATACCAATTATACTTCTTCTACTACTACTCCTACTAATGATACTAATAGTGCTGCCAGTACTATAAACATAATACTTGAAATACTTTCACCACACTATCTTTTCCTTTGTAGCCATCCTTCTACCGTGCTCTTGTATTGTTTTAATTTCTCATTTTCTTCTTAATTTCCCTTCATTCATTATCTCCTCCGTACTTCATCCCGCGCCCCATCCTCGGACCATCTTCGTTATCAATTCTTCCTCTCTATTTATCCCTCTACCCCACTCCACCCCCCCCCCCTCCACTCGTCTTCATCCCTTGCGTCCATCTCGAACTGTATGATCACACGGAAGCTCTTTACCAGTGTGCGCTAATTTGACAGAAGAAGGCAAGTGCACGAACTGTCATTTATCGTAGAAGAGCAACAACTGTGTTTGTCATTTACATTGCCATCAGCAAATGAGGAGTTTATTACCACATCGTATTGGATTGCCTATCTGACAGCAGACTTAATACTTCACTTCCTCATTGTGTTTGTTAAGTAGAGAATGCTGAGTACAATCAATACTTTAAAAATGAGCATGGTACGTGTCACTGGCTTCCTTTTGTCAACGGAGGACACTTCTGCTACAGAGCGGCTCATATCGACAATGACATATTGGACTCGTGTAGCAAATTGTTTGCTTTTTCTTAATTCAAAGCTAGTATTTCGGTCGCGGGAAATTAATACCAAACACCCTCCAATTCACCTCGGGGCCACTATATTCCACAAAGAAACTTATTTTATTGAAGCATTTTGTTTCACATTATTCCATTAATATATTAGTTATTGATTTGTTATTAACGGTGTTGTCTGTAAACAACTGTCAAATCAGCCTCAATTATTACGTCAAACAATCGTATCGATTACAATAAAGAAAAAAAAGCACGCGTATCGGAACATAGGGGAAAGCCGACTATTTTCCTGTGACGTCAGAACTGGGAGAGAAATACGCCACTATTTTACCCTGATCGTTCTTCGCTCTCTTCCTCGCAAACAGTTTAACTATTCGTAGTCATCTGACGCACTTTAAAAAAACAATGAACAGGTTTATATCAATGAGGGATATGGTAAGAACAGTTCTAATTCGTACCAGCTCCATGTAGTAGAGAAAGGCCGACAGATCCTGCCAATTGGGCGGTTGGAACGCACCAACATAGAACTCGTAACAGTTGGATCCCCCGACAAACACAAGAAAAAATATATCCGTTGCGGCAAGATTCGCGACGTAGATACTCGGTATCGTCCTCATCTCGCCAAACGCGAGAATTACGGTTATCACGATCACGTTGGCGATGACGCCAGCGATGATGTTGACGAGGGTGATGGGGAACATGACCTGGGAGAGTCGTATGGTGAGGTCGCACTGGTCAAGGAGAGCGAAGCTGCACTCTTCGCTGAGGTTAGCAGTGGCCATGCCGGTGAAGGTTTGCGTGCTAGAAACCATCTCTAAAATCACGTTGGTCTATTTATATGAAGCATGAGAGATTCCAAGAGGAAGACCCGCCTGACGAAAGGTGCTACGTCACTGTTGGGAACACAAGGTAACTTGATTATGGCAAATGAAACCATAAAACATGTCAAATGAATATATTCTGTGGAAAATGAAGTGGAATCTTGAATCTCGAATTATGTTTCAGTTTTCATCAAATAGAACATCTTTAGAAGATATTTAGAAAAGAAGGGTGGGTGGATGAATGGGTGGGGTGGGGAGGGGGGGGGGGTGACTCTGCATTTCCCGACAATGAGCCACACAAATTGGGTGCTGCAAATTTAACATAAAAGCCCCGTATTCACAAAGTTAAACAACGCGTACTATCCTTATGTGATGCAAACTAATAATCTGAATCTATCACAAATAATTGATCTTTATCACAGAATATCAACCGTGGGTGATTTCAATCAGGCCTACTCTTTGTTATCGTCAGGTGTTGGACACACTCAATATACCTTAGTGATTCCAAGGACAAAAATCAATTGTATTGAATTAATAACAATCTGTCATGGGATTGTTTCGGCGTCCCAAAAAGTTAGTCCAAGTGTCCTGTTTGCGTTAAAACTCTGTTCAGAATACGGGCAATAGACCATGTAGACTCTCTGATAAAGCAAAATTGTGCTGCATGGATTATCAAGGGAGTGTTTTGCAAGTGTTATTAAACATAGCCTTTATTTCATCGGCATAAGGTGCCGCGATGTCATTGTCGTGATCACGTTAAATCGACTCAACCCTTAACCTTCAACAGAAAGAAACTAGAATTTAGGGTTTGAATACTCACCCTTTTCCAAGTAAATCGAAGGAGGATGACGTACCAATATTATACATGAAGCTACATTAAATCAATCGGCGAACCTCCAGCGCAGGCTCCACCGTACTCAATTGTACGCTACTACTTCCGCCTCATACGTCCAACTTCCAAGATTTCCAAAATGATTTGTCCGCTTCGTTGCGAATAAAAAAAAATCACCAACATAATCCGCCTTCCTCACACTGGCATGTTGACAGATTAGCCTATATATTCTGCACGAATGTACTCTACAACATATTGGATTATGAATAAGTGATTAATACCTAGCAATATGAACCGACCAGTCTATAATCACGATAATGCACGGCGCTACTCGAGGTCGACTGTGTACTGTATCTTACGGCGGATGGTTTTGGAGAGTATGGACACAACCTTTGGTCCCGTTGGTTAATAGAAAGGAGTGCGGTTTACCCTGCCGCGTCTTTTTAATAGAATGAAGGGCATTTCTGTTTGATGATCACATTACTTGAAACTATTGAAGCGACGAGAAGGGGGGGGGGGTGACCAACAGCAGAGTGGATATGAAATGGATAAGAGAGAGAGAGGGGTGGACAGAACACAAGACCGTGAGCACGAGAGACGCGCGCGAGAGAGAGACGGGGGGGGGGGGGGGGTAGAGTGAGAACGGAACAAACAGAGTGAGGGAATAATACATTACAGCGGGGAATAGGCCAACACACGTACAAATCATTTACAGGTTAAATTGGACGTTTGTTTGGCACCTGTCCACAATATACACTTTACACTAAAACACTGTCTCACGCGCAGAAAGCGCAAATAAACCGTCAATCATTTTGATCCCTCGAAAATACACATTAGCGTAGCCGTAAGTGATGATGGAGTTGTAATAACTGAAAGTGGGCTAAAAGGCTGAGAGAATACTGTCTCCAGCATTAGGCCAGATTGTACAGATTTTAATTAATTGCCAGTAGGCCTATGCGCGTAGCTAACTTTTCTGTTTTAGGGAGCTTTCGCAAGATTTCCGTGATTTTACTCCTCGTAGTGTTAGTCCCCATTACTCATGTTACTGATGCTTTTAAGTTTTTTTCGCTAAAATCAGGACATTGTCGTTTGACGCCATGAATCGTGTTAATGTTTCACGCGCATGCGCACTTTAAAGTTTATTTGCTTCAGCGGTTTGGGTTGGATGTAAACACTCGTGTACGGGAAGTAATCAAAATATTTTAATGTAAGATTCAAATCCAAAATTGATATGTATGTTTTGTATGAAAAAATGTGTTACCTTAATTGCTACATCTTTCTCTGTATTATTTCTCATGCAGTCTATCAGTGCTACAAGTGCAATTTAATCAATACAAACATGAACTAAGATTATTACATATCATATTATTTGGGATGGGTTAATGATTAAAGTACAAAATATGAATTGATTATTGCTAATATCTCTACTTTTATCACATTATTCAAGTGTACCCGTAATCCTTATGTATATTTGTAATTTCGTTTTTTGCATTGGATTTCCTTCTCCTATTTGTATTATGTGTGTTACATTTTCAAAGGCTTAACTGGCCCTCACATATTCTTGCACCTTCGTACACACATTTACTTTTTCGTTCTTGCTCTTTTTGAGATATCATGCAAACTTTCTCTCTTGAACACGACATTCACTATCTTCCTCTTTCTCTCTCTCTCTCTCTCCCTTCCTCTCTTATCCACATACACACTCACTCATATAAATATACACTCAATCACTCTCTTACACACGCACATGCCCCCTCCCCTCCCCCCCCCCCACCACACACAAACACACATAGTCAGACATCGACGTATTATAACATACAGTATGTTTGCATATCATACATGCTGTACAAAGAGTTCCTAATTAGGGTAACAATGTGCACATTAGAGAGCGACTGAGTTAAAACGATGTGAGTTTGCAAATGTCTGGAAACGGGTTTTCCTCCATCACGTGTTTACATAAACCGAGTATGTAATTGGCTAATGTTGATCCATTATGGAAAGTGTGTTGTGCGTAAATGCACCAATGGCGCACGGAGTTAAAGGGATAGTTCATCCTGAAATTAGTTTTGTTTCAATGAAAGCAGACACATGAAAGAAACATGGCAGTGAAGGTTTGATGAAAATCCGTCAAAGAATAAGAAAGTTACGATTCACTAATATGTATCTTCCGTGTTTCTGCTTTAATCAAAACCAAATTATTTTCAGGGTCAACTATCCCTTTAATCTTTAGAACAAATACATGTGCATGTATTCTGAATTCCCTTATCAATCAAAAAACTACGGGGCAATTCCTATTGTTTTTTAATTCTCTTGTCAATCAACAACATAGGAGAAAAGTCCCATTGGTCTGACAGAAGTCCGGCTGTAAAGCTCTGTAAAGCACGCTAGCTAAGAGGAAGAGCGCCCCTTAGTGATTCTAACGGGAGAACCTGGAGCTTTTGCTGCTTGTATCAGACATGATAATAAAAATTATCAGCATGATGATGTGTCAAGAACAGCTGGCGCTACATTATTCGGGAAGCAAGGACTGGAGTGATCAAATATAGTATTTCTTTACTACAAATAGTGAAATAAACCATGGTCAATTAATATGCGCCCTACAAAGGACGTTTCAATTAAGCTACATACATTTTTCTAGCTTACTTGCCCTTCTCAATGTCTACAATATTAATAAACTATTAAAAACTTTAAATGTGTCAATTTGGAAGACTGAGGTAGATGGCGATTTCATCACTTAGGTAGACAATGTTTGCAATTATACCCGAATCTAACTCCCTTCCAAGAGTTGTCGGTAACGCTTTATGTGATGAGAGTAGTATTGTGCTTGCATGATGGGTAGGCTTACGTACAAGGCATGGGGATGTCAGCGTGCTGCTTCAAAACATGCCTTGAGCTGACCTGTGGGGTGTTTCACCAAGCTGTTCGTAAGTTACGAACGAATTTACGAACGACTGGTTATCCCTTTCTTGTGCTAAATCAGATTCTCAATGAACAAGGTGTGGTATCGCATTTAGCACAAGAAGGGATCACCAGTCGTTCGTACAGTCATTCGTAACTTACGAACAGCTTGGTGAAACACCTCCCTGACCCTGTTACATAAAAATTACCATTGATGGTAACTTTGCTACTATTGATGACAGAGCTATCATAAATGGTAAGTTTTATGCAACGGGGCCCTGATCTGATTTAATCAACTCGCTTCTAGCGCTACATACTTGGCGGCCTATAGCTGTTTGGCTGCCTGGCATGAGGTCAGCCAATGAAATAACACAAAGTATCGCATATCCACGATTATTATTATGTTGTTATTATTACTGACATGTTCAAACCGTGGTGACATGAGGTCAGCCACTGAAGTAAGACGAGGCAGCGGATATTCACGAAGCATTTCATCCTTGTTCAAGGTTTGTGGTCTGAACAAGAAAAGCCAAAACAAACACATTAAAGGCCAAGTGTACATTCAGCCGGAAGCGGTATGCCGCTCTCGCATGACAATTCTTATGGGAAGTTAAATGCTTTGCCGCAGCGGCAAATTCTGGCTTCAAAATACACGCGGGCAAGCGGCAACGGCAAAACCGCTTCCAATGGGAACGGTCCTTCAGGGGGAAATTTGAAGATGAAACAAAATTCGCAATCAACAGAAATGAGAGGATAATGGCTATTTTGGACGAAGACCAAGAATAAGCCGGGAAATCATAAAGTGGAGGAGAATGAGAAGATCAAGTGATGCAGAAGAAAGAGAAGGAGAAGAGGGTGGATGGCAAAAAGGAAAGACGAAAAACATGAGATGAAGAAAAATAATAAGAACATCAAGAAAACAGTGAACAAGGAAGAAAGGAAAGAAATTCACGAGATCGGTGGAAATGAACACGAGCAATATAACGGGAAGGATAGAAAAGATCAACTTACAAGCTAGATTGGGTACATAATAGGTTAAAACCTAAAAAAACGGAGCTTTCATCTGATTCTTGCACATTTCCGAGATTGCTCTACCCAGCAGGTCATTAGCCTTCTTCCCCTCTCGTCCCTCGTAGAAAATGTCAACAGGAAAGCTTAAGGAAATGGAAGGTTTCCACAGGGAGGTGAAATGACACTTACATTCGTTGTCTCAGCATTACATCTGTTTTGATATGAGATCTATTCTTTCCGCTTGCGGTGTGCCAATGTACCGGAGCAGAACGTGCCAATGTTTTAGATCCGAATCTACAGGAATAACTCAAAGTATGTGTAGATCCACCGGAGCTAGGAGGAGGTAGAATGAGGCAACTTGCCCGACTCATTCAACAAAACTAACCAGCTAAATCTACCCTACGATTATCTCCGAGGAAATGATGGACAAATATATGTTTAATGAACTGAAGTGAGCAAATTGGATACCCCTTTAATATTCCTTAATTGGTTTAATAATAATTTAGTCAATGAACTGCGAGGAGGCGCAATCAAAGTCCTGACTAACTCCCAATCATTCTTTTAAAGAAAAGCAGAATGCGATTTCGTAATGAAACATTTGAATGATGATTACTTTGTTGTTTTTTGTTTGTTTTTATTTTCATAATTCAACGATAATACAACCACTTAAAGGGAATCAGACCCGGCGCTCAAGAGGGCGTTATTCCATGTAAGCGCATGAGCGGACAGTACGTGTTGTCCAATGACGGCAATGTTATTCGATAATTTCACCGGTTACGCAAATGCCATGTTCCGAATGCCCGAAGAATGTCGATTCTCAATCTAGGTATGCCGAAATACAGTTCGGCTCATGATTCGGCGGCTGTTCCCTGCTGGCTCCGCCCACTTGCATACGGTACTTCCAGCTAGCACTCACGTACGTAGACTAGTACTAGTAGTAGTACTCGTATGTGCTTGCATGTACATTACGCCGTTTACGGTATGCACAAACGTGTACTGGCATAGCTCGCTCGGCTAGCGCTCACAACGTACGTGAAAGGGCAAGCAACGCATATCCGCAATCTACCAGTTTGATTGACAGCGTTACTCGTCAAACTTCGGAACTAAGATGGCGATGATTGTGACGTCATCCAACAGCGCCCTCTTGAGCTCCGGGTCGAAATTCCTTTAATCTTATCGCTAATCAAAAATGGCCGCTGTTTTCCCGTGGGGTACTTTATACATACATGTCCAAATAGTGATTAAAATATGATATTAAATAAGATAGGTGTATGGAACATTATATATTGGTGTGAATTTACTTGATTGAATCCCTAAAACATTAAATGTGTGCTGCTGTTCATTAACTTTCTATAATGATATGAGTAACTGTTTCATATGTTTAATATTTAGTGCTGATGAATGGCCTTGGGTTACTCGAAATACAACTGTGACATAACATTCAATTAGACATGTTAGAACCGATGTACTTTCCTTTGTATAGCTCCCTCTGTGGTTGATATGAAATGATATAAATATCACGATAATGTACAAGAAAAAGTATCTTTGCAAATATTTCTTTTACACAACCTTATATTATTACCTAACAGAGCACCTTTTGGAAGAAGTGTATCCCCAAATGTACAGATGTGTTAATACTACCGTACATGGAAGGAAATAGCACTGTTAATATCATCTCGTTTTTGTATAAAATTGCATAGCAACTTGAGAAACTTAAACTCAAGACACCTTTAACTCATTCAAATAATACACTGCATCATTGTTTTTGTTTGCGAAATGAGGAGAGAGGGAAATGACACTTGTGATAAATCCTTTTTTATACATACGATTCCATTAAAACTTGAGTATTTCAAACTTAATACCCCTATTACACATTCAAATGATTCATTGCATAATTGCTTTTGGTTGCGGAATGAGAAGAGGAGGAAATAACACTTTTGGCATGTTATCTTTTCATGTAAAATTCCATTACAACTTGAATCAGTTAATTCTTTGATTGCCAAGCGTGCATTTTGTCAGCAGTAATGCATACAAATAGCATTGAGCAGCATTTTATTTTGCCCAGGTAGGGTTAAATCGAATCCTTTAACACATTTATGTAATACAATGTATAATCGTTTTGGGTAGAAAATAACACTTTAGCCATATCCTTTTTTATAAAAAAAAAAAATCTGCTACATCTTGGGTAACTTAAACTTACGAACCCTTAACTGATATTTTTTTTCAAATGATACATTGTATAATAAGGTGGTCTGTCGTAACCGACAGATCACCTTCTACTTTCGTTAGAATTTTCTTTCTTTGTTATCTATTTATTCTTATTCCATGCCCCACCCCACCCCCACTTTTTTGTAGCATCTACATCTCAACAATACACATGTCATGTTTCATCAAAGTTTCATTTCAAATCTAATATTAAATATATCTCTAGAACTCATCATCTATAGCTAATGAAAATTTACATGCATAAAGCTAATGATAAGACAATTAATTCAAATAAATAAGCCGCGCCAAAGCTAGTATTTCCATCTCAAAAAGTATGAAATTTCATATTCGTTTCTCCCTTTTAACTGCATAACAAGCACTTACAGACAAAATTAAAAGTTCAGGAGTGAAAGCTGAAATGTATGCTTGTATAGGAATACGTATGACCTATTATGAAATCCAGATGAACGTGGCGCAATTGCGTAGCATCTTATTGTTGAGAGCAGGTGCTAGTCATGAATATTAAGTGGCGGAATCAAACCTTGTTCAAAGGGATTGATATCCATGCGCTTAAACATCATTGGTGACCCCCATTATTCTGAAAGAGTGTGAATGTGTAGGTTTTAAATCATGTCTTAATTTATCGCTAAGTAAATCATGACGTTATATTACCACATGAATCGAAAAAATGAATTTTCATGCATGACATGAAATTCTTTGAGCGTATCTGAGTAATCCTGTATCATTTTCTTCTATATGTCAGTATGTTGTAGCTGAGACATTGCTCTATGGGTTAGGTTGCCTTCATTTTTCAATTTTATGACGTCACCATGGTATAAACTTTGATGTATGTACCGGTTATGTTAATGGAAGAGGCAATTATTTCCAATCATGAAATGTCATGACGAGCTTCCACGATCTGTATCTCGCTCATGTTTAAATCTTTTACTCTGACATTTTAGTATGTTATAGCTGAGTCTACTACCTATCGTTTTTGTGGTCTTTGCCTTTTATCAGATGTCGGGATCATGGCGACACTTTAGCTTGAATACTGATTTCGAAATCCTTCTAGCCCCTGCTATGCATTACGTGTTAAATGAATGGTTGAGACGTGCGACCCTGGTTGGAATCCTGGTGTTGGTAAGGTCATTACTTCATGTGATTTTTGTCACCGTCTTCTGTTCTTTCCCTCACTTTGTCTTTCTCTTTGAGGTTTTCTTTCCCATTTGTTTCCTATCGCCCCTTTATCTTAAATGACTATTAATTAAATTTTGTGAGCACATACATGTGACCATTCAGGCAAGTTTCTGAAATGTTAGTATGTTGTACGTGCGCTATGAGCTTTCTTGAGCGTTGCCTCTGATTTCTAGTGCATAGATGGTCACCGTATATTTACCAGCCGACGTCTTTGCATGAATTTGTCAATACAGACCACCTCATACTTGTCCACAAGTATTTCTCGTTGTTTTTGTTTGCGGAATGAGGAGAGTGGGGAAGGCCGGATCATAGGGGCAGATCTTCTTACGGAATTTGACTCTGAGATTACACATGGGGATTTCCCGGGTAGGATTAAGCCGACTGTCGACAAGCTTCCGATGTATCACTTGAGCGCGGCAGGTTCGGCTCAATGACGAGTTGAGTTCCGCAGTCAGTTCCTTGTCTCTAGATGCATGGCCAAGGATGTGGGAGTGAAACATCCGTGATCTGGCCATACCTTGTTTGGTCCTTTGCATACCCTGGTACCACCATCACTGACCAGAGCTTCGCGTTGTCATCATAACTGTCAAAATACTAACCTAGTTACTAGGCTAAGGATTGCACGGTCACAGTCGAGTATGTTAACAACTATGCCTGGTAATACAGACTAGGCCCTACCAATCCCTTTGACTGCCCTGGACACTCTTCTTTGCCTGCTCCGAGATAGAGGGTCCAGGGCAGTCAGATGAACACTATTTCCGATCTTGATATAAACACAAATGAAAATGGCATCACTAAACAAATACGATGAGTGCTTGGGGCGAGCATTTCAAATTAGTCAAGCAAAGTAAAGAAAGACCAGACGAAGTACGTGCAGAATAAGGAAATGATGAATACATAGTCATAAAGGATGGATATTATGTTGATAGCTGGTTCAAAATTACGTTTGATTCAGTAGCAGGCTATGACTTTCATTGATTTGTCTCGTCGCAAAAGTTTGGAATCAAGAATGATATCGGGGTACATGTACTTTATTCTTGATATGTACCAATGTTTTCCTATAGTGCTAACGTGTATCTACCGATGTTCGTCATTGTCAATGATAGCAACGAAATTAACGCAGTTACTAGGCTAAGCAACAATAAGAATACTGTATACACAATAAAGATCAAGCAGGAACTTGGCAACTTATCTCTTGATCAAATAAAAGTGCGATATTCTTTCGGTTGTGTGTGTATCTATGAGCGCCCGTGTACAGGCATATGTGTGTGTGTGTGTGTGTGTGTGTGTGTGTGTGTGTGTGTGTGTGTGTGTGTGTGTGTGTGTGTGTGTGTGTGTGTGTGTGTGTGTATGTGTGTGTGTATGTGTGTGTGTGTATGTGTGTGTGTATGTGTGCATGTGCGTGTGCCACTGTGGTGGTGGTGGTGATAGCGTTGTTCTGGTGGTGGTCATGGTCGTGTTGGTCGTGGTCGTGATCGTGGTCGTGTTGTTGTTGTTGTTGGTAGCGGTGGTAGTCGTGCTTGTGTTGGTGGTAGAGATGACGATGGTCAGATGGTGGTTCTACTGACTCATGTCACAAGGAAGGCGCGATGTCGGATGAATTTCTATTTGCGCAAATTGGGTCATCAAATAAGAACGACTTTACGCAGGACTGGTGACCCTTTCTTGTGCTAAATGAGATACCACACTTTGTTCAGGCTTTAAAATAGTGGGAGTATTCAGATAATTGATAACAACAAGAATTTCAATTTTTAAACACCAGTTTTGAACTTTAGCTGATGGGAATGAAAATCATTGAGAATCTCATTTAGCACAAGAAAGGGTAATCAGTCTGCGTAGAGTCGTTCTTAGCTTAAGAACAGCTTAGTAAAACACCCCCTGGTAAATTTATTCTGGGAAGCACCTTTCTGTTTTGTGCCCCGTGTCGTTGAAAAGTTTATTTGCAGTACTTTGATTTCGCAGTAATTAAAAAAGAGAAAAAATGCATCATAAAAGTTAAGTAAGAGTGACGCATTTTCCTGGAACAATGTCACATCCTTTAAAATGAAACCTTTGTCAACTACGTTAATAAATTACGGCTTTATTTTAGCTTGCAAGACTCTCTCACAGAAAACGAAATCTGAGCTTGGAATCATCATAAATTAAGGGCGGTACCCCCATTTATAATTTCGTGGTAGTGTATTAGACGCCATTGTTTATGATGTATCAAATGAGCAAGAAACAATCTCCGGTCCTGTTTTATGTGACGACGGATATATTTTACGACGGATGGAATTACGGGGAATATGATAATAAAGTGCAAAGCTAACATGTGTTTCGAAAATCCCTCCCTAAGCTTAAAATAAACGTTGATGTCGTTGTTGATTCTCGATCTTTAATGGGTGGTAGTACCGCACACGTGTGCCGCGTAGAATAATGATATCCTTGCTTCCGTGACTTGCCAAAAGTTCAGTGTTTTATACTTTAATCAAATAATTTGTGAATAAATTAATGGCTCCATTATTTGAGCATGATTCATCAACATAATGCCATATATGTACGAAGAAATAGATCAAATAAAACAAAATGAAGATTGATTATAGATCTATTTTTTGGGGGGGTGGGGGGTGGGAGGGTTACAGTTCGATATTTCGAAGGTTCGTTTATTCCGAAGGTTCGTATCCCGAAGGTTCGTAATTCCGAAACTTGTAAATTGCCTATACCTCGATGCTCGTTGGTCCGAAAACGAAAAAGGTTTCGTTAATCCGAGCATTTGTCGCGTAACGTTCGGAATAATACAAGGTTTTATTGTATCGAAAAAGTGGCTTGTATTTGTAGTAATAATGTATAATTGAATTGGATATTTATTATACAGTGAAATATTAACTAGGTCAATTTCAAATTGTGAAATGCATTGATATACCGTTATACGTATTTTAAATGAGCTTGACATAACCTAAGGTGTTATTATCAGTAGTATAATTGCACTTATTGGGCAAATAGTCATTAAGTATATGTGACTATAAAGGTATAGGCTACATGAACATAATTATCGTAATTGATACTGATATCTCATTAATATCAATGTTATAATGAGTAGTTCATTGGGCCGATGTGAACATGATTAAGTCTGCGTGCGTTCCGTTCGCCGCTTTGCACATGCGGTGGCCGGCTCCCGTCATATTTTAGCACGAACAATCTAGAGTGGAAGTTAAACCGATTTTGTGCATAGCGATCGTGTACACCTTTTTGTTCGTACAGCACGCACGTAGACGCTTTTTACCAAAGCCGTCTCACGAACTTGGCTTTTGAGAGAAAATTTGACTCTTTGTATCAACTTGAACAATGGCACGGAAGCTAAAACATAACATAATGGATTTGATGTTCTAGTTTCTGACTACTTGCTCTCCCCTCCATCAATAATTTCACCATGCTAAATATGATAATTTCACCCTTCAAGCATATTGAATTTGGAAAGCTTAGAATATAGTAGCTTAGGAGCTGGTAATATATATAATCTAAGTGACTAAGGCGATGAAGTGATGAAGGCTTTGCACCATACAATCTACTGTGAAAAAACACTGAAAACTCTTCATTTAGGGGAGGATATGATACAACCATTCGCAACAACATGGCCCAATGTTGATTCTTTATTGCATTAGACACATACTATTCCAAGTGAGTGGGTGGAACAGAATATGGCTAGAAAGCCAACAGTTTCCTTCAAAACAATCCAGCGCAAAACTAGTGCCTGATTTATAATGCTCCCCTGTCGGTATTGTGTGATATCTCTGGACTCTCAAAGCAATGCGATGCATAGGGGTTGATTAAGAGTTAAGGAACTCTTAGGGCATCTAGCAACAGTTCACAGATAGTACTAATAGAACAGTAACTACGTTTTCCAGCTATCGTCCTCGATGTATAGCAACTGCAGTGCTCGTTTCATTAATCATTAATCGTAATGCCCTAAGTATATATCATGTATATCAAATTTCTATCTTCCTAGGATTTTATTTCATTTGAAGCCCTGTGGCTGATAATACATTTATGTATTTATACATTTATACAAATATATTGATATAAGAACGTTTCCCTCTTTTGTTCATTTGTATTGTTGCGCTTCTTGTACTGATTTCTTGAGTACTCTGTTTATAAAGAGGGTTTATCTTTTGCTTTAGCTTTTTGCTTTTGATTTGACGGCCTTGGCTCATCCGTCTTGCTTTATTTACATATTGGTGGTAAATATGTATTTGTTATTTTGTTACGAACTGTTTGTCATTTCTTTTGTACTGTTTGAAATAAAATTTCAGGATTTGATTACAACTTTCTTGGTCAATTGTGAAAAAGGAAAGTGGGTAATAAATGTTCCAGATTGAATTAATAAGATACGTCGATCGATCAAACGCATTATCGATCAACTCCCAGCGAAAAGGAACGGTGTAAAAAGCGCGGAATGATTCCATTGAGC
This sequence comes from Arbacia lixula, assembly GCA_963669155.1. NCBI lineage: Eukaryota > Metazoa > Echinodermata > Echinoidea > Arbacioida > Arbaciidae > Arbacia > Arbacia lixula. The sequence goes on along the minus strand of OZ022590.1, from coordinate 8,039,800 downwards.
CTGCATGGAAAGTTCCTTTCTACGTGACTATCTTATCGGTTACCTTTGTCATTGAATCACCCCGGATGGCGGTTCAAAACCATATCCGCATGACACTCAAAGAGGTTCCTGTCAAGTTGCCCCCGATATGCTACAGTTACTCATTCGCGAGGACGCACTTGTTGTTATAATTAGTTGGTATCGAAGGTGATCTCCTAATTTGGATCTAATTTTTATTCTAATTGTGCCTCTGGAATTCCGAAATGAGTCTCGTAAAAACCAGAGTTTTGCTATCCGCCGAGTCACAGTTCTGGTTGTGTATACTTTGTTTTATATTGTTTTTATTATACATCAAAATCGGCTATATCAAGCCCTCTACTGATTTTGGGCCAGGATCATCATTAGTGATAAATTGGTCTTTCGCCGTCTTTTGCTTTAGAAAAAAGGTATGTACAATGTACACAAATGTTCAGACTACTAGTATAAGATAGAAAAACACATCCAGCATTCCCATAGTAATGAGTTGGAATATCATTCTTCTAACACTATGTACTTTTCCACACTTACCTTGGTATGATATTTGGGTTTTTGCAATGGCCTTTACTGCCATACTTTGCCAGTTGGGGGTTATTTCATCATCAAAACACACACAGCACATAGAGAAGCACTTTTTATTACACTCAAGGGGTAAATTACAATATGTGTTTACAGTCCAGTATACTTGCAGAGAGTCTTCGTCATCTTATCATACCGGATCTACTGTAACCCGATTCTATTTGATCTAATTTCCGTTCAGTTCATTCTTCCTTGAAGCAAACATGCATTTTGTCATTTCTTTTTAATTGATATAATTGGAAAGCTGATTTGCAGCACGTCACATTTTATTCCGTTTCCCTGTCCTTGTAAAAGAGGACGACAAGTCAATAATAAAAGTCAAGTATGAGAGACCCATCTTCCTAGGCGATCGTCAATTACACACATACTACAAGTGCCAGGCTCAGTTGCCGAACGGCACGACGTGTACAGTCGATAACATGGTACTGTGTGTTGAAAAACACATTATCCCTTTATGAGTGATAATTAATCAAATATTACAACTAGCTTGAGGCTGAAAATAAAAAAAAATGTAGAGTTGATGGATGATAACATCTTGGGATGCAATTACACAAAAACAAAGGCATGGATGAATTTGCTCACTATCCTACTTTTAAATGAGGCATTTGGTGCTGCGGCTTGGCATGTGTAATGTACAAAACATTACGTTCGAATGATCTATTTGACAAACACAATCCAATAAAGAATAAAACAATAATTACATTTTTTTTTTATTGCATCGCTTAATGCTCACATCCTACAACTTTTTGTTTCAGTTTCCGCTTTATTTGACTTTTAGACTTTGAGTAATCATGGTAATTATCGATCAAAAGTGAAAACTTTTTATTTCTAAGTTGTGCAATCGACTGTACACGTCGTGACGTCAGATGGATGAGCCCATTTTTTAAAAGATCAATTATCTTCTTTCAGGAAAACGGATTTTGTACTTGCTTTTCCCTTTTGATATCTTTTTTTTTACAGGAAACTTAAAATATATGTAATGTGCTACAAATAGGCTTCTGAATGACGCCCAAGTAAAAAATCAATCAATGTCTAATTTAACTCAATCACATCCTGGTTCCGCCCCTTACTCCCAGCTCATCATCACCCCCCCCCCCCTCTCTCTCTCTCTCTCTCTCTCTCTCTCTCTCTCTCCCTCTCTCTCTCTCTCTCTTTCTCTCTCTTTCTCTCTCTCTCTCTCTTTCTCTCTCTCTCTCTCTCTCTCTCTCCCTGTTCCATTCTCCCCCTCTCCTTTCGTTTACTCCTCCCCATGTCTTTCTCACCCACACCACGGACACACACGCACATGCACCTCACCTCTCTTCAAACAGCCCTCCCTCGGTCTCCCCATCTTTCTATCACTCTTCCTCGCTCTCTCTCTCTCTTTACCCCTCTTCATAATTCCTATCTCTCCATCCAAGCCGCACATTCCTTTCATATCATCTTCGGCCACAGAGTCGTCCGATTGGATGCCGCTATCATAATAGCTTAAATGTTACGGATTCATATTACATGCGCGAGAATTTCATCTTTATTTGCAAAAGGGTTGCATTTGGCGTCTCCAACAATATAAGCAGTAATGTTATTAACTCCATCACTGCCAGCATTCTTAGTCTCTTTCTGCTCCCCACTTTCACAACGACCACCACCCGCAAACCCGCACTTTTACTTTCAAACTCTGCGCCATTGATAGATTTGCGCACAAGTAGTGTACATCAATCACATAGATCAGCATTTTGTCTGGCACGCAAGGGGTTAAACCCCAATATAGCTGTGAACGTATGATTACTGCCATAAACCTAGAGACTGCAACTATCATAACTACTGTGTAATCCTTGTTGTTAGAGGTGAATGGAGGTGGAGACATAGGGTAGGTGTGCGGATTGGTGGGTGATAGAGGGGAAAGGGGGGTCTAGGAGTCCACCCCCCCCCCCTTATCATCACAACCACCACCACCACCATGACCACCACCACCATCATCATCACCATGTTCCCGTCCGTGTACCACCCGCAACTTCCATTCGAACTCAAATTAAACTGTGGCCAAGAGCGTGTGGATTTTTTTTTCCGGCGGTGGAGGATGAGGGTGAGGTGTATGAAGATGAGGGTTTAGGGGTGGTGGGGGTTAAGGGGTGGTGAGGTGTATGGGGGTTAGGGTTAAGGGGTGGTGATGTGTATGATGGTGAGGGTTCAGGGGTGGTGAGGTGGATGGGGGTGAGGGTTAAGGGGTGGTGATGTGAATGGGGGGATGTAAAGGGATGGTGAGGTGTATGGGGATGAGGTTTAAGGAGTGGGGAGGTGGACGTTCATCTGCCTACGCATCCCGTCTCCATGCTTCCAACACCACGAACACCATGAACACTGGCTGAAGCAGGAAAACACAATAGACTACAGGAAGGAAGACGTGGATGGGTGCGTGGCCTCGATTTCCACTGGAGTAATGTAGTGGTACTGTGACGCAAGTCACTTTGGGTTGTGACAGATATCAGACGCAGTTCCAAACTATTAAACTCTCCCCGCACTTCAGGCTGTGTCGTTGGATTGGCTGGTTGGTTATTTTGTCACGCTAAGACTTCATCGTGTTGGTTGCTCTTCATATTACTCGAGATACTGATATACACATTGGACATGCGATCTCAACACGCATATGAGCAAAGATGTATGAAGCGAGTGACACATTTGTCGTGAGAGCAGAAACCTCGAAATCATAAATGCTGGTATTTGATTTGTTTTTAGACTCGAAATACGTCAAGCGTTGAATTGGGTAGCTGTGGGACTTGATTGATCACTAGGAATCTCCTTCAGGAGTCACCTGGAATACAAGGTCGTAACTGATAGTCGCTAATGACGTTTCTACATGATGGACGAGTGAAAACGAGAACGTTGCGTGAAAGTTGAAATACAATCCCACCTGAACTTCATCGTGTTACTGAAATCTGCTGTCATCATTCGAAGTGCAACTGTTTACTCGTAGCTAGCTTACAGTATGACTACTGCCGTGGCATCAGGCAGCAACGTTAATGTGACTTAGATCACGATCTAGCAGATCGCGCAGTCTATACCTAACATCAAAGTGTGCCATCGTGTTGATATTCAAGAGCGCTGATGTGTTTGGTAATTTATGGTACAGTACAGCCTGCGACCAAATAGTGCTTCTCCTACGAATTCTATATGTAAGCTATCTCTTTGCAGCACCTTTATCTCTTCTGGGATCTGAAGTAATATATTTCTTAAAAGTCACAGCCCTAAGAGAGACTTCACCGACAGGCTCGCATCGCGGTAGCGGAACAATGGATGTCACAACACTTCTTCCAAATGCGACGGACCTCCCAGAGGCCGAGCGCTCGTTATCGACGAACGTTATCGTAAGCATCGTCATGTACGTAGTCATCGGAGTGTTCGGGATCATCGGCAACGCCCTTGTAATGATCGTCTTCGGACTGCTGACGCAGCAGAAAAGCCAGGTCAACATGTTCATCTTCGATCAGGCGCTCATTGACGGCTGCACATCGGTGCTCCTCATCATGTTCGGCGTCGTCAACGCTTTCAGACCCTACATAATGGCTTACAGAGAAGAAAGCGTTGATTTCGACGTCGAGAACGGTACCGGTACGTCGGGGCACTTTATCCACCTTTCCCCATCGACAGCGGAGTTTATGTGTCGATTCTGGTGGTCACGATTCTTTCTGTTCTCGTGTTTCTCGATTTCTACGTGGAACCTGACAGTGATGTCGATCGAGCGATACTTCGCCGTTCTTCATCCGATGACGTACTCACGGAACTTCAGCCGTCGTCGCGCCCTGATGATGATGGTGGTCATCTGGCTGGTTGCGCCCATTATGCAGTACGTGCCCGCCATCTTCCAGTACACGTGTGGTCCTGGATCGTGCACCATTTCGACATCGTGGACCAAGGCCGCCGGCATCGTGCTGGGTGTTTCCCTCTTCATCTGGGAGTTCGTGCTGCCCGTGTGCATCATGGCCTTCGTCTACTACCGCATCATCCAACAGATGCGGAAGAAAAAGCATGCGCTGTACAAGAAGAAGCCGCTGGACCCGCCCAGTGCAACGAGCACTCCGACCCGGATGCCGACCCGGGCCCAATCCAAGGTGGTACACCCTTCCCGCAACATCACCATGACGCTCTGCATCCTCTTCGCCGTTTACGTCATCTGCTGGACGCCCAATCAGCTCACGTTCCTGCAGTTCAATTTCGGTGGCCCGCTCAACTTTACGGGGGCGTGGTACCACATCACCGTTACCATGGCGTTCCTCAATTGTTGCGTCAATCCGTTTATTTACGCGCTGCGTCTGCAGAAGTTCCAGAAGGGGATGGCGATGATGAGGCGATGCCGCTGGCATCGTAGGAGAGGTAAGGCTCCCGAGGCGAAGACCAAAATTTCCGAATCTACCAGCTTCAACGGCCTCGACTCCGTAGCCCTCAATTGATTGATTAAACTCTATGTACATGTTTGCACCAATGACATCGGTTTTAGTACTAATTATCACGACCTTTTGGATTGTGATTGCAAGCAACATACTATGGACGGACGTATAATAAATAGCGGATTATTTGAAGAACCTCGATCAGTGAATGGCATATCATGTCCTATAAATACTAGACTTTAATAGCTGGAGCGTGCGTATTGTGCAAGAGACTATTAATCTGTTAGTTAATTGCAATGCAGTTTAGACACTAAATCATAAGAAGCCAAATCTAATATAAAGAGATAACCAATGGATAATATTCTTATAGTGTTGTTATTAATTGTGTCACTACTATTTCATATGAGGGTGTTGATATTCATGTTTGATTTATACGAAATCAAGTACTTACTTCTTACAGAGAATACAGGTTTGAATAATCGTTGTAGTCTTTTTGATAGTTTTCTATCGCAACTGATTTAGAATCTATACAATTTTGTTGGATATTAATTTCTCAGATTATGAATGGTCCGACATCGTTCGCTGATCTCTAAAGACCTATGAAATGCTAAACATGCACTGTAAGATGAATCTGTCCAAGTGAATTATGTGTATTACTCGTGAATGAAGTCACGCGTGCCACACAAAGATAAGTGGAGTCCGACATGCATTTATTTATATTTATTTTTTTATTTATTTCATTTGGACATATTCAAACAGGATGACCATGATGACAAGATCAGTACAAACTGTTTGTCACCAAGGTCCTGTGTAAAAATTATCGATAACAAAACGTACAATGATCAGGATAACCAGTATAAACAATCAATTTGTCAGCAAAGTTTCTTCATTCTTAAAGGTAATAAATTAATAATATTTGCCAATCAAAAACAGCGTAATGAAAGATAAAGTCTGAATTACGAAAGAGATTATTACTGTAATACGTCACGATGTAGGCTTTCTGTCAGTAGCAAGTGTACCAGTGTGTTTCTGCCCAGGGTGCTTGACAAACAGATCAACCTGTTAGCAGACTTTATTATCGAATCGTCGTAGCTTCTCTGTCGTAGACGTATGCGGAGAGTGACCTCAATCATGTGTCAATAGTTCCTTCTTTCTTAACCTCGATCACATCCGGGATCCTTTTCTCCCTCTTCCTCTCTCTCTCTCTCTCTCTCTCTCTCTCTCTCTCTCTCTATATATATATATATATATATATATATATACATACATACATACATACATATATACTTACATACATACCTACATGACCTAACCCTCTCCCTCTTTCCCGTTTTCCATCTCCCCATCTCTTTTTTCCCCTCTAGCCCCCCCCCCCCCCGTGCCCCTCTCCCTCACCCACCACACACACATTCACTTCTCTCTCTCTCTCTCTCGCTCTCTCTCTCTCTCTCTCTCTCTCTATCTATCTATCTATTTATCCCCATCCCTCTCTCTCTCCCTTTCCTTTTAAGACTCTTTCGTGTACAAGTTGTCAGGCTATAAAGCCTGACTAAAATAAATATATTCTTTTCCCCATCAACATATATTTTAAAAATCATACCTCCCGTATAAAGGCATACATTACAGGACATTTTTATTGTCATAAGCTAGAGAAAGAAATCGGTTGTATTATGTTCCATGGAAATTACTTTTTATATCGTGTGTAGTAAGATGCATTATGCTGTGAACGCTTTTTCGAACAATGTGATACTATGATTACTAATATCAACATCAACATATTTTTTAAATCATATATTTCAAATGTTGAGTCATGCTTTACACGATATTCTTGTTGCCTTAACACATACAAGGTAGAAAATATAAAGTATTGAGGGCTTGTTCCAGGAAAACTACTACTTACATCGCGTGTATTTATGTTGTAAATGCTCTTTCGAATAATGATAATTAGTAAGTGTGCTTGAATTATAAAACGAATTGTCGTTAAATGTACTATTTTGATACAGCGTATCAATATATAATGTTGTGCATGGCATCGTATGTTGAAACAATTGCAAATTAATGTCCAGGGAACATCACAATAATTTCAATAGAAGATACGGCTAAAATATGACCACCATTCTTTACTTTGATGTTTTTTTTCTTGATAATACGTTCTCACACTCATAACCGTCTAAATTAGAGTTGGAAATCACTTTTTAACATCTTCTCAATGGTTATTTTGATGACAATTATTCAAATATGATAACATGTATTTACATAATATAGAAATATCACTTCTTATAGGGTTTACCTATTCCAAATCCTTTAAATTGTATGATTGCTACATATGTTTTTTGTATGCTCATTAATCCTGTCATTTTACGCAGAAAACGTGTCAAGTAATTCAAATCCACGTGTGGGTCTTCTTCCTTGTACACGCCTATTATAGAACCGAATAGAATTGTTTATCGCTGGAAAGAACAATGTAATTTTTGTAGGACTACTCTTCCTTCAAGACCATAGTAGCAATAGGCTAAGTAACCATGGTGACCGTGGGCCACTCGCGTATTCCGACACATTTCGGATGCAGAGAGTTTTTCCCATCAAATACCGATATTTCGAGTGATCAAGTATAACCATTGAGCTACATTTATCATTGTTGTAGGATATTTATTGCACTTTGTTTGGATTTTACATACTATCTAAGGGGGTGTCGAGCTATTTCTTCACTTTCCTGAATCTGGCGTATTGGCAATTCTCTCTTATATATCCAAGATAAATGACATATTTGCGTCCACACAATGTTATACTTCTGATGATTTAGACTTCAATACGTTTATTGGGATGCGAAGTATGTCTGTGTGTGTGCATTGTCTGCATGTTTGTCCGTGCATTTATGCGTGTTATATGCGTGAACGTGTATGCGTGTGTGTGTCTATGCCAGGGTATGCGGTGTTATGCGTTATTTGAATGAAACTGAAGAAAAAAAATGCTATAAAATACAAACATGTATTCAACTTTGTTTCGTGAAGAACAATGTTTTCCGAAGCAAACGTTTTTTAAGGCGTTTCAGGTGATAACTGGTTCAATCTCTCATGGGCAATGTTGCATAATCTCAACAATTGTTACGAACAATAATGGTGACTATGTTATCTGTGATGCTCAGAATCTCTTTGGCAACGATAAGTATTTACTAATACATTCTTGTCATTCATCGAATCTGTTCTGAATGTTTGACATTCGCACACAATTATTTTATATCCGATAGGCTAGTTTACAACAGCATTCACTTTTTCTTAAGAAAAACTTTAACAGCAATTTCTGATGTGTCTCATTAATACAACATGTTAGAATAAAAAAAAACAATCTCATTAGATGAGTGACATATGTGTGTTTGTTTGTTGCTATCCTGCTTTAGTTTGAACACACGTGGGTGACAGCCCCTAACAATGGCACATACATCTTACTCGCCATCGTCAGAAGTTTAGTTATATCACATCACGCGCGCGTGCACGCAAACACACACACACACACACACACACACACACACACACACACACACACACACACACATGTACACTTCTTTGTTGATTTTCAATATAAAGGGATTTGATCATGAAGCTGTGTACGTGTGTTATTTAACAGCGTTCCCATACCAACAATAGAAGTTACTGTCACATCTGCATTATAATGGGTATAAACGTGGTCTACTATCTATGGAATTTCCATTCTACTCTGTGAGTGGTATAATTGGCCCGAGGTCATTCGTACCAGTAATAATCTGCTCATGCGCACATCGCAACTATGAACCCGCTTATTCCATTCTATAGAGTACCAAAGTTTGACGTCACATGAGCATTTTGGCAAGACAACTGGTTCTAAACAATGCTGGTGGAGCAGGCGGCGGTGATCACAGCGGGGACTGTAATTGTAAATCCCCGACACTATCCCGCGAGACAATATCGGACCGCTAAACCTCTCACTGGGGTGAGTTTGTTTCGAGCCAATTGACTTGACAACATGCTCATATGACGACATCCCTACGATATTCTATAGCTGGTACACCCAGGACTTTTGAGTGGCTGGCGATACTACAGGCAGGCTCGCTTTAGGCCTGTCTTGTACGTCATGCTTGTTATCCTTGACACGCAGAGAGAGGAAGTGGGAGAGGAAACGATCAGTATTCACCAGATAAAACTTTACCGAAAACAAACCAGATATCTGGCTGAGATTTCCTGTCAAAGTGTAAACCCCTTTTCGCGTTTAGGTTTCTACTCAGGACCGATACTATCGCAATTTACTATTAGTTTCATGATCATTTAAGTCAAGGCCTATCCAATACCCTAATTAATACTGATACAAAATTAATACTAATCGAACTGCATTTCAGGCTGTACGATGTAATACACAGTATGATATATTAGGAACAACTGAAGTATGTACACTGTACATATAATTACCACGCATGGATTCATCGATAAAAATGTACAGATTATTTTACTTATTTAGCACAAACCTATTAACTATCGATACATTACACATACATGTCCTCTACTTATAATGGTGACATTTATACCTTTGGATTTGATCGTTCCCATGCAATACGTGACATCTATGTATCACCAGCCTTACAATCACCCTAGGTATACCAAATGTATATCAATGGATTACAACATATCGCTATCCTACGTGCGTTGGTATACAAAGAAATATGCGGTGCTGTTTTTGATTTCCCATATAGAGTACCGAGAGACGTACGGTATCTTGCGCTTACTATGTGTAATGGCTTGTCATGTTTAAAGGATATCGACGTGTGGTCTACAGTTTATCAGCATAGCAAGTGCCATTGATTGTCGAAATAATTTGTATTGTGCGAATTCTGCTTGAGGCAAAATATGGATATGATTTCATCAAAGGTTAGGGATGAATAGTGGAACATATTACGGGATCCTAAGTTATGGCCAAACCGCCCTGCTTATAGCTAGGGTCCGGATATCTCATAATTTAAAAGATGTTGTCCTTTTTAGATGATTCTCTCCTGGGCCATGTTAGGTTTTTAATTATTGTATCTTACCATCAATCGACGTGTGGTCTACAGTTTATCAGCATAGCAAGTGCCATTGATTGTCGAAATAATTTGTATTGTGCGAATTCTGCTTGAGGCAAAATATGGATAAGATTTCATCAAACGTTAGGGATGAATAGTGGAACATATTACGGGATCCAAAGTTATGGCAAAACCGCCCTGCTTAGAGCTAGGGTCCGGATATCTCATAATTTAAAAGATTTGCTATAAGCAACATGGCCCTGGAATCTTGAAATTAATGGTATGTGTCCTGAACAGAGGTTTAACACAAACATTGCACTAAACCTGGGCCCTATATCATACAGTCAGTAAGTTGTTATCATATATATAGAAACTTTGCGATCTATTGCAACGCACTGTATCACCAGGGAGGTGTTAGGAAGGAGAAGAAACTCGAGCATTATACATTCAAACATCTGTATGGGTTCTAACGCGCGCTCATGAATGTCATTCCATGATCATGACAATGCTTTGATGTTCCATGTGCAGGGCTGACATTTAGCTGTTGTCAACTTGAAGAGAAATGTCTTTAATTGCCCAATTGTCTCTAGAAGCTTTGTTTTTGACAAATTTGTTTGCTAACTATACGGAAGTTAAGAGCAGATTATGACAGATCCTTTACTCTGCTTTTGTTTTGAAGAGTAATGAAGAATCATTAAAAAAAAAGAATAAGATATTTGTATTACTTACAAAATAGACCAATTTCTTCACTTTCCGACATCTTGTGTATTTGTGGGATTCAACCATTCGCAAAATGATGTAGTAAGCTGTGTATTATCATTAACGGTGTTTGTGTGCGTTTGGTGCAGCGGAGATATTTTACTTGAAAAAATTGTTTATTTGTGTTTGCTGATACCTGTTATGCTCATGGATCTATTATTGCTATTAACAGAATGGGACAAGCGAAATGACACTCTAAATTTATTTTGTTCTCTCTGAGAAACTGTTGCCAGACAATCATGTTCGTGCATCCCTAGTATCACAAGTTTAATGTATATGATACTGCTAATTTTGGTTGCATGGAAATCAAACGATGAGATCTGCATAGTTGACAGTTACTTACAATAGTACACTCATTGTTTGCCCACTCGACCTTTTGACCTTTTGTATGAAAACAGGCAATGTCTATTTTCCGTAACGGAATGTACTGGCATTTGTTCAGCTTGAACGGTATATCCATTACAGTACGATTCACGGGCAGACCGCATGTTAACGTAGCAATGAGGTGGTCATACAACATGTGTTCTATAGAAGGAAACACACTATTAAACTCTTTCTCCATAGAGTTCCGAAGTGTAACATCATATGAGCATGTTGTAATATTTACTTCATGATCCTTAACTATGTCAGAGGCGGATCCAGGATTTGTGAAATTTGTGGACCAACTAATTTGCATAATTGAAAGCTCAATGGTACCTACCATTGGTGTACCATTGGCTCACATTGACATACCATTGCCCTATCATTCACTATCCACCACTGACATACCATTGGCCTACCATTCACCATTGAAATACCATACACCCACCACTGACATGCCATTGGCTATCCACCATTGAAATACCTACACACCCACCATTGACATACCATTCGCTATCCAGCGATGAAATATCATTCGCTATATCCACCATTGACAAACCATCACCAGCTATGTCTCCTTCTTTAAGACAGAATCTCGTCAGAGATAATGTGGAGAATATAATCTAGCTAACCCAACGGCCATCCGAACATTCTCGCTGCAAGTTTGCGTTTTGGAAAAAAAAAACATTGCTTTGAGATTTGTGTCGGGTTTTCATTGTTGGTTAAGAGTACGAAATATTTTATCATCAAGTACAACAGGGGTTGATAATGCTTAGGGTTTGTTGATGAGATTAAAATGCATCAATGGCGTGTAAACAGTAAGAGGTTGCTTCTGACTAGTCAATCCTACAACTCATATCTAGACCAAGAGAGAATGTGACGTACATTAATTGGGGTTATACAGAATATTATCTGTGCCACAGTCCATCCTACAATGACTTTTCCTCATCAGCCTCCTTTAGGAGAGATTCATTGAGACAGCTTTGACGGCTCTCTCCTTCACTCGTCCTTCTTTAGGTCGTGCCAGATCTCGAGTCCATCCTGTAGTCCAGTGACTACTCCTTGAGGAAGATTTAGCTTAATGTTCATGTATTAAACTCAGCTCATTCGCGACAACACTTGACGTAGATGTCGCTCTCCAGCTGTTTGCGCCACTGCTCGACGAGCTCTTCGTTCTCCTTGGCCGTGGCGATCGGTCATCACGAGAGAAGAGGATCAGGGTGGGCGCCTCATCAGGGCGGCCAGGGAAGATCTCATTCACCTGAAGGACAATGCAGAACAATAGGACCGTTAATAAAAACTATGTTTTGTTTCTTCTGAAATTCTCATGAAATTCTCGCTTTCCTTCCTACATTGATCGATCATGATGAATTATTCCACAATATTTGATATAGTTATGCCGCTTGATTATATTCAAAAATGTTAGAAATGGGTTATCTGTTTGAGACCGGGTCTCCGTGACATCTCCGCGCAACTAAACGGGTCTCCGAGGAGTCATGGTAAATTGAAACATGTTTGACATGTTTGATTTCAGGAGACTTTGTTTTCAAGTCTCCTGTAAGTCAAAGAAACGTATGTGATGTCCCGGCGACATCTCCAACAATGAAACAGACATTTAACCCTGACATTACCAATCCCTGAAAGCTCCATTGGCTTTAACATCGTCATGCAAATGCTCTTGAGAGAGTTCACTCTTTAAACTCACCTTGACGATGCTATCCATGGTGTACTTGTTAGTCAGCCAGGCGTAGGTCTCTGCGACTCTCTTGATGACGAACTGCGTGAAGGAGTTGCTGGCGGCCTATGAGTAGATACTCTCGTAGCTATTCCCTGGAGAGGACACAGCTGTCTAGGATCTGGCCAACGATGCGATACCGCACCGATGCATACCGGATGCTCCGCTCCGCAAACGCTCGTCCGTCGGGGATTTCCCTTCTGCGACACTGGGGGATTTCCCCTATTCCGTGGAAGGGGATATATCCCTCCCTTTGAGGTGTCCATCAGGTCAAGCATATCGGTGTGCACGTGGCTGCTGACGGAGAAGGCATTGACCAGGAGAGGGCGTGTGTTACCATCTCCCGCGCGATCTCCTTGGCGTTGGCGGGCCAGGCGATGTTGATGGGTCGCGTCTTGACCACCAGCACGTCGAATCTAGAATAAGGAAGCAATTCGATTTGTTAAACCCTTTAAGTCATAGCCTAGAGAGGTTCCATGAATACGACACCTGGCGGTTTGTTAGCAAGACCAGACAAAGTATATATTTTAAAGCTTTATTGTAGTTTTATTGCTCATAACAAGAAGATAATAAACAAGAATCATAAAAAGAAGGAAACAATCAACAAGAAATAATCAGCAATGGGAGCAAGAAAAGCAGAACATGAAAAGGAAGACGACGAAAAAAAAAGGAAACCAGAATGATACCCTTTGCGAGTGTAGATCTCGCCATATTCGTTGACGTGTCGTGGCTGAGCCAGCAACTATGAGAACATCAGCACATCAGTGTCTTTAAAACCACACAGCCACATGCAGATGGCCTACGGACGCGAGGTGGAGTGACTTTATTCCGACACATTTTACTAGTATATGTTAGACTAAATGTGCAGTAGAGATATTAGGAATTGGAAGTGTAATCTTGACCCAGTTAAACACGAATCACCCCCAAAATGCAAATGTTTAGCTAGATATATTAATTTCCCACTCAGATATGGTTTAAATTAGCGGGCTCAACGATATTCTTTATATAAAAAAGAGACAGTTTCTAAAACATTGTCTCCGATCTTTTCGGCAAGTTTGAAGGTAATTTTCATTCTTTTAAAGACTTGAAAATTGAGCAAAAAGTACATAGTATGATAGTTTTAACTTTTTCCTTTTACATGGTATCAATTATGTCAGAAATTTATAACATCTGCTCGAGTTATACTAGTTTAGAAAAACACGTCTACATTGCCCGCCAGGGGTCTCGTCAAGGTCATCACCAAAGCGAGCTGCAGTTCGCGCAGTCCGCGCACAAACGGCTAAAACATGGCGCCTGTTTGGAAGTTGTCGCTCCTCTCTCTATGCAGGTACTCTAGTGCTGCACAGAGCCGTATATACGGCTCTGGTGCTAGATCAACAACAGCGCCAGCTACTAGAGCTACAGCGGTCTGACCAAGCTTGCAGCCTCGCAAGCGAAAGCTTACCAATAAACAGGTAATTCTTCGTGATTGTGTTCAAAAATTGATACGTCTGCTTTACAAACCCAACCTGGATTAGTGATAGTATAGTCACGGTACTCCTAATATAATATGCTGTGATGACACACACTGCATGCACGTATGTGTACGTTGTGTGTGTGTGTGTGTGTGTGTGTGTGTGTGTGTGTGTGTGTGTGTGTTTGTGTGTATGTGTGTGTGTGTGTGTGTGTGAGTGCTTGCCTCAGTAGTCTCTTATTCAGAATAGATTTTAACAATCCATTGACAATATAATAACTAGTTATTGAATTGGCTGTTTTGTCTCAATCATTTCTACACATATTCCCCAGCAGCTTGCAGAGCAGACATATTGCCCAAAGTTCTAAATAATTCTTGTCAATATTTTCTAAATTTATGACAATTATCAAATTTAACTCTTTTTTTACGCTCTTATTTAAAAAAAAAAGTAAAAGTAAATACTACATGTATAATACCACAAATACCACAAATATACCACAGACTATTTTTGTAAGGGATTTGAAGCCCCATTAGGCAAACATTACGGACCAATTGGCCCGATAAGAATTCAATAGGGGCGGAAATTATAATTTGATGGGGATCAATTGAAGCCCCATTTGACCAATTGGGACCAATTGGCCCAATAAGAATTCAGCACTACAGTACTACTGCGGTAGTACCTTTTTTTTTTATATGGGTTACCCTGTCAGTCGCAGGAAGGGGAGGGGCATTGTGGTCCCGTCAATTATTTTGCGATAATTCTTTAATGTCATAAGCTCGCGCCATGTAACGTTTCATGACATTTTTTCTTAAAAAAAAGTCTCTACCAGTTTTTGAGACTAAACTTGCAACGCCCATATATGTGGTTCCAAAATTGTGCGACATTTTGTAAGTGCATGCATTTCTGACCAAACATTACTAAAAAAAAAAAAGACTTCATGTAGGCCTACACATCGAATGCAAATTATATTTCCATCCAAATTCCTAACTGTTGCATCATTTTGTAAGTGATCAAAATCTTTTGTGCGATCCGTACACAGGATATTTTAACTGTATGTTTGTTATTTACAGCAAGGCCACTCCAATGACTATTGCACTACCATTCTCTCACCATAGACCATCACTGAAGAAGCACCAGTACAACACCATTGAAATAACATCTATCATTGAGTTCACCAATATAAGCTGTTTGACAATACACAACACGTCATGCATGTCATGTGGGTGAAACGTTTATTGTACGAGAAGAATGCTGGATGGAAAATATACTTTGATTGTTGTTTTAGATCTTTGGGAGGAAGATTTATTGTCTTATGTGATTACGAGTCTTCGAAATTGAAGTTGATATCCCCACCATTTTATTTAGAAGTGCCGAAAGCCTGGCAGGGTATGAACAAATTTAGAAATACTACATGTGAAGTTATGAATCCAATAAGATTTAACAACAGTAAAGAATGCATTAATGGCAAAATGATTTCCGATAGTGACGTATACAATTTAGGCGTCTATCATGTAGATATCATTGTAGATAAGGGTCATATAAAGCCTGTGGCACATTTTTAGGGTTTAGGTATTAAAGGGCATGGCCTAATTAGGATACTTGATATTTACAATGCTATGCCAATGAGTTAGAAGGAGGTTTCATTATCGGTCAAAATTCAGCAAGTTGATCTTTAAAATGTCCACATGATTTGGAATATTTCTGGGTAGGGAATTATCTCTCAGAGTTTAAAATCGAGGGGAAAAAATCGAGGAAAAATCAGCTAAAGTTGAAATCTGATCTTTATCAATCAAACTCAGGAACACCTTGGGGCCATATACAGCCCTAAACATACAGCGCTAAACATTCAGCTCTATGGAAATGGCGAGTATTATCAGTGGAAAATGGCTTAATTGTGCATCAACAGTTTAGACTCCCTTTCAACAATAGATTCCACTCCTTTCTAGTCTGTGTTAAGCAAACTTGGAGTTGTTTTTATTATGGTTTACTAAGAATCCACATGAGAGAACAAATACAGGTCTAATCTGCAGGCATGTTTGTTCAACGGGTGGTTGTGTTCTTTCTCGACCTGCATATGCACGAACGACCACTTTGTGCTTTCACTGTCTACGTCAAGCCCTAGGTGCATATTCAGGAATTGCCACGTCCGTGAAATCGAATAAACTTACTCTTTATTGCGAGGATCGCGCAGAAATCAGGCGAGGACGTTGTGTACCTGTTCATGCAAGCCGATATAACCGTATCGGTGCGTTAGGGTATCTCCGCAAAGATATTGCATTTCGTATGGTCTGAAGGGATACTATCAAACGGGATAGTTGTGGAGAACAGCCGGAATAACTACGCACTCCACGGACATGATTTAATGTTTGGCGTTGACTATTGTCAACCAATACGACATCATTATCATCACCATCGCAGCAGCAGACAGTGACCGCTAATCAGCTTACCATCACATAAAACGCCACCATCATGCCGAAGGTGGAGTTGTCCGTTGGTTCATTGATTTGTATTCTTCTGAGCGCTCAATCCATCGTGTCCTTATTCGTCATCGGCACAATAACGTACATGAACAAGACCAAGATAGTACCGGGTAAGTTTATGAAGCATTGTTAATGAGAGGAAGCTTGCATATTACATTGACCGTAGCGACGCCACTGTATGATCCCCGCCAGAGCCATCTAAACACAACAACAAAAAAAGTATGTTCCTCTTTTTCAAAAAAGCATAACTTTTAGACATAACGGCTTTGAGCATATTAATTCATTGACTCATTGACTCATTGACTGACTTCGGTGTAAAAATGTGATTGAATCGTCAATTCTTTCATAAATATCAAAGACAAAAATGTCACTTTTCAAAATTCACACAAGGGTCGTTTTGGGGGGATTGTGATACAGGATTTCGACCAGTTCTATTTTTGGTGAATAATTAAGTGCTATTCATGAAATAATCAATCGTTTGACCCCTTACACATCCCATCACAATTTTGATATTGTTTAAGATTGAATGAGCTCAATTCAAAAATTTTCAGCATTCCTAATTTTTTAAATGACGAAATCCATGAAGTTTATTCAAAAAGTCAAATTGATATTTGGTCAGTCAAATATATCTTCAACTGTTTAAAAACAAAAGAATTTATAACAATGCCATTGTAGAGTGCTCATACTACATAATCAAAACAAAAATTTACTGTTTTATGACATAAAAAATTACTCCTGTGACTCTTGAAACTTTTGACACTTTTACCTTTAATGCAAGCTCATTCATGCATAACTTGACGGATCAATCACATTTTCACACAAAAGTTAGTCAATGAATGTAAAAATACCCCTGCCAAATTATTTTGCTTAAACTTGTTTTGATAAAAAAAAAAAGTTATGGTATTTTGAAAAAGGGGGTACTTTCTTTTTTTGTTGTGTATACAGAGTTTGTTCGGTTACAACATGGCGCATATTCTTTTTTGTTATCTGCTTGCCCAACAAAGCAACACGCACCATGTTGTGTCCTATTGCAACCGAGTTGGCCAAACTCTGTTTATAGATTGCTCTGATCCCCGCTGTTACTAGGTGTTAAAGGTCCAATGACATGAAAATGTATGTTGACTTTATAATTTGATGCAACTTGATACAATTATATATAACAAAGTTACTAACGGTTCAATGCAATTATGTGTCCTATATTTTGAAATAATTTTTCTTTATTTTTTCTCAGCACTGATAAGCCCCGCCTCCGGAAATTTCCTCCAACTCAAGATTCTTCTTGTGACATCATCAAAGGTAGAAATGAGCAGGGTAATAGACAGAATTTATGCACAAACTAAGCATTGCAATGACTACCTCCACCTGACCACAAGAGCATCACACGTCTTCACATAATACCATTTGACAACCTTTCATGTGGAAATAATCGATTCCTTATGTTAGAAATGTATTAGCTATGCCAAGGAAAACATTGGATTGTATAAACACGTGATGCTATTATAAGCACTTGCAGGTAGTCAGTTTAATGTTTAATTGTGCATAAATTCTGTCTATTATCCTGCTAATTTCTACCTTTGATGATGTCTCAAGAAGAATCTTGAGTTGGAGGATATGCTGGAGGCAGGGCTTATCAGTGCTGAGAAGAAATAAAGAAAAATAATTTTAAAACATAGGACACATGATTCCAGTTATTGGTTTTGTTATATGCATATTAAGTTGCATCAAATTCAGTCAACATACATTTTCATGTCATAGGACCTTTAAGTAGAGTCAGGGTCTGACTCTGCCATGTCGGTTACCTATAACGTATGGGTGCAACTACCCAGGTTGGCGATGGCGATGTTTAGGGTGATATTGACGTGTTGCGTTTACTTTGACGTCTGCGAAATGCAATGGATTTCAAAATACCTGCTGAGTTGGTAAAGCTCTATTTGCATGATTAGGCATCATGAGTTTGCGATATTGTGTCCGTCATGCCATTTCATCTGAATTGAAAACTACTCGCTTTTAATTTGTCTAATCCTGGATTTTTTTTCTTAATAGAGTGTAGTTTGTCGGTTGCAGTTCGATATCCCGAAGGTTCGTTTTTCCGAAGGTTCGCAATTCTGCAACACTTACATTGCCAACACCTCGATGCTCGTTTGTCCGAAAACGAAAAAGGGTTCGTTAATCCGAGCGTTTGTGGCGTTATTCCGAAGTTTCGTTATTGTGAAGGTTCGTTAATCCGAATATAAAATAGGGTTCGTTATTCCGAAGGCTCGTTAATCCGAAAACGAAGTACGGTCCGTTAATCCGAAGGTTCGTTAATCCGAAAACGAAATAAGGTTCGTTTTTCCGAAGGTTCGTTAGTCCGAACCTTCAGAATAACGATCTTTTGGAACAACACAAGCCTTTTTACGGTCTCTGACAAACGAACCTTCGGAATAACGAACCTTATTATTTTTTCGGACGAACGAACCTTCGGAAAAACGAACCTTATTTCTTTCTCGCCTGTCAAGGTTTATTTAGGCAAAATGTCTATAATCCCACTCGTTTACCGAAGCCATCATGGGGTTCATCTGGGAAATGGACGGAATTAAGATTGTATATATAGGAGTCAACATCACAAACGTGAGATATGCAGATGATACGGTCGTGATTGCTGACTCTATTTAAAGAGAAATTGCAATCTCTCATGGACACCGTTGTCATAAAGAGTGAGAGAAAAGGCTTGTTAATAGATATTGTCTTCTCAAAAATATCTCCAGTTTCACCATGCAGAAAAAGGAAATGGTGAAACTCTAAAACAGGTTGATGGGTTCACATCTAGGCACTGTTGTTACATTTGACGGAAGGTGCGAGAAAGAGATGGAACGCCGAATTGGGATTGCCAAGTCGACATTCAAGAAAGTGGAGAGGACATTGACAACTCGATCTATTACTCTCCCTACCAGACCTAGATCATTGCACTGCTATAATATGGTCGACACTTCTTTATGGATCGGAGTGCTGGAGCCATAGTCATGAACCCGTACTATTTATTTATTCATTCATTTATTCATTTATGTATACATTTATTTATTTATTTATTTATTTATTTATTTATTTATTTATTTATTTATTTATTCATTCATTTATTTATTCATTCATTCATGCAAACATATTTAAACAGGATGACAAGATCATCATCAACTATTTTACATCAAGGTCCTGTGTATTAACACACTTTGTCAGCAAAGTTTATTTATCGTTAATAAAAGTATTGAATTAGTATTGATATTTACAAATTTAAAAGCAAACAGAGAAATAAAAGACACATACACGATTTGAAGGCTCAGCAAATCCAAGGATGCTTAAGTACATGGAAATCCATCCTTTGAACAAGGTTTGATTCCTTCATTTACTATTCATGACTAGCAGCTGCTCTCAACGATACGATGCATACGCGATTGCGTCACGTTCACCTGGATTTTATGATAGGTCATACACATTGCTATACATGCATACATTTCAGCTTTCGCTGCTGAACTTTTAATTTTGTCACTAAGTGTTTGTTATGAAGTTAATAAGGACAAGCGAATACAAACTGATAATTTTGAGATGAAAATACTAGCTTGGGCGCAGCTTGGCACGTCTTTCATGTTACTTGTTCGAAAGGAAAATATCTGAAAGTAACGTTTCATGCAATTTTTTAATGGAATATGATGCGAAACATTGTGAAATTGAGACTTTTGTACTGCAACGTGATATCACGTTTAGAGCCTTTTTGCCGTATTGTCACAATATTCCTCGAATGAATCTTTATAGATGCATCGTAGGTATTACATGTAACACATGTGCTAGTATATGGGTGAGGATATTTGCCCAAATTCGTCTGCGCATCCGATTTTGTTTATACGTGGAATCCAGGCATAGAACACCCAGAGAATCGGCGGATTCAAACATGGGAGATCAAAGAGAAACTCTTTGTAAAGCGTTCCTTTGTGACTAGAAGCAGAGTACAACGAATCTGCATTAATTAAACGGCTGCTGGCACTCCATGTGCTTAAACATCCTTGGCAAAAAAACAACAACACGCAAGCTAAACCATACAATCAACAGTGCATACGACAACTGCAAACATTCAATCAAACCATACAAACCGTGCAATCACCACAGAAAAGGGAAGAGAAAACTCCTAGTAAAGATCACGTCACTGAACTCAACACACCACATTAGCATAAACGTCACACACCCTTCATCCATTCTATTGCTAAGCCTGCAAGGTGTTCTAAACTTAGTATCAAACCATACGTTAGTGAGCTACCAAAAGGCCTAGTTACCAAGTATGAAGCTGACAAGTTATCAAGATCCTGCATACTTTGTTGCAAACTGTACCTTAATGAGTGGAAAGGGTGCTACGATACGGAGTATGCAGCTGACAAACAGAATAATTACAAAAGTGTACTTGAGAGAAACATGCAGGGACAATTTTCTCTTATATTGTCGTAACAGATGAAATAGTGAATATCATTTCCTTCATTACCCCAAATTGCAACAAGGATATTTTTATAGGAATGTATTAAGTATGATCATTTTTGTTTAGTATTCATAGGTAGTCCACGATTGAATAAAAAAAGTTACATAATAGTGGGAAACAAATTCTGTGAAAACAAAGAACATGTTGGAATTAAGCTCGAATACCAAGTAGTTGACTTGAGGGCAGCCAACTAAATTGTTATTTACGAAACCTTACTATTAGAAATAAAGAACATTGCTCCTTACTTTCAAACTAGGACAATTTATTTACAAAAACAAGATGTTTGTTTCCAACATGTCCAAAGGAGAGGGTTATTTTTTGTCGCATTAGCGCTCGCTGAAGGATTTTTTTAAAGACCACATTCCATCCCAAGCTTGAGAGGGTTCCCACAAGCAGCCATATTGGAGGACAAAAGAATCAAAACCTGTGCATCAGACTATGAAATCAATAACCTTTCATGATCTGACACACTGGTTTTTATTGTTTGTCTTCCAATATAGCTGCTCGTGGGAACAATCTATAGGGGTCAATCCTGTCATTGTAAGGAATCAACCTTTTTCATAGGATGAAATACACAATAATTTTATTACATGCTGCATGGCATTTGTATTATTAGAAGATAAGTTGTTTATTCACAAATGGGGTACATTTTTCATCTTCATACGAATTTTACTTTTAAAAAAGGTGGTTTACATTTCAGTGAAACGCAGCTTGAATGGTCACATTCTCGAATGGCGCTTCCAAAGGAACACATACCTCTACCTGAAAGCTACCCTTGCTTCTTGGTTCTATGTCATTCAGGAACGTGGATAGTTGGGAATAGGGTGTATATTGTATATCCCCCGCTAAATGTTGTCGTTGTGCCTTATCCAGCTCCAATAACCCTTTATATACCGGGTTTGTAATGCTTTTACTGGTTTTTTTTCAATTCATTGCAACACATTGTTAATTTTACAACCAAATGCCTGTTTTTATACTAAATTATTGTTTTCTATACAAAGAAAATAATAGTTTGTTTCAATATCACCTTCACTATACCTGTACATATTTCTACTTCACTGCAAAGTCTGTTGTTAACGACAGGAGAAAAGTAAAACTGAACAGGTCGGCACAACTACGAGTACCGGTCTGTTAAGTTCGTCAAAACGTTGACAAACGTTGAACATGTGGCGTGAGGCTCCGATGCTGTTGCTCTCAGTTAAATATAATTTATCTTCATATCTTAAATGAAAACGATATCATTCTAGTCGTTCTCTGAGAAGAAGAAACTATCCTCATGAATTAATATTTTTATTAGCGCAACTAGTACCAAAATATAAGTATTATAAAAGGTGGGAAATAAGTTTTGATTATCTTGATATAAAGGCTGAAGTATTGAGCATCTGACTGACATGACAAGATCATTTACCTGTATAAGTAAGTGTTAGTTATTAAGTGCCGTTCAGACAACATCAACCAAAAAATGTCCAAATTCACCAAAGCAGTGGTTTGGGAGTCCTTTTAAATGTTGCAATTATTAGGAGTTTGACCCCCTTTTTCGCCAAATTGACTGCACTAACAAGGTAAACTGTGTAATTGAATATGAGCAAAGGTACAACCATTTTAACTTTGGAGTTGCTTTTTATTAATGGAATGGTACTGTTAATTTATCGATGACCGTGAAATGATACATGATAGGTCGTGACCCAGTTAAGCATACAAGAGAAACTGGTACGAGAAATCAAGAGCGGTACGATATTCAAGGCTCCGTTACACAGTTGCAGGGAACGTATGTATATAGGACCAACTTTTAAACAGTCAGGCTTATTTTGGTATTATAGTGCTTGACAAACCATGATAGGACAGTGATCAAATGTCCTGGCAGAGTGCAAAGCACTTATCCACTCCTTCCGCAAACATGCTGGGCTTCTCGGCAAACTTCGCGCGGAATACGAACAATGCACTGTTGACCTGGGGCGAGAATGTGATGAATGATCTTTTGGATAAGAATAAAAGAACTTTCCCCGATCATCTTCTCAAGCATGTAAAGTGTAATTCTTCTTGATTTCTCTCTGCTCTCGTGTCCCGTGTAGCTTCCTTCCTATCACGAAACATCACGAGTATCCACTGTAGAAGTGTATTATTTAAAGGCGTGGAATAATAACAGGTTTGCAGCGCTCTTCAAAATCAAAAGGGAGAACCACATGTATCATTTCAAAAGAAATGCATAACTTTTGATAAGCTTCCCGCTTACACATTTTTATTATTTGGGGATTAGAAAGGTTGGAAGTAATGGTTATCTGGTTATATTCGTTTCGACGTACTTACAAACACTGACAAATATAAGGGATTGTTTTATCAAACACTCTGAAAACAAAGCGATGGCGACGGTAGTAGAGATTCAAGAACAAATTACGCCAAAAATTATGCAAGACATGAAAATATTCCGACTTTCCATGGATAATCCGTCACTTCAGTTACTTCGTGTTATTCATGGAAACCGTGTATTTTGTGTTTGTAATTTTGGCGATGCTCTTAGTAGAGGTCAGCGTTTATGCCATCGTACGTTCATAGCCATGGGGAGACGAAGTGATTATTTGATATTACCGAGGAAATATGTTGCCAACTTTGTTTCATTTTTACTGTGCTTAATGGAAATCAATTTATTTACAAGAACGTTTATTTCAGTTTTTGCTGCAATTTTCTGCAATAGACACAAACGTGTACATCTTGAAAGCCTGATATTTCGTCCTTTAGAGTGGTTGGAAAAATAGACATGTCCCTTGCTTGCATGTCTCTAAAGCTCATCTTTTTCTGTCGTTTCTGTTTTTCTCACAGATCCATATCAAGCTGACTGGGAGGGAAATAATGCACCCGCTATCGGCAACTATCAGCTGCTCATTCAGAATGGCAGGGGTTCCGGACACCCGTCCCACAAGCAGACTGACAAGAATAGGTCCCTACAACAGAACCTACAGGAGTTTAAGGACATTATGAACTCAGAGATCGAAAAGAGGACACTGCGACAGAACCATGTCCCTGTCAAAACCGCTTCGACTTCGAAATCGGTAGCATCCAACCCCGTCGAAAACCCTCCGATGTCGAAGACGGCTGCAGCACCACCTGGAAACGACTTCGTTATTCTGACGACAGTCAACGCCGAATTCGTCGACATAGCGGAAAACTGGCTGGAGAGTGTTCGTCGGCTGGGCATTCGGTATAACATTACTGTCGTCGCGGAAGACAAAGACACTTACCAGTACTTCTCGATCCGCTCGAATGAGGAGTTCCGTGTGCTATTTCAGAAGCAGTACGCGTTCAACTTTACGCGGCGGTATGGAAAGACGATGATGTTTCAGGAACTGATTCGTCGTCGGACAGTTTATATCAGGACCCTGCTAGAACAGGGACGAGACGTGCTCCTCGTCGACGTCGACACGGTCTGGATGAAGAACCCGGTCGACCTAATCCTCAACGAGTACACCGACTATGACCTATGGCACGGGCAGGGCTTCGTTAACCATATGCCCTGTCCGTGCTTCATGTACATGAAGGCGGTCCCCAGAGTGATAGAAATGGTCAGAGAGTGGGTCAAACGGCTTGAGAACCACGAGGGAAGCAAGCTAGAATCTGATCAGGTAGCCCTCTCACATGTCCTTCCTCTCTTCCCAAACATTCCCACAAAGAAACTGAGCTTTGAAAGATTTCCGACAGGGAAACACTTCTTCGATCCAGATTGGCTGGCCCAGCATAGAGATGAGGTTTACGTCGCCCATGGCAACCATCTTGGTCGTCATGATGGGAAGAAGGAGAAGTTCAAAGAATTTGGAATTTGGTTGCTAAATTCATAGAATGAAAAAATAAGGTAGTACATCAAAAAATGCATGATGCTCTTGTTATTTCCTGGTCATCAGAACGTGTGACATGAAGCTGTTACCAGACCAATTGTGTTTAAATAGATTGATATCCATCCCTAGATGACGTTCGTTTCCGCTGCTCAACATTCATGACCGACAGCTAATTTTAACATCACGATCCTCACGGGATTGCGTCACGTCCACCTTGACGTCACAATAGAACATGCAGATTGCAACATGAATAACATAAAATAACATAAATACGTTCTAATGAATTAGCAGTTTTGTCAATTACTGCTTGTTAGTGTAGGCCTACTTTAGGGTACAAGCGTACTTGTAGTACTAGACAAACACGGGTTATTCCTCGAAACTACACGTTTTACCATGTTTACCAGGAACCTATCTGGTAGGAAAATAAGTTAAAGCAGCATTTCAATATATGTTTGCGGAAATGCGGAAAATGTGGAATTAGGTTTCTTTTCTACTGCAACATAAAATCATATTTTGAGGCGGGCATCGCCTAGTGAAACAACAGTTAGCAATAGAATTACCTTGAATGCATTGTTAGTATCACAATATGTAGCTACGCATCCAATATGTTTATCTTAAACTGTTAAAGGGGGTGTATATCCATCTTATTAAACATTCTTGATGTGACGTGATGGGGGTCGCATCGCAACAAAATGATTGAAAAGAACCCCGCGATGGGATTGATTGATGGGTTTTGCTGTTTTGTTTCGGAAATATGGACTTGGTCTGAACAAGGATGTTAAGAACATGGATATACATCGCTTTGAACAAGGTTTGATTCCGCCACTTAATATTCATGACTAGCAGCTGCTCTCAACAATATGATGCATACGCTATTACGTCACGTTCACCTGGATTTTATGATAGGTCATACGCATTCCTATACATGCATACATTTCAGCTTTCGCTGCTGAACTTTTAATTTTGTCACTAAGTGGTTGGTATGTAGTTAATAAGGATAAGTGAATACGAAATTTGATACTTTTTTAAAAGGAAATACTAGCTTTGTCGCGGGCTGGGCACGTTTTTCATGTTACTTGTCTGAAAGGAAAATATCTGAAAGTAACGTTTCATGCAATTTTTTAAGCAGCTTGTGAAATTGAGACTTTTATACTGCAACTTTATATCACGTTAAGAGCCTTTTTGCCATCTTGTAACACTATTCCTCGATTGAATCTTTACAGATGCATCGTAGGTAATACATGTCACAACTGCGCAAGCATATGGGGTGAGAATATTTCCCCCAAATTCTTCTGCGCATCTTATTTTGTTTATACGTCAAATCCAGGAAAAAAATCATCCAGAGAATCGGCGGATTCGAACATGGGGGATCAACGAGAAAATATTTGTAAAGCGTTCTTTTGTGACTAAAAGAAGAGTACAATGAAGATGCATTAATTAAACGTCAGCTGGATATCCATTGGTGAAACATCCTTGGTCTGAATCGGTCGCAGGTCCAATTTCATATCTCTTATTTCCATTTATCTTATTTTCTACCTTTGTTGCTCTTGCCCAGTAAAAGGCATCCCAATTTGATACAGGTGTTACAAGTACAGGTGTACCGCACGTTTAAATGGGTGGTCGAATGTTAAATCTACCCATTCATTTATAAATGCAAAGTAGTCGTAAATGTTCGTGCATTGTTGTTAGTACTTTCGTTCCCGTATATTTGTCCTGGTACCGTTTTCAGTTACGTTTAATAATTATATGCATGTAATGGGTTACTTTGCTAGCTTCTCCGTGCCACGCCCGTGGCGATACGTTGGGCAAGGTATTTAACCTTACGTTGTACACGTTGAGGCATTACGTTCTTTTGCCTTCAACATGTACGGTGGTTATTTTAGTTCGTGGTGAATCTGTAACTGAAGTGTAACCGAAGATAAGAACAAAAGAATTCCATAATCATGATAATGCTTTGATGTTCCATGCGCCGAGCCGACATTAAGCTGATGTCAACTTGAAAAGAAATTTCTTTGATTTCCCATTTGTTTGTAGACGTTTTGTTTTTGACAAATTCGTTTGCAAACTATAAGGAAGTTAACGGAAGATATTGACAGATCCTTTACTCTGCTTTTGTTTCGAAAAGTATTGAGAAATCATTAAAAATCGGACATATAAGCTATATGTATTACTTACAAAATTGACCAATTTCCTCACTTTCCGACATCTTGTGCATTTGAGGGATTCAACCACTCTCAAAATGATATATTAAGCTGTGTAATATCATTAACGGCGTTTGTGTGTGTTTGCGTGCAGTAGAGATATTTTACTTGAAAAACTTGTTTATTTGTATTTGCTGATACCTGTTGTGCTCATAGAAGCATTAATGCCATTAACAGAACGGGGCAAGCGAAATGAGATTGTACATTTATTTTATTCTCTCTGAGAAGCCGTTGCCACACAATCATGTTCATAATTGTTCAAACCCCTGAACAGCACCTGTTGAGAACACCATAACTTTTCAGCGGCTTGGCACATGGGTTCAAAGAAAGAAAGTTGCTTCATATCCTTCCATAACACATCCCTGGTTCACCGCAGCATCATCGTAACGGGGCCCCGACCGCGAACCGCCAGGTTCTCGTGTGTTTGTTGTTGGTATGATTCCGTATGATTTGCGTGTGTGGTTTATCTGGTCCGTATAAATAATTTGCATTTAATCACATGATTTTGTAATTGAAATGTAGGTTTATTGAAATATTCAGAACCCGTTTAGAATATTTAACCAAATACAGATTGTCATGAATGTCTAATGGTATACCATGTTTATCCAAAGTTTTCATGCAGTAACTGATTAAAATAATGTTAAGTTTAATTGAGTTGTCATAGTCGGTTTGTTGTGTTAATTGTCCACAAGTTCTTCCTCTTATTTTACTGTCGGCTCTAAACCGCGCCGTGACAAGTACGATTGCTATCAATCGCAGGTCAAGTTTTCATGGACTATGAACATGCTGAAGAGAAGGTCCTGATTTGACGCAGGACATGTACAGTTTTAGTGGGGTTTTTTCCACTTCCAAGACATGCAGGGTAAATATATACGAGCATTGCTAAGAGCCGCAGCTTTCATTGTCTTTGTTCAAATGTCAATGAGAAAAGAAACGATATTATTCAAGGATCTGCTAAGAAATTAGACGTGAATGTACTCACGATGTAATATCAACATAATTCAAATTGTGAATGTATTTCATTCTGTGTGGTCTTATCCCTATTTCACTCATGATATTAATATATTATAGACGCACAAATAAATGTCACTTAACAAGAAAGTTGCAGCTCTTAATAAATTCATGTTTTTATAAGGGGAACTCAACGGGTGAAAGATACTTTAAACGAGGATCGCAAAAAGGTAACAACAGCTTTCAGTTCGTGTGAAAAGTACATTAGAACGTATTGTGCCAGAAAATAATACAAATTTCAACACACTTTTGTTTACAGAACTGGTCTACCATTATGAAATCGCTATTAGAAACACAACTTTTCAAGTGCCTTTTCCGCGCCCGTGTACTCCAACGATATCTAAGATGGCACTTATTTGTATGAATCTATCGATGAAACCGCAGTAGTACAGCGATACGGAACCAAATCATTGTTCTACGCAGAATGGCATGACGACCACAATAAGCCACTTCGTCCTTGTACTTTGCTCATGAGCAGATTATTGTTGGTAGAAAAATTACCTCAGTGCCTTTGTCACTACAAGGTAAAAAATGGGAATTGATTAGATAGTCAGCGCATTTCAATTCATTATCATGGAAATATGGGAACAGCTATTCAGCTCTGAGAAGGTAGTGTAAAAACATTTCCCATGCGCACTTGCTTCTACTGGTTGTCCGGGCACACTGTAAAATGCCTTTACATCCTTTATCCAAGACAGCGTCATGAAAAATTCTCAGTCAGCAGTCTGGTATTAAGGAGAATTCACATCGAGCTTTACGTAGAATGACGTGTTGCGTAGCGGCTACGCCGAAATCAGATGCGAAAAATTAAAACATGTTTAATTTTTTCGCGTACCCTCGGCGTAGACCAGTGGAACACCGTTAGCACGCTAGTATACGCAACACTACCATGACTACGTTACTGTGCGCCATTTCTACGCAACAATACGCTACCTTCCCCAGGTTTTACTAAAAAGAAAATTGTGGCTCGCGTATGACAGGGCAGGGTGTTACGTACATTTACCTATGCACATGCGTCGACTTGCGTACAGCTGGCGTTCATCTACGCAGTGTTGCCTACAGTTGCGTATCATATGTGCAGATTCGACTTTCTCATGTTTGATCCCTGTTGGACACCTGCTACATTTTACCACAGGACTCTGAATCGGTGCTTAACTTAGTTAACTGTACTTTACGACATTTTATTATTTCACAGTGCCAAAAGGTGCGTCTTCATTAGCCCGATCAGACGAAATAGCGAGCTATTTTTCTGATCCAGGGAACTAGCCTGAAGTTGCAATCGCGTCTTCATTAGCTCGAAACTCGGGATACGTAAGCTCGAGCTCGGGTTGCATAAATTATCCGGAGTTTCGCACGTACCAGCAGTGTGCGACAGGAATAGGCCATGACCGTATGGCTTCGGTTGTGAGCTCGCATTCACGCACATGTAAAAACCTATTACATAAACAATGCCTTGTGGGCGCTGATGCATGCCGGGATCGAGAAACTTTCAGGCTAATGAAGACGCTCCGAACTAGCTCGAGCTATTTCGCGAACTAGCTCGAGCTAGCTCCATCTAGCCCAAGATTTCTTGGGAAATTTTCTTGACCAAATAGCTCGCTATTTTGCCTGATCTGGCTAATGAAGACGCAAATAGCTAGCTATTTCGTGATCTGGCTAGCTAACCCGATCAAAACAAGCTCGCTATTTTGCCCAGCTCGAGCTAATGTAGACGCCCCTAAAGAGGAAGAGCAAAGGGTGTGGTAGAGGCTTCTCCTGCTCGATCTGCGCATGCTTCTTGTGATCAAGATGCAGACGATTAACCACGAGATACCAGATACAAGATAATTGTCATATATAACATATACTAGTACATCAAATTGGATTTCTAACATAATTTAAATTTTAAGTGCATATAAAATATAAATAAATAACATGTAACTGAACATAAGATAACTTCACATTTAAACGACGATGTACAGAATACATAATACACACAGGTAAGTTAAATGCTGCAACGAAGAGGTAGAGGAAGAGGGAGAAAGAAAGGGGTAGCACTATAAAAAGCAGCTTAATGGTCCCCCCCCCCCCCCGAGACTAACAGATCAAAGTGTACAACCACACTCCCACGCCCACACACACAGAACTTAGCCATACACGGACATACCCAGAGACACATGCATAAAACAAAGACACACACACGTATACTGACCAACACCCCCAAAATATACTTAAAGGGATAGTTCACCGTGAAATTGTTTTGGTTTCGATAAAAAGAGACACATGAAAGAAACATATTAGTGAAGGTTTGACATGCAAATTCATTCAAATTCAAATCGATCTTCATTTCACTTACGGTCTGTTGAACCAGAGAAGTGTTAGGAAGGAATAGAAGCTCGAGCATAATACATTCAAACAACTGTATGGGTTCTGAAGCGTGCTCATGAATGTCAAAAGAATTCATAATCATGACAATGCTTTGATGTTCCATGTGCCGTGCTGACATTTAGCTGATGTCAACTTGAAAAGAAATTTCTTTGATTTCCCATTTGTCTGTAGACGTTTTGTTTTTGACAAATTCGTTTGCAAGCTATAAGGAAGTTAACGGCAGATAATGACAGATCCTAATGCTCTGCTTTTGTTTCGTAAAGTATTGAGGAATCATGAAAAATAGGACATATAAGCTATTTGTATGACTTACAAAATTGACCAATTTCTTCATTTTCCGACATCTTGTGCATTTGGGGGATTCAACCACTCTCAAAATGATATATTAAGCTGTGTATTATCATTAACGGCATTTGTGTGTGTTTGAGTGCAGCAGAGATATTTCACTTGAAAAACTTGTTTATTTGTGTCTGCTGATACCTGTTGTGCTCATGGAAGTATTAATTCCATTAACAGAACGGGACAAGCGAAATGAGACTGTACATTTCTATTGCTCTCTCTGAGAAGCCGTTGCCACACAATCATGTTCATAATTGTTCAAACCCCTGAACAACACCTGCTGAGAACACCATAACTTTTCAGCGGCTTGGCACATGGGTTCAAAGAAAGAAAGTTGCTTCATATCCTTCCATAACACATCCCTGGTTGAGCACGTCAATAAGCAGCAACCAGCATTTCAGTGTCACAATTGAGTTTCTTCTTATAATTTACCTTCTCACTACCAAACAGTCAAAGTATAATAACGACATTAATGAACCATTTTTATATCGCGCATAACACAGATATAGAACAATACCTCTATGCGCTTTAAAGGGCCCCTGTCATCAAAATGTATGTTGACTTCTGTTCATGCAACTTATCATGTATATAACAAAATCACTAACTGTTCAATGGAAATATGTGTCCTATATTTTAAAATAATTGTTCTATATTTTTTCTCAGCACTGATAAGCCCCGCCTCCAAAATATCCTCCAACTCAAGATTCCCCCTGTGACATCATCAAAGGAAGAAGTTAGCAGGATAATAGACATAATTTATGCACAAACTAAACATTACAATGACCACCTGCAAGTGCTTATAATAGCATCACCTAGCTAGCACATTTCTGAAATAAGGAAACGATTAATCCCACATGAAAGGTTGTCAGATGGTATTGTGTGAAGACATGTGATGATCTTGTGGGCAGGTGGAGGTAGTCATTGCAATGTTTAATTTGTGCATATTACCCTGTCTACTACCCTGCTCATTTCTACCTTTGATGATGTCACAAGAAGAATCTTGAGTTTGAAGCTATTCCGGATGCGGGGTTTATTAGTCCTGAGAAAAAATAAAGAAAAATTATTTGAAAATATAGGACACATATTTCCATTGAACAGTTAGTGATTTTGTTATGTGCATATTATGTTGCATCAACAAAAGTCGACATATTGATGACAGTGGACCTTAAAGAAAAAAAAAAGAAAAAGGGGAAATTAGGTTACCGAGTTCCTTAAATCACTTTGACATTTGGAGTAAGTGTGTTTAAAGGGCAGACTTAAACTTATCTATGGTGTTAATACTTCTAAGGGTGTCAGGGAGGCTATTCCATTAAGCAGTATCACCTAATGGACTGAGATGAGAGAACGCATGATGCAATTTGCTAGTTATCGTGAGATACGGCACCTTTCACGCTAGCTATGGAGGAACCTTACTCTAGACTGCATTACACAAGTAACGCGACAATAGTTAAAAGTTGAAACGTTCAAAATACTTCACAATTGTGTGGAATATTTGGAATAGTTGCGTCCCTGAACTCGTCTTTGTCATAACGATCTCGATACAGTCAGTCAAGCTCTGTTAGGCAACATGAATATCTGCTTTTGCCCATTAAACCATCGTGAGCAGGAATTGCACCCACGATCTTGTGGTTGTGTAGATGGCTATGCAGCCCGGTATTACCCACTTTAGCGTGCTTTCGTTTTCGACGACGGAGCCAGCTGCGACGCACAGTGGGACAGGCGTGAGTACAAGTGCGCCAAAACAGGGGTTTGGTTATCAAAAACAAAATTTATTTTGTTCACATTCTAAGCAAAGATTACAACCTCTGGCACAACTCTGAGCAATATTTCTTCTTGAAATTGATTTTAAGTGGTAAGTTTTCTTTAAAAACACCAGATATTTGGATTATTAGGTACATCGTGTAAAAAAATGTATTACTGCGTTATTTTGAAGTTTTTGACCAAACGAATCATTTACTCCTACTCAAAAAGTTGCAGCAAAATTTGGTACCATTGTTAAGCTTGAACTGTAATAAAGGCAATCAAGATAGTTGTAGTGCAGGAATCGAGAAGAAGAAATATTGGTCAGAGGTGTGCCAGAGGTTGTAATCTTTGTCAGAATGTGAAAAAAAAATTGTTTTGATAACCAAGCTCCTTTTTTGGCGCACTTTTGCTCACGTCTGGCCCACTGTGCGACGGTCAAATAGGCATGACTTTACCGTTGCGCATACTAGCATACTAGTGTTTACTTTGTGAATTGTCCAACCATCGTGTAATTACGAACTGGTCTTTATCGCAAAATCATAATGCGTGATAGAGCTTTAATGGCATAGCCTTAAACATGTTGAACCCTGAAGATTGTGACTTGCTATAACGTGTCTGAAGAGCCTCCCACATCCATTTAACTCGTCTGCAGTCAGTGCGGGGCAGAGATTCAATAACTGAATGAGGCGTGACTTTTGTTACTGAAGAAATGTTCCCCATAAGCTACCCCACCCTCCAGTTTTGTACGATCATGATAAGCACTGGTAGTGTATCTTAAAAACACGAGTGTGTGGTAATTACAGCTTGCAAATGACGATCTTGCATATGAATAGGGATGCTGTTATGGAAAGATTTCAATCAACATTCTTTCTTTGAACCCATGTTCGACGCCGACATCGAGTTTTGTGTTCTCAACCATGTCAACTGTCAAAACAATTACGACCATGCACAATATTATTGTGTGGAAACAGCTTCTCGGAGAGAACGAAAGAAATGTTAAACCTCATTTCGCTCGTCCATTTCTGGTAATGGCATTAATACAGAGAGTAACATATATCAGCAGGAAAAAATATAAAGTGTCTCAGTTAAAATATCTCAGCTGCACACAAATGCGCCCAAACACTGAAAATGATAATACTCTGCTTAAGATAGCATTTTGACAATGATTCAATACCACAATTCCAAAAAAACTTTTAAAAAAGGGTCCGTTTATTCATGATTCGTCAATTGTTCAATGCTGTTCCTCGAAAGTTGCAAATTCATGTGATAAGAAACACACGTTCTAGAGACACAATGCACAATAAAAGTTGATTTCTCTCCACGTTGACATCCGCTTAATGTCGGCGCTGACCATGGGACATCAAAACATTGTTATGACTGTGAGAAGTTTTAAACATTCATTAAACACGCTCTAGAATCCAGACAGTTGTTTTTGAATGTATCATGCTCGAGTTTTGCCTCTTTCCTAACACGTCCCCGATGTCGCAGTTAATGAGACCTTGACCTCCTTTTTTACGATCGATTGACTGCACTTGCCGTGGAAGTGTGTTTACTAAACAATTTTAGCCCTTAAAGATGGAACATGTTTTATATGATTTTTTGTTTTGTGTTGTTTTAAATTGTCACTGAGGTTGAGACTTTTAATCAATGGTATATGTTGTAGATTTGGTGTCACCGGTAATCCTTTTGTTCACTTTTTCGTGTTGGAGGTGCGCTTTTCAGTAATATTTAATATATATATATATATATATATATATATATATATATATATATATATACTGTATATACATGTATATGGAATGATTGGTTAAGGGAACATTTGAATAGACTTTGTTGTGTATTTACTGGAAATGCATTACACCACCTATTTCTGATAGTTACATCTTGTGTTATTTTGTTACATCCTCATCGACGTCAATATTATCATCACGTACACGGGATTAATTTTCAGTATATTACAGTAAAGAAAATAAAAAATACTTTGCTATTTGGAGCAAGAAATTAATGAATTTGCCTTGTAAAGACTTTAAGAGATTTTCCCTGAAATTGCATTAGACCATTTCCATGTTTATTCCTAATTGTGTACCAATATCGTCAACATTAGCTTATCATAAAATCCTCAACTTGTAGACAGTTTTTTGAGCCACCCGTCTCTCATTTAATTGAGACCTGTTGTTGTCATTCTATGCATCAATCCATTAGCTTATATCCTCCTCTGTAAAATAACAGAAAAATTTGCAACAATCGGTTGCTCCATGGACGAGTACCTCCCCTTTGCAGGTGGGTCTGAAACAGAATGTGCCAAGTTGACCAGCATTGACCAGTCCTACAGAGTGAGTAAACCCAGTGTTGCCAAAAATTCCCAGCCCAAGTAGCGGTAAGTAGCTATACAAAGTCGCCCAATTCAGCAAAGAGTAGCCCAAACGGAAAGATCGCAATTTGAAGGCTATATATATATATACATATATATATTCATTATTATTCTTATTAAATTATTTTTTTGCGTGTGGGTGATAGAAGTCAGAGGTAGCGGTAAGGCTTTGCAAGTCGCAGCGCGGAAGTCAAAAGTAGCCCAATCGGGGGCCTAAATCGCAGCTTTGGCAACACTGAGTAAACCGATTGTGTAGCAATTTATTGTTGAAAATTCGTGTTATTTTACAAAGGAGAATATGAGCTAATGGACTGATGCATAAAAAGGTATAAAAGGTGTCAACTAAATGAAAAACAAATATATGGGCTGAAAGCACTTTCCAATTTTTTTTTTTTTTTAGTATAATGATTGCAAGCAGATGTTGTTTTACTGGCAACGACTTTACATTTTGGATAGATTTCTACCTTCAATCTAATTAGAATATTTACACAGAGTAGTCATGGTACTCGATAGTTGCGTTAAGTCATTACTACCTCGATAACAGTCAAACTAATTACAATTTTGACAAAGTTCTTATGTCTTTAATCTCTGACGAAGATGGAAAAAATGATTTCAGTTGAAATTGGTTTACTGATTCATGTATATAGGCAGCGCATTTTTTTAATTCACCACTGCTCCGCCCAAATTCCCAGAAGTACGAAAGAAACGGCTCGCCGAAAAGTCTGATCTGTGCGCTTAAGCAAAGCTCTCGGATCATTCTCGCGTGAGATTTGATTGTGTCGATCGCCTAGTCTAGTAGTCCGCTACGACTTACGGCCTGCTGTTATACTGCTAGTCTGCTATTAGTACTCATACTACATACAGCACAAAACAGCCACCGTAGAAGCAGAGGTGAACAGCAGCAAATGCTGAGCGCTGCTTTGCGTTGAGGCAAATCCAGGCATGTACCGATGATGCGCGCTATCATGTGTTCACCCACAACGTCCTAAATCTGGACTACTATAGTCTAGTCGAGTTGACGCTGTCTCATCTTGGTCTGAGCTCAACAAACTCAACGCTTTTTAAAAGCTATATCTTATTCATATGTTGAAATCAGGTTAATTTTTAAAAGACTAAGGAGATGATGTGCACGACGAAACTTGTGGTCGACGTGTTAGACTTTCGCGCGAGCCGTTTCTGTGGGTTCTTTAATATTCTGGCGGAGCAGTGGTGTAAATAAAAAAATATATGCATAAAGGCACCAACGTTGAAGTACATTTGTCACACGTTCATGTAGGAGAACGGACAGTCGGACAGCCTCGAAAGATAACTGATTCCCACCGCTTGGTGGCAGCATGACGACCTGTACGCCCCAAATGCCCAAAGATATACATGTATATATTTATATCGTTCAGGCTACGTGTTCAAATGAGGAAATTTTGATAGATTGAATTGGAGCTTTAAAGACAGAATATCGCATGTTCAGGAAGAAGGTATGAAGACCACGTTCGCATCTCATAAAGTGCTATATACATGGATTATAAATTATTTGTGCACACTCACTTTGAAGAAAAAAAACGATGGCTCACGCCTTGTAAGAAAGACTGACTCAATTTTTTATTAAAGCATTGTAAAATTTAACCTAATGTATACACTCACATATCTGGTATCCATGATTGCGTTATATGAATAATCAAACTCAGCACTAAAACTAAACATATGTAATTTGTATCCGTTAGCTACGTAGCTATTTTATGAGCTATTTCTGCTGAAGTTTCTTCAGTCCATATGGGCCCATTTTGACATGATTCTGATCCATGATCATGTTAAGTTATTCACACGGTACACATCACAAGGTCTGACTAAGGTAGGTGAACAATTTTGTTCTTGCATTGTGTGCCCACCTAAATTGTGAAAAGAACATGAGGCCGTGAAAGGCCCCTCCATAGTTTTCTAGAATAGCCGCTACTCCAGCTTCCCTGAGCCTCTCAGCATACATCACGCCATCATCGCGCAGTACGTCAAAATCACACGTAATTATATACGCTGGAGGAAGCAAACAGAGGTCCTCTTTGTATAGCGGCATGACGCGATTGTCAACCACCCGTGATCTCATTTCCTCCCACAATGCCTCGCTCTCAGGATCCGCGCCTGCATCCCTTGGTTTGACGTATGGCGCTCCTTTGAATTTCGCTGGAATGAAGTCGTGGTTGCCTGCAGCTCGAAGGACAGCATTTTCGTTCGCTGCCCAGCCCCTGAGGGAGCCCTTCAACAATGCTTTAGTCATAGCGCCCTCTTCGTCACAGCCTAAGTATGATGACAATAACGTCAGCATGGTGGTGGTCGAGAGGAATCCGCCAGCGACTCCAAAAGTTGCATCGTTCCTCTGGTAGGACGGAGTCTTTACATCAAACAGGTGTAGCACTGGGTATATTAAAACCTGCAAATGAACACAAATATGAAGAAACCCGTCATTTATCGGATTTATTGTGTCTGAAGTACGAAGGATCCGATTTAACACCATGGAGGGCGGGCTTGGGGTCGTCAGTGTCCTCATCATCTGATAGGATTTCATATCAACATTGGATCAACTTGGATTGTGAAGTTTTCCACGAAACTTGCACGATCACTACCCAATCGATCTATTCAATCTATTGCATTTCATCAAAAAGAAAAAAGAATACACGGTGGTTGAGGGCGATTAAATGTAGCTTGTCCCTTTTGCAGACGTAATTCTGAAAGTTCCCTGACTTTGTCATTATTTGAGAGAGAGAGTAGCTATATAACCTTTCCCTGGAATCGACAAGGCGTACTATTTTTTTTTCGAAAATAATCTTCGATAATTGATTGAGCTTTCATTTTTCGTACTGCGAAAATAGTCATTTCAAAAATCAATTTGAATCAGACGTCATTGTTAGATTTTCATTTATCCTACAGGAGTTATAAAACCTTTGAACTTAAGATGTCACAGTTAATATTACAAAGATACGTGCTAAACATGAAGATGTTTCATGAAATTTGCAGATGTTTGTAATATTTAAGCCTATATGTAATGTAGGAAAAATCCCCATATAAAATCATTTTTGTTCATAGGATACTACGAGATATATAGCAGTGTGTCATGATATCAGGATTGGATAATAACCCAGGCACTGAAAAAACATGTTTTCTACTTTTCAGAAATTTAGGGCGTGTTTATCAACTCTTTTTTTTAAAGTAGAATTAGAGTTTATAACCGCGTTTAATCTTTTTTAAACGCGTTTAAACGAGTTGATAAACGCAAAGGTGTTTCGATTATGGGGTTTGGAAAGCTGTTTTGAAACGCAAATTTGTACGATCCTAAACGCGTTTAAACCAGAAACGCGTGTTTTGAAACGCGTTTAAACCACGTGTTTTCGGTGACAAGGCCGGTTTTCGACTTGGGTGATCGAGTTGATAAACGCACCGTTTTTTTTTTGGAAACGCGTTTGTAAAGGCCTTTGGAAACGCGTTTAAATTTCTGAAAAGTTGATAAACACGGCCAAACACGCCCTAATACTTTGTGATACAGGAGCATAAAGAAAACTTTTAATTCTCTGAGTACCATGAGTGTAATGTGTAATAAGAGGGTTAACGGTCTTCAAGGTGGCAGGGTCAATGATAAAGTTGAATTGAATTTAATCTAATCGAATTGGATCCTAGATCTTTCAGGGGCGGATTTAGCTTTTAGCTAAAGAAGGGGATCTGGGATGCCAAGGTCAGAGACCTGTTAGGCGTGAGACTTTGCACGAGGGTCATCGGTCGTACAAAAGATGTAAGCCTAAGCCGTTTCATATTTGTTTTATTCTAACGGGCATTTATTGCTCCCCCAACCCCCTTCTGAGATCCCAAGGGGGTGGGGGGGGGGGGGGTTAACCCCATTTACCGCTTGATCCGCCACTGTTTGTACATGTGACGTAATGAATGTCATTCCTACCTGTAGCTTCGGTCGATACAGGCCTTGGCTCTCGTTTGTCTTGTAGCAGAGTTCCTGAACCACCCCGGCTGCCAGGTTCCCTCCAGCACTGTCCCCACATATAGCGACTCGTGTAGGGTCCACCCCAAACTCGTGGCAGTTCTTGAAGAAATATTTGGTTGCAGCCATGCAGTCATCAAACCCCGCAGGGAAGGGATTCTCTGGGGCCAGACGGTACGTAGCTGTAGAAAAAAGAAGACATCTTAAATAAAAGCGGTTGTTTTCAAACTGGAGCGTTCACTTCCACACTACACATTGTTTTTAGCATGATCATTACAGAGAGTGAGAGTATAGTGACCAGTTTGAAGACGGAGGGTTTTTTATGACCTTCGACCATGCCTTTCAACCTTTAACACCCTTACACTATTCCATCATACTATCTTACTATAAACTTCCCTTATTATTATATTTCTCAGCTCTGACAGTAAGTTTGGTTTTAAATTTAAAGATGGTTAAAGGTTTTAGAATGAGTGATATCATTAATAGTTTACTCAAAAACTGACAAGAATGTACGAACAGAACGTGTAATGTCCACTGGGAGAGGAAGAGGGAGTGATTAAAAAAAAGAGAACAGAGACGGAGAAAGATGCGCCTGTCCCTGTCGATAAGCAAAGAAGAAAACAAAAATAATTTAAGAACCTCAGCCAGTTTTGTGTCGTCATCCCACAACTTAACAAAGTTAACATTTAAACTTCATTCGAGTTGTAACGTTTGTGTTATTATCAACCAAGTGTTAAAATTTTGTTTTGATCACGTCGTTCTTTGTGGTTTTGCGGTTGAGTGTCCATGTCGTGACATCAGGCTGCTGAGCCAAGTATTTTTATGATTGACAATCTTCTTTCACAAAGAGGCGTGTCTCGTACTTTATGACAATTATTTTTCCCATTATTTTTGACAGGGAAATTGAAACGAATACAGTATGTGCTGCAAATGATCTTCCTAACGATTCCTAATTCAAAAATATGACATACTCTGTTAATGTCAACTTATATGTACCAACAAAATAGCGCTCGATTGGATTTCTGTGTACTACCTGTGAGTAAATACACATGTGGCACACACAACGTTAATGAGCACACTTAATTGGCACATTGTTGCATCCGTAATACACACATATCATGCAAATGGGAGTTCAACACAGCATAAAATCTCTTCTTGAAAGATTTTGGTAAGGGGTACAGTACCTATACCTATATATGGTCCCCGCTTCTTTATGGATCATAATACTGGACTATAAGAAAATCCATGCAACAGCGTTTGGAAGCCACAGACATGTGGTTTCTCCGTAGGATGTTGAGAATGTCATGGACTGATCATGCTACAAATGAAGATGTCCTAGATAGAGCAAAGTCATCTCGAAAGTTACTTCAAGCAATTGCCATATGACAGATAAGTTTACTAGGCCATGTGCTTCGTAAGAATGCTCTTGAGAAAGTCGCCCTTGCTGGTGCTGTTCATGGGCGTAGGTGGGCAACAGAAGCTGACTTTACTTTCTTGGCTTAGAGATGCCACTGGCACACGGCCCCCCAATATCATACACCACTGCCAGTAAAAAGAGGAAGTCATTCTGACACGCAACGTCAGATTCTGACAAGCTACTCCAATTCATTGACAGTACTTACTCCACTGATACAACGACGCCTCTGATTGTAGCAGCAATCTTCCTTGTTACTGGGTCGTAGTATTCTGTGGTAAATAAATCAAAGATAGGTTGAATATTAACTCTCCCTGTGCCAGATGGACCACTGCTCTACAAATTAGATTTACGTACTTTGATAAAATGCACCCATAGAACCTGAATAAAGAGTTAAGAGCATACTTTATTTTGACCTCAAATGTGAACTACTCATCCTTCAATCCAAAACGTTCTCTTTTTTAAAAACCCATTGCCTCGCGACTTGTGTTGAAGACCAACAACAAATTCAAAAGAGGTCGCTATTCACGAAAGAACAGTGATAAAAGGAAACAAATATTGTACACGATGCAATGTCATTTGATCTAGTCACAGTATTCTTTAATTCATTACGTCTCAAATCACGTTGTTAATTGGGAAATGTTTAGGATTAGAAAACCGGGTTTGCCTTAGGTTAGGATGAAAGTTTTGGAAACTTTCATTTTCGGACGGAAAAGAAACTCGAGCATAATATCAGTATCCCTGGTTTGTCTAAGCTGTTACTAGGCCAGTAAATCTACAGACCAAAAAGCGAATATACCACTTTAGATTTCAAAAGTTTGAAGTATACTAACGAGGAAGACCTACACAGTTTTAAAGCAATTTGATATATTTCGATTTGGTTTCAAAACCCATTTCGCTTATAGGGCACAGCCTTGAAACTTCTTTTCGAACTAAACCTAACGCTTTTCCCTAATCTTGACCCTCAACCCTAACCCTAACCCCAAAATATCAGCTCGTTGGTGAAATTGTGTACAATGGTGGTAAAAAGCAGAAATTGAGTGAATGGAATACCGAAGAGTGTCGTGACATGAGCCTGCTGTCAAGACAATTGGTTCTTAACTACGTGGATAAAGAAAGCATCGGCGATTACAGCGGGGACTCTCATTTGGAAGTGAAATTGGACCAGTGAAATTCTCAATTTAAGTGATGTTTACAATCAGAAACCTGCATATCAATAGATATGACGACACCGTTTCGGTAATCTTCGGTACTCTTCGGTGCGCTTCGGTATCGGAGCAAATGGCCGAGTTGCCTAAAGACCTACCTGTACTTCCAACCATGAACCCACCACCGTGAAAGTAAAGAAGCCCGGGAAGGTTAGTCTCCTCTCTCGTGATTGGCTCATACACCTCAACTTTGACCCCATCAAAGATCCGGGTGCTTGATTGGACCGTCAAGTTGAGCCCCGGCTCTTTTCCCGGCTTGGGCTTTAGCCAGCATGTGAAGAAATCCCTGAGATTCACTATGAAAGGCTTGCCGTTAAACAGCCCCTGGACAAAACACTGCAAAAAAAAGAAATAATTATAATAAAACAAACCTAACATAGGAATTTGACAATTTATAGCGATATTAAAGTCAAACTCTTTATCTATTTTCTTTATTTAACTCAGTTATGCCCACGCATTCATTTGTTTCTTGACAGTCATTTTTTTATTTTTTTATTTTGTATTTCTTTTCAATATCAATCCATCTGTTGTTGTGGTTTTGTGTGTAGTTTTCTGGAGGGAGAGAGAAAGTTCTTAAAACGTGCAACAGATATAAATCGGATTTCATAACTTCAAAAACGTTTATACTGGAGAGGCAGAAGTATCAAATTGATAAAACAACGTAATATGTGAATACTATAAGGCAATTTCTTGTTCTGGTCATATCACTGCTACATACGAGCTGACATTTGAAGCTAACAATCTTTTTCAATTAGATGCAAAGTTCACTGATAAAAGAAATTATGCTTGGCAGCCGAAGGCGAGGAAAACAGTTAAAATAGACCACTATGTCACGTCATTCTAGCATGTAGAATTGGTTTTCAGAGTACAACTTTTCAGAATTGTTTTGAATTTTCGGTATTTTGTGATTTACAAAGTCTATGCTATACAAAATACTATACATGATTTGGAGTAGATAAAGGACTATATTCAACCCCTACATAAGCAACGTTCAAACACATAACAATTTCAATTGAGGTAACAAGCAGACTCCTGCGACTAATGAGTCGCCAAAAGTCGTAACAAATCGAACACTCCCCGGAGACCATGGCCAGTCTACGAAGTCTCCAAGGCAGTGAGCCCCTTCGGGCAATACGTTGATCCTGATATTGATACTCACATATGCTTGGAAA
Source organism: Arbacia lixula (assembly GCA_963669155.1). Taxonomy (NCBI): domain Eukaryota; kingdom Metazoa; phylum Echinodermata; class Echinoidea; order Arbacioida; family Arbaciidae; genus Arbacia; species Arbacia lixula. Next base: position 7,996,904 of record OZ022590.1, on the reverse strand, counting down.
AAGCCGTCACGAATGAGAAACAACTGCATCTGTCGTCTGCTATCTGCATCTGCGGGAAGTTGCGGCATCCGCCAAATGATGAGCAGCAGAAGCAGCAGAAATACATCGACGACCACGAAGAGAGGTAGGCCGACATACAGGGCGACCACGCTCGCTGATACACCCATTGCAAATACGACTGTACGCGGGCGTAAGAAAACTAGTGACTGATGGAGTTGGGGCGACTTCTAACAGATCGTTTGTTTACGCAGAGCGAGTGTCCATGTTCAATCTACGATATGCCGACCGCACTAATGACCTCCGCCTTTCCCATTCAGTCACCTACCACGAGTAATCTTCCAGGGTAGCCTTATCTAATATTATCTCTTTATGGAGCTTTTACACTCTGTGTTGTTAATGGTCTATCCCTGGATTTGTATCTAAACGATCTGTTCAGCCAGGTTAGCACCACTTTAGCAACACGCTTAGCAGAGAACGTTTCTTTTATATGCACTCTTCAAAATATTGATCACCTGGACTGATGCCTTTGTGCGATTACGTAATCGTAACCCAAGCGCGCGTAGTGAAATGATTCATGAATGGGTATGAGCCCGGCCCGGTACTCCAGCGCCCCCAAAACTGTGCTTGGGTGGAAACTGTGTCAGTTAACTCGCGGTACCACTACGATAGCATCGCCGACAGGGCTGGGATGTCGTACCGGTGTCGTATTGAACAACGACGTACGAAAGTGGTCAGTTATGGACGGTTAGGGAAATGTTGCCATCCCACATCATTTTAACATTGAAAGATTCCTTGATTTCATCTAATGTATCGCGTAAAAACATTTACTGGGAATCCATGCAATGTGTAATTACTTGATCTAATTTTAAAAAATAAAGCCTTTTACAAAAATCGCGGGAATAATTTATACCAAACCATCAATTATCAAGCATAAGATTTAACCAATAACACAGTTGCATGATTACCAGTTAGGAACTTGCATATATTTTTTTCCTAAACAAAACACGATTGCTTAAAAACTTTTTTTAAAAAATGTTGAGACTGTAAAGCAATGTACGACGCAACGAAAATGAACCGTTTTCGTAATGTATCCACAACTTTCTTCAGAACTGCGTAGAAACGCGTTATGATATCTACCTGTATCTAGTAGTTCAGTTTCAATTGATGGAATGCACTCCGAATTTATCAAATGTTGCTACTCGTACATGCGTTATGTCTAACATTAGTAACGTATTATTTGAAAGACGTGCATGAAATTTGCATACCGCAAATAGTCTATTGCCCTTGGTGTTCGTGTAAATTATGGTGGGAGCTCATTTTTACACCCAAAGTTTATTTATTTACACCTCTTATTATGGAAAAAATTACCAAGAAGTTCCAACGATTACCTCCACCTGTGTAAGACTATGTACATATAATGCTGTTTAATTTATGGGAGTTTAATGTGTTTGTGTGTGTGTTTGTAATATACTATGTTAAAATATACTTTTAATCATCTGTGCATAGTTTTGTATGTTTCGGAAAATAGATATATTCACGTTAAAGAGATGAAATATTTCTCCTTTTATTACAGTTCCGTGGCTCTTCGTTTAACAGTTTGTAATATTTCATTGTTAACTAAATTCCACTCAAGAGGACATTAACATTGATTATCTAGCTATCAAAATATTATTATCATTATTCTTTACTCGTCAAATATCATATAAAAAATAATCCTTTGGCAAATCGATGGCTGAGCACACGAAATCTAGTCATTTCCCTATTCAGATGATTGAAAGGAAAAGCAAATCTTTTATCTATAAACACGAATCTTAAGTGCTTTTAGGAAGAAAGGATGCTCTTTCAGGAGAAATGACACAGAGAAGGGACTAATCTTGATTCAGAGTTTTTCCATCAATCGGCCAATGCTATTTAGTGCTTATGAATGAAAAGCATTACGGTGATCCTGTACTCTCTATCATTATATTCATATTGGCGAGCGTAATCTAAAATTGATATAAAAATGATGGATCATTACGACTCCAATGAAATTGCAAATATTTTCTCTTACCGTAAGGTAATGATAATTCCATTGGATTCACTGCACTATCCCTACCACCCATCCCCTCCACTTAATATTTCTTTGACAAAACCAACAAATTAATACACGGTATGTTCTCCCATTCATATTTTTTCTCTTCTCTCTCACACAATGGTACACATACTCGAACGCAAATACAACTTTCATAGAAACGTACGCTCTGCCTCTAATGACACATACCTCCCTTTCTTTTATGCCTCTTCTTGTCTCTCTCTCTCTCTCTCTCTCTCTCTCTCTCTCTCTCTCTCTTTCTCTTTCTCCGATGCTCCTTTTCTTTCCCTAAACTCATCTCTTTCTATTTTCAGCCCTCAGGTCGCGTTTTTCTCCTGTCTTCTACATGATTGTGAGCTGCTCGAATCAATCTCCGCGTATGAAATTAGCGATTACAATAGTTGTTTTTGCCAATTTCTTGCTGGAAGTTCAAGGGCAGTCTTCTGCCGCAGCATATTTATATTAACTCATTGTGCGCAATTGATGCGTTTTGGCAGAACCCATATATCTTATATAGCACCATATTGCGATTTTGCAATTGGTGTCCATTATTGGTGTCACCTTGCACTCGCGGCGCCTAGAGAGTTAATCATAGCAGGAAATATTTTCACAAAATACACAAACGAATATATATTTTGAGCGGTGGCAGACACTAAGAAAAAAAACACGAAATGAATGAGATGGAAGGTTGAAAGCATCTGATACCGAAATGAAACGGTCTGTTCGTGTTACTGTGTTAAATATACTGATGAACTGTTGTCGATAAATTTGACAATACATTCATGTATTAACAGCAACTGTCAAACTCTATTTGATCCAATCTATCAATCAATCAATCAATCAATTGAAGGATTGCGGTGTCGGAATGATAGGTCAGGGCTAGGTACGTGTTGTACACAATGTGTATAGAGATCTTCTTTTTTCGATGTGAATTACACATGATGTTACGATCTTTTAATTTCAACCTCTACCTTTCCTCTTAATCTTTATGAACATGTATTAGTATATTAGGTTTCGCTCAGTTGTTCCTGCCCCCCCCCCCCTCCCAAACAAAAAAGAAATTCTCACCTCTCTGTCACTTTCACCCCTTGCCCTCCTCTCTATCTCTCCCTTCCTCTCTCTCTCTCTCTCTCTCTCTCTCTCTTTCTCTCTCTCTCTTTCTCTCTCTCTCTTTCTCTCTCTCTCTCTCTCTCTCTCTCTCTCTCTCTCTCTCTATTACTCTCACATCCGACTTTATCTTTCTTCTTTTTATTCTGTTTCTCTCCTCCCTTTTCACTATTTTGTTTTGAACCCTTCTCTGATCAGTCCACGTTGTCCATATAGTCTTTCTCTGTCCCCTTTCACATATGAAGCCATCTGTCCTTCATAATCCTAGCTGTCTTTATATGTCACGTCTCGTTGAATACAATGGGATGCTATCAGGAAATGTGGAAGGAGCATGAAGATGTATTAACCATGGTGCCACCTTAAAGTTTTAGGTTTGAAGTACAAGTGTTTTCTTCTTCATGATTAGTACTGGCACACGATACATTTTTCTCCGCACATGGGACACGTTGTCGGCCAAAATAATTATATTCTTTCAGTCATTTTCTTACCTGATAAGCTTCTCTTTGTAAAGGCAACAAATTGCTGCTCGAATGTGCGTGTGCCTCTTCTCGATAGTATAAATTGGTTCTTCACAATGCAAGGTCACTCTAGAATAATGACTCTTTGCCGTCTTGAAAGAGCAAATAATATTCCCTTCAGGACATATCTCCTTGATGTAAATAGTGATAATAAATATGGAATATGCCGCGTCATTATCTCTAGAGCAGGCTGCCCCACTACGGTGGGGTGTTCCTGATGAAACGAGCGACGCATGCGCACATTTCCATTTGACATGTTCACTTCTCACGTCCACAGCACTGATCTCCCCACTAACTGGATGGGTGGTCACGCTCCACTGAATGAAGCCCGCGCGCAGCGGCGTCCGCCATCTTGGGACCATCACAAACAGAAACACCAACGGCGTTGAAAAGCGTGTTTAGTGTACGTTGTGGCACGCCGGTACGGTGGTTCTGATGGATGTGCCGATGCTTGTGCACGTGCATGTTTTGTGGAATACAGAACAGAGTTTTAACATCAACTGAATTATTTTGTAGTATTTAATCATTCAAATGATGAATACCACAGGTCTTCTGGTCTTCATACATGTAGAGCCTACATGTCATGTATGCAAATCATGTTAACCGAACTCTGTGTCATAGACAAGGGTCGATCAACTAATTTTAAAAAGGTCGACTGTGGACTTGGTAGAAAGTCAAGGGACTTAAACTCGATCACTCCAACCGGCAAGTTGTTTTAATTAAGTGACAAGCAAAAGATAAGAGATCAAAATGGCTATTAGTCCCAGCGGCAGTTATGAATGTTATTCCCCCTTCCCCCTAAAAAAAAAAGAGTAAAAAAGGGGGATCGGGCCGAAGGCATGATGTACCGAACCTGAATTATCATACCGGGGAAGGCGTGGGGAGGGATTTGAACACCACCGTGGTTGACCCAAGTACCCCCCCCCCCCTCCCACACACACACACACACACACACACACATCACACACACACACACACACACACTCATCACACACACACAAATCACACACACATCACACACATCACATACACGTGCACATACACACACATCACACACACATACATCACGCACACACATCATACACACACATCAAACACACATCACACACACACATCACACACACACATCATACACACATCACACACACACACATCACACACACATCGCACACACATCACACATACAAACTTTAACGCATGCACACATACATCACACACATGAAAATGATACAATAACTGTTACTTGTTAATCCAGTTAACTCGTCTTTGAAACTTTTAAATAAAGTAGAACAAACTGAAGAATGTAAACATACATAACATAGTTTTGTGACAGCAAAACTTGTAAAATATAGATCATTCTTTGAGCACTCCAACACAGTTTGATCGTACGCAGTATATCACGGCTGGCAGTTTTTTTGATGGTCCCACAATGGCGGCCGCTTCGCTTCGGCAGCTTCACGACGGAATAGCCAATGAGCGTGCAACAACCTATCCAGTTAGTGTAGAGATCAGTGGTCCACAGCTAGCAAAGAAAATTACCATCATACAATGGAGGCGGCAAAAAAAGGCGAACTCATTGAAACTATGATTACAATAATTACATAATTATAACCATAATTACAATTATGTGTCTTCACTCCGGATGAATGACCTTCGATTACCTTATCCTTCAAAAGTGCTTATTGTTTGCTTTGTCAAAAGTTTCTCTCATTCCGAACTCAAGAAGGATACATGTATATGTGTATGCATGTATGCTCTCCTGTGTGTGTGTATGTGTGTGTGTGTGTGTGTGTGTGTGTGTTAGGGGATAAATAATTGGTCGTACCGTCTGTCTGTAATTTGCTAGATATTTGAGCATTGACTACACAGCAATGACTACCTGCAAGTGCTTATAATAACATCACATGCTCATACAATGCAAACGTATTATGTTTCCTTGACATAGCTAGCACATTTCTGATATAAGGAAACGATTGTTCCCACATGAAAGGTTGTTAGATGGTAGTCTGTGAAAGCAGGTGATATTATTATAGGTACTTACAGGTAGTCACTGTTAAGTTTGTGCATAAATTCTGTATATTATCCTACTGATTTCTCTCTTTGAAGATATCACAAGGGCAATCTTGAGTTGGTGGATATTTTAGAGGCGGGCATATCAGTGCTGAGAAAAAAATAGGAAAAATTTTCTAAAATAAAGGACACATATTTCCATTGAACAGTTAGTGGTGTTGTTATGTACATATTTAGTTGCATCAGCAAAAGTCAACATATATTTAGATGTCAGGGGACCTTTAACTGGACGAGTTGTCGTTTGCCATGTTGTTTCCTTATCTAAGCAGGCAATCAATACGCCGTATGCTTAAAAAGCACCATTACCCATTAGACCATTTGCATTATGTATGCGCATTTTATGCACGTCTCTGAAACAATAACGCTTCTGAAGGTAAACACCACGGACCTATAACGGGTGGACTGCGCTCGGATAGCCTTCCTTTTATCTATGATGACCGCCGCCTCATAAAAATTCAAGACATTCAGGTCTTTCAAACAATAGGCAGTGCCTTCCTCTGAATAATAAAAGAAAATCTGGTTTGAAAGATATGTCAAAAGATCTGTCTCCCAGTCTTTGCTGGGAGTTCAGAGCTGATCTTATTGCACACACTGGAAATTAGATTGGGGGTGAGCGAAGGAAAATTTTGATAAAATTGTAGAAAGAATTTGGTCCGTAACTCTTTCGGACATCTCCGTACATGAAATCGAGATTGTTTCCATGGAAGGTGAACACTCAACAATTTATAAGATATTTGTAAGGAAATATGATTGCCCAATGTGCGATTTGGAGGCATTTCTCTGACATGTTTTCGACAGTATTCTCGATTTAAAAAAAAAAACAAAAAAAAAACGAAGCAACAATATAATCTGAAATTCACAGAATCGTATCATTATACGTTGTTCTACTACTGCACATGCACTTCAGTACATGACGTGGTTCTGAAATCAGAATATATATTCCTCTAAACGTGGTGTCGTCATATGAACATGTTGTCAAGACAACTTGTTCTCAAAAAAAAATACTCCATAAGAGGTTAACGGTCCGCTATTGTCTAGTGGGCTAACTAGTGTACGGCACTCCCAACACTTCCCTGCTCCCAATAAGAGTTCCCGCTGCTTACTCTACCCGCATAATTTAGAACAAGTTGTCTTGACAATGTACTCAAATGACGTCATATTTCGGTACTTTTATAGAGTGCCGAAGTATGACGTCATTTGAACATTATTGTCAAGGCAACTGGCTCTAAACAATAGGGGCAGAGCAAGCAGCGGTGATCGCAACGGGGACTGTAGTTGGGAATGGCGGACACTAGCCCGAGAGACAATATCGGACAGCTAAACCTCTCACTGGAATGAGTTTGTTTAGAGCCAATTGTCTTGACAACATGTTCATATGACGACATCACTTCGGTCTATAGGCTGTGCGTAAAAGAAATGGAATGGGAAATATATATATTTTTTTAACTTATGGCTGATCAATCGAGAGCTGTCTTCGTCGTTTCGTGATTTGCTTAAATCGCCGCCTTGAAAGCTTGGAATAGGTTATCAACACAGCGTGTGAGATTTGGAGTGGACTAGGGTGGGGTGTTCCTGTCGAAACGAGTGACGCATGCGCACTTGACATGTTTAATTCTCACGTCCACGGTAATTAAAACTTGTAATGTAATATCCTCTCATCTTTACGGACAATTCAATTTATTGTTTTTTGTCTGTCTTCTGCCATCTCTAGCAGATGTCGAGTAGACTCCACACTCGGATTATTTCTGCTCGCGCATTCTGCACCCTCGTGAGTGATCTCTTAAGAACAATCTGATTTATGATTGAATCACTTCATCATGTTCATAGGTGATGATGATTGCAGCCCGGGCCCACGTCACGTGACCATGCTGATACCCAGCTCGCCACATTTCACAGTATATATTTGGTAGAAACAGGACTAGGACCCAGACGAAGACGGAATAGAAGGTTTCGATGGAGCTAGGCAACTGCATAACAAAAGAGTAGAAGACAGAACGTGAGAAGAAAGTGGTCGGATTACCACGCTAATAAGAAGAACATCTGGAAGAAGCTGAAGAGACTCAGGAAGAACAATAAGAAGATATTTCATCTTGTTAGGAAAATGAATCTCAATTCATTTCCAGACGACACTATTAGTTATTCAATAAAAAAAGAAAAACAGATTTTCCTCTAAGCGGAACATTTACTGTCTGGTTAAAAGGGTAAGTACCTTCTACATTTCCCCCTTCTTTGTTTCCATTCTTGATGTTTATGTACAGTTTTTCTAGTTGCTGAGATCAAATACAAATATATTAACAAAAAGACGAGTACACAAGGTGTCAAAAACAATATATGATAATGAAAGTTAAAAAGAACATACTTCGTCAAGTCCTGTGCCTATGGGAATATACAAAGGCTAAAAGTCCTGTATACGGCTGTAATGAACTTATTTCAAAATATGTATATGCAGACTTGTATGGGAAATATTAATCAAGGGAAGACGAATTTGATATTCTTTAATTAAATTTGAAAATGTATTTAAGACCATTAAGAAACTAATATTCCTGACTGTGCAATTGTTTTGAAATGTAGTATCCTGCATCTTAAAAAACAAATTTTGAAAAAGAAATACTACTCGAAATGTTAATTGCTAGATAATGATGTAAAATATGTGAAAATGGCTTGGGTTATTTATCACGAGAAGATGCACATTTTTCTTAGGCTCTTACAAGTCTTTCCTGTATTACTCAAGGTACACTGCAGTTTTTCTCTAACATTTCTAGACCATTTTTAGAGCATTTTGTTATGTATTCGTACTCTCCATGCTAGACATGTCATCGAAAATATTTACGCTTTACACTCCTGGGGCTTTCACAAACGCTTTATGACGCTAAACGAAACCGTTAGAAAATAAAGAAGAATGTGTATTACATACTTACCTGGTATTCTTACGCTACGAGGTGCAGTGACTTAAACTGAAGAGGCTGTGAAAAGAAAACAAACATGATAATTTGACAATACACTTATTCATGCGTAATACTTTCTTGAGATGTTCTGGAAAGTCAAACAATATTGGAGCAGCCTCTGGTCGCAGCTAAGGCACTTAAAAGGTAGCCCCGTCCGTGAGCAAGGCACTGTTTTGACTAGGGGGCCGTGTGTACATCCTGCTACACACATTACACAGACAATCATGACAATTTGCTAAACATATCTAACATTTACATAATATAAGGATCACATTATCATTTAAGTAATGGAGAGAGGATGAGACCAGCTCTTGCCTAAATTCAAACAAAATGTTATTAAAAGACTAATCTAGAAGAGGTAAGAAAAGGATTGACAGAAGCAGTCACATGAACTCTACATCTGTTACATCGTTGGAATTTGCTTTGACATGACTTTGTGACTTAACTTATCTAACATTGCGGTTTTACTACGCCAAGTATGTGGTAATAGTGTAGTATGTGGTAATAGTGTAATAGATACTTGCTACAAAGAACGAAGACATTGCAAAAATTACAACAAATTCAAATAGTTTACTTCACAGCAATACAATATTTTCCATTCTCAAAATAGTGCAATGTTGGAATTTCCTTTGCATCTTTACCGATAATTATTGGCTAAATGCTAAAATAAATACTGACACGAGCTGTATCAGCTGTATCGTTATGATATAATTAACAAATAAGGTACAGGAACAATATTATCGTTCACATTCCAAATGATTACCCAATGGTATTGAAGAATGATTATCGCTCAAAAGATTTACACGTGGTCTTAATGAGTGTTTCATGGCAATATCACTGCGGTGTAAAAAAAAATATTCACCCCTTGTTTGGATAGATTCTCAATTTTGGTTTCGTGGAAATATATATCTTGTAGTCTTTTATCAGAATCGTTTTGAATACCCACATTTTGATAATAGGTCTATTCAATAACTTAAATATGCTATCGCACATAGTAATGAAATGTTTGTATTAAATAAATTATTCATAATTTTGATACAAATTATAACACGAAGAGTTATTGATCATCCCATTTTTGGGGGAGGGGGAGTGGCACGTAATGCTCTTAGTCTGATCAGATTATGGTTTTCCCATTTCAATATTCAATAATTATATCAAAATAGCTGTTACACATAATCATGTGTTAAATGTTTATAATTAACAAAACAAAACTTTTGGAAATAGAACTGCAGAAGTCATGGAAGTCGCAAGTATTACTCTCTTTATTCTGATCGCTTGCGACTACGATGATTTTCGACATCACGTATCGGAGGCAACCTCGACGGATGTGGGAAGGGTATCGGACGGTGCCGACGCTGATGTCGGGACCTCGGTAATGCCTCTGGACTTGTTGGTAGACTCAGACACCTCGTTAGGTTTTGTCGGCTTCGAAGTGATGACGATCTGGGATATTGCTACTGACGGTAGGACAGATATGGACAGATTTTTTATAATCAGATTTGCATGATATGAACGGAACATGCAAAATCAATTTAAAGTTCGCAAAACTTAAACTTACAATTTAAAGCAATGATTGCGCCAATTTAAAAGCAAAAGTGTAATTTCAATCTTTGCAGTGTGTTGCTAATTTGTATAGTAAGTATATGACGTACATACTATCATCATTAATAATAATGATAGCACTCAAACTGATTGTTATATATTTTGAATGTGTCTAAGTTTCTTTTATAACGTTGTACATCATGTGTTTCCTTATGACCATGACGCTGTTAGTTTGCCACTGTACATCATATTTTTTGTTAATCACGTTCTTGATACATTTTTTTGTGCTTCATAAAACAGAGTTTCCTCTTATCAATCAAATTGGATTTAGAAATGCTTACAGAACGGCCAACAGACATCATCACAGTTGATCCTGGTGCGTCGCCGAGCTGGGCGTGGCGACCGTTACTGTGGTCGTCACCGAACATCTTCCAGTTAATCTCCGCCGTCGTCGGGGTCGTCGGGATCGTCGGAAACCTCCTCGTCATCGTCGTCCTCTTCAAACATCGCACAAAGCAGCGAACGGTGGACACCCTGATCAGCGCGCTTACCGTGGCTGATTTCCTGACGTCGGTCGCCCTGATTCCCGTGCGGACTGCCCATACGACATCGGGCACGATCATGGGCCATTTATACTGCAGGTAGCCTCCCTGAATTTCGTCCACCCATAGTATTCTAATTTGTGACGAGAGAGAGAGACTTGGAGAGTTGAATTTCAAGCAATAAAGACTAAATATGTCGAAACACATTTATTGCTATGAAGGTGTGTTTTTTTTCCCTTTAACCCTTTTTGCGCGAAATAAACAGCTGCTGTACGGGATTTGTGTGTATTAGCAAACAGCATATGAAGGGTTTGCACACAGCATATGGGAGAGCATTTCGTCAAAACTTCACTGCTTCTTTCAAGTTTCTTTCTTTTTTGAAATTAACTTAACTTCAGGGTGAACTATCCCTTTGAGGCTAAGGGGTAGTGGTAGAGGCAACACCCCACTGTACTGTCTTCTGCATATCAGTGGTATGAACGGGTTAAGTTCAATTCCAAAGCGATCGTTCATTTTTTGTTCGTTGTAATCCTCTACAGGTTTGTGTACAGCGAATGGTACAAGTGGACCGCTTGCCACGCTTCGATCTACTTCCTGACGGCTATCTCCGTAGAGCGCTACATCGCAATCGTGCATCCAATCTACTTCAACCGGCTGGTGACAGCCAAGTCTATCAGAATCAGCATCGTATTGGTGTGCCTACTATCCATACTGACGACGTGGATACTCCCCTACGGATACCAGCTGGACGCGCGCGCGTACCAATGCATCATGACCATCAACACCTACTACCCAAGGTTGTACATGGTGTTGTATCTGGTTTCTATCGAGGTGTTCATCCCAATGGCCATTATGCTGGTGACGCAGATCGCTATTGCCGTCTCGCTGCACCGTCAGGCGAGGTACTTCGCGCGTACTCTCACCTGCACTACAACTGAGGGCGGCGCGTCGTCGCAGCAAACTTTCCACGTCGTCGCTCAAATGCGAGTCCTCAAGATGATGTTTGTGGTTATCGTCATGTTCATCCTAACCTTTGGCCCAATCGCCGTCTACACGTTCGTCAGTGCTGCCAGTGCCACCTTTTACAGCCCACTGTTTAACTTCGTATCTGTGTTAAGCCACTACAACTCGTGTTTCAACCCCATTATTTATGCAGTGAGCAACAATAATTTCCGCGTAGCTGTGAAGGAGCTCTTCACTACCGCGTCCAGAGGTTCGCAGGCTTTTTAGTAACCTTGAACCCGTAAATCTACACAAATTTTACGAGTGCCTCCACTTTGTTTTAAAACACGGCAGTAGGAACGAAATACACATTTAAACAAATCGAACACATAAAATTTGAAGGGAGTGTGTAATAAGCAAGGTAATAATGTTGAAATGAACAGACTAGGGCTCAGTTTCATCAAGATGTGGTTAAAGGTCCTCTGACATGAAAATGTATATTGACTTAATTTGATGCAACTTAATAAAATCACCAACTGTTCAATGGAATTATGTATCCTATATTTTTTCCTCACCACTGATAAGCCCCGTCTCCAGAATATCCTCCAACTCAAGATTCTTCTTGTGACATCATCAAAGGTAAAAAGTAGCAGGATAATGGACAGAATTTATGCACAAACTAAACATTAAAAAGCACAACATCCTTTCTGATACTCAATTTGGCTTCCGGGGAAATGAGTAGCCTTACCCATGCAATACTTTCTTTAGTTCAAACAGTTGCCAAAGCTACTGACCAGTCTTCTAATACGGTTGGTTTGTTCATCGATTTTTCTAAAGCATTAGATACTGTTGATCATGAAATCCTACTTTACAACTTTCCTCACTATGGATTTCGGGGAAAACCGTTGACGTGGTTCAGGAATTATCTTACAAGGGCGCTCCCAGTTCGTTTCACTGAATGATCATTTCTCTGAACCTAAACCTGTCCTTTGTGGAGTGCCGCAGGGTAGTATTCTTGGCCCACTTTTATTCATTATTTATATAAACGACATTGAAACTCATTTGATTTGCTCCAATTTATACTTTTTGCTGACGACTCGAATATATTTTTTCACATAGCGATCAAGAGCAATTGACGCACATTTTAAATAACAAATTGGATAAAAGCAAACAAACTGTCGCTTAATTTAGACAGAACTAGTTACATGCTATTTAGGAATAAGCTTGCGACTTTGCCAATGATATCATTTTTTATGGTACTGTCATTCAAAGGGTCCGATCAACTAAATTTTTGGGGCCAATCATTGATGAAAAACTACCTTGGAAAGCACACATTGACAATATCTGCAAAATCATCGCTCGTAACACTGGTATCCTTAGCAAATTAAGACAATTCCTACCTAGTTATATTATGTTATCCTTGTATTCCACGTTAATTCTTCCTTACTTGAATTACGGACTCATCGCCTGGGGCAGTGCAGCAACTTCCCAAATTAACAGACTCTTTATATTACAAAAATAACAATTCGTATTATTAATAATGCAGATATCCGGGCACACACGAATAATCTTTTTCTGAATAATAAGACTTTGAAAATTAAAGACTTGTATATTTTTCAGCTTGGACAGCGATGTACAAGCTCAACACTAAACAATTACCTATGCCTCTTAAAGACATGTTTGTAAAAAATGATTCAATTCATAGTTACTTCACTCGCCAGGCGAGCTCCTTTCATCTACCACTAAATAGAACATCGTTTGCTCATAAGACGTTCGCTTTTACAGGTCCAAAACTCTGGATTTCTCTTCCAAATGATATTATACAATGCAATTCAATACAATTTTTCAAAAGGAGACTTAGAGGCTTTCTTCTGTATAGCTACTAGATAATTGCATTTCCCAATTGAATATAATTTGAAGCGTGCAACTTTGTTTGGGTACATTTATTTTTTTATTTATATATTTATCATTGTTATGTGTCTTAAAAATGATTTTGTAATTATTTTAATCAGTTGTTAGTGTTGCTGTTTCTTTTTCATAAAATAATAGTTCATGATAATTGCTTTTAATAGGGGGGCCTACAACCTACAAGCTTTGCTCTTTAGTCAGCCCTAGCTCCTTCCCTTTCAATTTGTATTATATAATTCATTGTATTATGCAAGTTTATCTATATGTATGTTAATTTGTGAAGTAAACTGTACGATCATTGTAAAAATTGAAAGAGGAGAAATAAATGAATTTAATTGAATTGAAATTGAATGACAAGATACAGGTGAATGCAATAACGCTTCACTACGCGGGGGGAAAGTTGTGAATACATTCCGAAATTGGTCTATTGTTGACTTTCCGGACAATCTAAGTTTAACGGCGGAGTCTTTTGTGGTATTTGACTCCTCTGACGTCACTGGAAGCGTGCGGGTTTTTTTTTTTCAAATTCTTGTCAAAATGAGATTTTATTGGGGCAAACGAAGGTGAAATTCGTTTCTAGTGGATAATTTTACATAGATTAAGTTCTAGATTAGTGAGAACTTAATTTTCTAATCTAATAACCCTTTAAGGACTACACTAATTTCGAAAGAATACTCTACTTTCAAATCTCCACTTTCTTGCATTTCTAATTCAGCTCCAATTTTATCTTTTTTTCTTTTCTCATCTCAGTCCTTCCATGACTTTACACATGGTGTACCGTAAACCTCTGATCGCTAACTTTGTTAGTACATGTATACTGAACCCTTTCATGCCACTGTAAGACACAGTCAGTCCCAGTGTTGTTGTTTTTTCTTGTATCTACACACAATAGACCAGTTAGTAATTACACCATGGTCGGACAATGCACCGAATAAATACTACTAGACTGCAGACTGGGATTTGTTCATGAAGCTGTGTTGGATGATGGATGTGAATACATTTTACAATGTGCCCAGAACAACATGTCATATCTGCATGATAATGAATAGATACATGGTTGAGTATCTAGTGAATTTTCATTTTACTCTGTGAGTTGTACGATTGACCCGAGGTCATTCGTACCAGCAATAATCTGCTCATGCGCACATTGAAACTTCGAACTCACTTATTGCAATGGCATCGCAATGTTGATACTAATGTACGCACAGTTTGTTGTATAATACTACGTGGAACTGTATTTAGACAAAATTTAAATGTGTTCCATAGTACTTGGTAGGCTAAAGTAATTATTATGTATTGATATAACAAATATATTGATTTTAGCTGAGTGTAATTCATCATGTGTTGACTTTAATAAACCATTTCAATGGAATTTGCACAAATAATAAACATGAGTAGCGTATCGTATGTTATCAATCATATGACACACAGCATAGAGCTGTTTGCTCGCTGCCCTCTCTCGAAAAAGATAAACAAGGTATGAACGGTTCAGTGGCTCAAATAAGAGGTACAAATAAAAATATGATTGTAATCATGCTCCCATTCAGGAATAACAAACTTTACTCGCACAAAAACAAAAGTAGAGTTAGGAACATTGGGCGCCCAAACGAATGAAACTCAGAGAGAGAGCAAAGGAGAAAGCTAAAGAAAGAGGAGAAAAGGAGGGAGAGGTAAGAGAGGGAGAAAGAGAGAGGGGGAGAGCGCAAAAGAAAGAAATAGAAAAGGAGAGAGGGAAAGAACGCGGAAGAGAATAGGAGAGAGGAAAAGGAAGAGGGAGAGAGAAAGGAAGAGAATGAGGGGGAAAGTGGGAAAGAAAGAAAGAGAAAAAGAGGGACAAAGAGAGAGAGAGGGGAGAGAGATAGGAAGAGAGAACGAGAGAGAAGATAATTAAAGGAAGAAAGAGAGAACAAAAGGAAAAGAGAGAGGGGGGGGCAAAGATCGAGTGGTTGAAGGATAGTGTTGAGGCAGAGAGAGAAAAGGGAGGATAAAATAATGAGAGATAGCAATCACATTTCTGAAACATGTTGAAGGTCTGCCATATCGAGGGAGACAAGAAGAAGTGGAAGAGAAAGGAGAAAACGAATAATAAGGTGAGAGAGGGAGAGCGGGGATATATATAGAGAGAGAGAGTGAGAGAGAGAGAGAGAGAGAGAGAGAGAGAGAGAGCGAGAGAAAGAGATAGAGAGGAGGGAAGGGGAGAGGCACAGACAGAATCTGAGGTCTCATCAATATTTCATATTTTAATCAAACTCCTTTAAAATATTTGTATATAAATATGACATCGTATTTGATTTTTTTGTTAAATGTCTGAACTATAAGAGTGCGATAGCTCGCGAGGTGGTCGTGCTTGCAACAGTTTGCACTTCCAATAATGAAGTTCCGTTTTCATAGCTGATCAATATCAGGCCTTTTGTTCAAAGCGCTCTGCTTAATTTCCAAGCGAACCATTAGGTCTAACGGACGTTAGAGGAATTCAGAGTACTGTTCGTGGTCTTCGTTAGAGAGCAGCGGGACACAACCATGGTGAGAAAGAAAACATTAATATATTGCCTTTGAAGAGATTATTGCATCATTTGTGATAATAATCGTTATTACTGTCTTGTTAATAGTTGATCAAGTTCTTTTATGTCCATAGTTGACTTCAATTCTTTTATTGCTCTCTTGTTTATCAAAAAAGTGAATGTACGTTACATTTTGTTTGTAGCGCTTTTATATGAATTATGTTTAAAACAAAACGAACTACATGTGTTTGATATTAATGGATGTTTTGTTTCTCTCTCAAGCCTATTGACTTTTTCTGAAGATATGATGCTACCTCAGTTTTAATTTACATTTTCTTTAATAATTATCGAATTTGATATAACAATGTTTTCGTAGCATTATCATGCGTATTCAGTTATTTTTACATTCATATTAAGACGTAATGAGTTTTTTAATGTCATGAATTCTATTCCAGACTACTAATCAACCATAGTTTGTGAAAATTAGTGACATATTTTGCAATTAAGCACTTAATATACTGCTTTCCCCCATTATCACGATTGTGAGGACCCACGAATGCATGAGGCTGGGCTTCATGCATTAAATGGACGACACACGAAAACAAATTCGGTAAAATCTTACATGTATCACAAGTAATATATCTAGATAGATAGATAGATAGATAGAAAGATAGATAGATAGATAGATAGATAGATAGATAGATAAATAATGGTTTATTGGGGTAAAAACAACAACAGTACAAAACGGAAACACTTCGCTACTCGCAGGCCGAATTTCGTGTGACTTTACCATGTATAATGTAGATAATTATCTATAAACATGTATAAACATTAGAATGAGTAACGGAGATACTGTACATAATTATCTATAAGCATTAGAATGTGATGTACTTTCTACTAAGGGTGATATGAATGTAGTTGTATCTGCATTCATCATATTATTACTAACTTTAGAAATATACATAACAATCTTTACAAATTATGCGCATCTTGTCCAATGTGTCATATAAAACTCACAGGATTGATATCCTTCTTCATTTATATAACGTGATTTAAGAGTTATCTCTTCGATTCCTATTTAACCATACAAAAACCACTAAAAAAGAGTTATGCAACTCAAGTTTGAGGGATGGAATATATCATGTTTCTGGTCTATGAAAACATACTGGTAATGTTGAAACTTTGATTGCTCGTCTTTACAATGAAGTGCCATTTTGGTGTGTAATCATGTAATCATAGAACATGCAGTTTTTCTGGTTTAAAGGGAAAAATCAGAAGTGAAATGTTGCAAAAATGATTTTTTCCAATACCAAAGTCCCCATCATTTTTAATATGTAATAGTCCCGACGTGAAAATGCATATCGTCTATAAATGTCAACTGTGTTGCGCATTACTATGATAAGTATTAATTGACAGTAGCACTATCATGCACCTTTGAAACATCCATCCTCTTCATTGACAAATGCCACCTTGAATGAGAATATTGCGTAGGAACTACATGTTGATCATCCAGAAAACACTATAATCATGATGATGTTTGCAAGGACAGCAGAATAAATAGTTTTGAATGTTTTTTTTTTTTAGGATTCAAGGGTTTTAGTGCGAGTAGGTCCATGCATGCTCATTTTACTTTGCTAGATCATACAATTGGGAATTAGCAGTTGATGACATAATTGGAGAAGTGGTCTCTACCTATTTGAGAAGTTCCTTGATGCAATGTCATAATGATTTTCACTATTATCTAGAACATGAACTTGAAACATTCATTGTCGCTGAGGAAGAAAAGACAATAACAGTTATTTGTCATTTAAGCTACGGATGAAGGGCTTTATGGGTCATTATGAACTTCCAAAGGCAACCATCATTTCACGAGTATTACGGGCCGATACAATATTGTACACAGTTGTAACAATGCTGGTGTGAATGACATGGATTTTCTTACTCATTCAGCTCCATTCAGGACAGTGTCCAAAATGTGAAGAATCGCTCATGTACTGACCGTATTTTGTAGTTGTGGTGAGATTAAAGATCAACATCAGGAAATCATATTTTTGCACCAAAATTTTATAAAAATTATCCCAAAACGAAATGAATTTTATATCATCTTGTAGACAATTTAATTAGCTTTAGTATGATACCTTACATAACGTCTACTGTTGTTAGAAGTGGGTAGAGTATACTAGTACTAGTTACATCTACTTACTGTACATTCCTGAAATGGGAAACTTTCCCCCTGTTTTAACCCTCCTCCTAGCACTCGCCCTTCTCCCCTCCCTTGCTTTCTCATCTACCTTTTCTCTCACTCACCTTCGAACCCCTCTTTCTGGTTTAGTTCGTATTCCGCCCATGGATTTAAGCATAAATATTGGGATATGAATATGTTATACAGGTCATGTGCGCAGTAGAGGGGGGGGGGTGTCAACTAAACCTTTTTTCCTCAGAGAAAGGAGGGTAGGAGTTGAATTTTCATTAATAATGTCTGTATGAAGTAGTCTTTGATGGCAGTGATACCACATTTTCCAAGCCTAAGTATTTTTGGCGAGTATATAGGGACGTTTAGATTCGATACACACGGTCATGATGGTTGCGTGTTAAAGATATGGCGGAAGACCGATATGCGCAAAATGCTGCTTTAGCAAACATCAAAGGTTCAACTTTGGAATACTATAACTGTATATCAGAAAATTAAATGTAATTCATTTTTACACACAATGTAGAACATAAACATAGGTAACATTTTAAAACGTTTCAGTCCATTAGTGAGAAAGTTTTTTTGAATATGAACCAATACGTAATTGAAGAAAATTAAAAATCTTGGAAATTTTGTTTAAAAATGACGTTTTGCCCCCAAATTTCATAAAAATTACCATAACGCCATGTGAGTTTGGTATCATCTTGTAGAGGATTTCATCAGCTTTAAAATGATAACTTATATGATGAAAACAAATATTTTTTTCGATTTTTGAATGGCGGCCGTTTTTCAAAATGGCTGTCGTTGCCTCCCTGAGCAAAATTCAAAAGGGCTCAATATATCCAAATTTGCTTAAATGATTTAATTCTACATGTGTGCCAAATTTGGTAGTTTTAGAAAAAGTGAACAATTATTCAGCTATTCAATTATTCAGTTACTAGGCTGTGAGGTGCTTGGACACAACAAAGTCTGTTAACAACTGTGTCTGATAAAACAGACTACGCTTTGATTACACCAAGGCTTTTCTGGCTCCAGGAGCGAGGATGGGATGAGGTATGTGTTACCAGACATAGTTGATAACAGATTGGGTTGTGTCCATACACCTCACAGCCTCACAGCCAATGAAATTTGCAGTGATGTTATCGAATTCTTCTGCACCTTCTGGGTTAACAATAGGCAGAGAATTTTCTCGTGGATTATTAAACAGCGCATTGCAACAATCAATTTTCGTAATGTATGCACAACTTTAACTCAAAGTGGGTAGTGACATTGTATTATAATCACATGTATCTAGTGATGAAGATTCAACGGGTGGAATGCATGCTGAATATGTAAAGGTGCTAATCGGACAAGCTTTGGAGTTGCCAATACTAACGTATTGTCTGAACGACGTAAATGGAATTTATATACATAACAAAATGATCTATTGCTGTCATCTAAAGCATAACAAACGAACACATACACACGCATGTGCAGTATACACACATATACACACGCATTCACGCCCACGCACGCACACACGCACAAACAACACGCAAATCACACGCACTTTCGGTTGGTAATAAAAAAAAATACGTGTTAATTATGGAAACGATTATACAATGTTAATTGAAATCATATTTCGTTCTCAATTTTGAGAGGTGGTTGTGTCGACGACATGCACTTCGCGCACGAACCATACACCCCCCCCCCCCCCCAAAAAAAAAAAAAAAAAAAAAACATGACAACGGTTATCATGGTTATGTGTGTATGTATCTCATTGTTGGTGCTTTATGCTGAGATATTTTGGGGGCTTGGGGGTCTTGTTCAGCGTTATAGGGATAAATAAAGATAACTGCCTACAGCTCTGGTATCATTATTTCACAGAGCGACGTTCACAGATATGTTTTTTCCTTATTAGTATGAGTTTGGGGTCAAATTACGTTTACAAATATGCAGTAACAAATCCACTTTGTAGCAAGTACTTGCGTATATTGCGTATATAGTTGAATAGCTATTCCCCACATAAAGAATGAGGTTCCACGACGTTAACTACATACCATGCGGCGTTGCTGCATATCATTTTCTTTTCTTCACGGAAACAGATATTAGTATGATGTGTAACAAATCACCTCCTTCAGTTCCTCAGCTCCTAGCCGGATTTGAAATATTTTTAATGTTTTATAATTGTTTACCTCTTAACCAAATACATGTTTTAACTAAATCTTTGTGTTATGTAATACGATCAAAAAAGTAAGAGTAAGAATTTAAAAGTAATTAACCGAGCTAGACCAACTATCATTGACTATTGTCACGTTTTACATTCAGTGTCCGATATAAGCCTAAACAAAGTCATCTTAAAGGTCCCCTGACCCCAAAATATATGTGAGTTCTGCTGGTGTATAATAGTATGTATATTACAAAGTCACTTAGTGTGGAATGAAAATATATTTCATATATTTTTAAATAATTTTTTTTACATTTTTCCTCAGTACTGCTAAGCCCCACCTCCAAAAGTTTCCTCCAGCTCAAGATTCCCACGGTGACATCATCAAATGTAGAAATAAACTGAACAATAGACAAAGTTATGAACATAGCTATTCCTTGCAATGAATACATGCAATTACTTATAATAGCATCACATGGTTGATATATGATGCAAACTTCTTGCTTCTTCCTTGGCAAATTTTGCAAATTTGTGACATAGCAAACAATTATTCCAATATGAAAGGTTGTTAGATGGTATTGTGTAAAGACATGTGATGCTCTTGTCATGCTTGTGAGCAGGTGGAGGTATTCATCGCAATAGCTAGGCATGTGCTTAAATTGTGTCTATTGGACTGCTCATTTCTACCTTTGATGATGTCACCGTGGGAATCTTGAGCTGGAGGAAATTTTTGGAGGCGGGGCTTAGCAGTACTGAGGAAAAATGTAGAAAAATTAATTAAAGATATATGAAATATATTTTCATTACACAGTAAGTGATTTTGTAATAATATATACCATTATACACCAGCAGAAATCAACATATATTTTGATGTCAGGGGACCTTTAACAAAACCTGTTTTTTCTAAGTTTTCAAAGTAGATTAAGCTCATTTTGGAAATGAACTCTTCATGAAGTTCATTGTGGCTTGAACATAATAAATATCTTCTTTTCTCTCTTTTTAGAATATCCTGATACCCGCCATACTTCTTGCTGTAAGCACTGGCTTAGGATTGGTACACGGTGAGTTACGCTTCTCCTCTCAATCCCTTTAAAAAGGTACTGCAACTCTGGTTTGATGAGATATACCGTGTGTCTAAAAAAAAAACACTATACACTTTTGAAATGGCGGCCAAATAAAAAGATATTTTAGTCGGGGGGATATATGTATGGATAGCCTTTGGACTCAACTTTCATATGACACGAAAACCTCTGAAAATGGTTCATGCTTGGATGAGCACTACTCACTTTTGTAAATGGTATGAAAATTAACCTTCCAATTTTGCGAGAGCAAAATTGGAAAGCTAATTCCTGCGCAGCCTAATTCTCATACTCTTTACAAAATTGAGCAATGCTCATTCAAGCAAGAGTTATTTTTTGGTGTCAGATGAAAGTTGAGACCAGAAGCTATCCACACATGTAAGTCATTCTCACCAGAATCAATTTTTTTTTATTCGGCAGCCATTTCAAAAGTGTATATTTTTTTAGACACACGGTATATAGCTTGTTGCTTCACCGTCGTACGCAACATGGCTATCATTAGTAAGCTTGATTATTCTTGCTACGATTTTTTAATCATTGAGTGTGCAATATTCCCGAATATGAGGCAAAGTCACAAATGAAATGTAAAATGCATTTTTTTTTCAACAGCGAAGGATCCATTTCATTTGCAGATCTATGCAATGTGATTTAAACAGAGTCAACGGGACAATGAACGTTCACGCATCAACTTCGTGCAAACTCATTTCATGTGCAAAACAAACGGAAACACAAAATTTTGCAACATTTAATTTTTGACCTTGCTGCATATTCTGGTGATCTGCGCATTCCATGAGTTCGTAATCATTACAAACGATACATTATTATAAATGTCAATAGTCACGCTGTTTTATGATACCACATATAAATACGATAATGAATCAACTAAAGATATATGACCCCTCAAACCTGAGTTGCAGAACCTTTTCAGAGGTTTATTTATCTAAGGATGCCGGTGAAAATATTCCTCAGCAATAGTGTCAACGATGACGAATACGAAAGAAAAAATATAGTATGATCATCTCTTGTTTTACTTACGTGCATAACATGTACGTGTGCTGATAATTGTATTAGTCAACAAAGTGTGATGGCAAAGAAGGATAGTATCACAATCAATTCCATTTATATAACTTGAACTGTGAAATCTGTTTTGTTTTTCTTTTTCTTTTTTTTATTTCATTGGCACTTATTTTTCCTTTGTATATAAAAATTTGTTCCAGACTTGTTGGATCATAATTATGCTCAAGGCTTATACCCGGTGAAACACAATGCGTTGGTAGGCCTATGATAAGGTATGACAACCGTTTCATATAAACAAAGTTGAACTATTTTTTCAGGAAAGAAAAAACTCTTCAGTTGAAATCAACCCACGAAGTTCCATTTCACTTTCAGCAAATAGAACTCCAGAAGAGACATTTCGATTTGTATCTTTGTACCATTCCTGAGACGGATACCCCCCCCCCTCCCCCCCCCCTCCCCCCCCCCCCCCCTGAACATCGTTATCTTGGTGTTAAATTTATCAAAACATCGCATTTTTTTAGCTCTTTTTTAGTACACAATTAGTATCCATCAAAACATTGGTACCAGTTCCTTACCTGGGAAAAGCTCCTGCACATAAAGCATTAATTGTATGTTTGCGATAACAGGTACTTGAATCTCGAAGCATCACACTCAAAATACATACCCGTCAATATGATCAGCAAAAATGCATGATACTAGCATCTAATACGGCGTTCCGACATGCTTTCTTAGGCGTTTCAAACGATACGCGTACGAAACGCGTATAAAATCCGCGTGTGAACGCACTTTAAGCTTCATACCCCCTTGGGATCATAAGCCAAGTTTGTCCGCTCTGTTCCTCCCAAATCTTTGACGTTAAAAGCCGACAATGAAAGTGAGTTACTTAAGCAAATTACCGTGTTTTATTTAATAAGTGCATCGTTGAAATACTCATTATTATACATTGCTCAGTTTCTCAGTGAGTGTCCGTATTATAATTAAGATGACCTATTACGATAACACTATTGGGTCGCGCGCGTGACAACTGGAAAGTATATAGGGGGAATCCCCCACCCCCTGCTGTATATACCCCTGGTTACCTGAGAGAGAAAAAAACTTAAACGGAAATGAAGAAGAGTATGAATCGCTGAAAGGATGAATATGGTGTGTATGGTAATCATTGTTGGACTATTATTTGGGAATAGCAAAACATCGCTCTTTTTGAAATATGATTTCCCACTCGCACTCAAGGCCAGCGGGTGATAGTCATGGTAAAGATACAAGGTCACAAGTAATCTAAAATGACATTAATGAATTATGTCTGCGGAAGGTAGCAACGATGCTGAGGCTATTCAGAATTAGTTTTTTTTTTTTCTTTTTCGAAAGAGCTCTTTAGGATCGAGATTGTTGTGATATCGCTGTCATGACAACCCACCTCACTAACTGGTATCGGGATGATTAAGTTCAGTCGAGGTCAAAGTAATCGGAAAAATGAATAAAACATGATATTGACAAGAAAGTTGTACAAATATTACAGTAGTAGTAGTAGTAGTAGTAGTAGTAGTAGTAGTAGTAGTAGTGTTACGATCAATTCACGCCAGAAAGGATCGCACAAAATGATACCAATATTTAGTTTATGTGTTCTTTATTATATGGGGTATTTCCCCTTTAAAATCAAAACAATTTTTCACAGAGTTTTACAATGGGTTACTCACTTAATCTACGAATATTATACAAGTGAACGTAAGCTTACGGTGCTGGAGGATACTGAAGTCCAATGGATCCACGGCTCTCGCTGATGATCCAGTTGATAATCCGATCCAATATTCCCAAATTATGATCGCAGTGTTAATCCCAATGTTGTACGCTGAAGAGCAGGTATTCCAGATAGTCAAGTCCAAAGGGATGATCCAAGATGGTCAAATATCAATCCATAGAGTATATGGCTTTCACAGGCAGGATCTCATAAGCACTGTTTAACAGGCAAGTAGTTATCCACGTAGAGAAAATCCTCGTATAAATCCACAGGTAAGTATTGGGCCAGGGTCACAACAAAATCTTAGATGCAGGTTACTATATACCACAGGTTACTGAAGCGAGATGACAGGTAAAACTCTAATGCAGGTTATCACAGGTACACGACTGGAGCTAGGATGGTATGTTAAACTCTGTGGTCCTATATCCAAGTCACTCATATATATACTACAATCTGTACATTCTAGAAGGTTCCATTAACTGTGTTTCAAGAAATTTCTCAATACATCCAGTAAGCTCTACATTGTACATATACCTATGCTTGTAAACATGACAATCAATATTGACCTGACCCAGATTACATTGATGAGTCATCACTAGCCCATCTGAGCTCCTTTATTATGCTAATGAGTCTCAGCTAGCTGTAACATTCTTTCATGTAAGTAACATTCCAGACTCTTCTGGGCAGTACACATTGCTAAATGTTTATTTCACCAGTGAGGTATTTCACAAGCACACATAGTGCAGCCAATTCAAGAGCTACACGATAATGACTATATGTATAACTTAAACACATTTGTTACAGTAGAAGTAGTAGAAGTAGCAGTCGTAGTAGTCGTAGTAGTAGTAGTAGTAGTAGTAGTAGTAGTAGTAGTAGTAGAAGTCGTAGAAGTAGTAATAGTAGTAGTAGAAGTAGTAGTAGTAGTAATAGGAGTACTGGAAATGGTTACGGGCTGTGATGATGGCAGAGCTTTTCTACAACTTCTTTTCAGCCAGAAGCACCATGCATTATTACACTGTGATGCCAGTTGCCAGTGGATTGACACACACACAATGGTCATCGTTTTGCTCTAAATTGATTATCTCATACACACATACAAATGTTGAGGTCCAAACTTGTCCAAAAGTGAAAATCTCATTAGATATTCCAACGATTATTCCCAGAAGACTAATCGATGAAATGTCAAAAAAAAAATCTCTAAAAAAATTAACATCATTTTTCAAAAGTGTCAACAGGTTTTTTTTAAAAAACCTAGTATGATTGTTAAAGGTGATATTCATAGGAAATAAAATCAAATAAATATAGTTTATTTTATGATTGAATGAGTTATTAAAGCAATTTATGCAGCTAACATGCCATGAAAGTGCTCAGTTATGTGTTTAATGAAAGTCAAATTTCACTAAATTGACTCTCTTCCTGACCTACGAAATCGCCTGAGGGAAAGTGGCGTTGTGTGTACGTCACAGCCGGGATATGCTTCACAATGACCATTGTGTATCACACCTGTTAATCCACTAGCAACTGCCATCACAGTTTCATTAACAATGCCCGATGCTTCTGGCGGAAAAGAAGCTGCGGATTGGCATGTGTGATGCACAATAACGCCTCCCGTTTCTTACGTCAGACCTAAAGGCCGTTTCGGATGACAGTAGGTCAAATTTGTCCCTGGGAATACGGTGATTGTTTTCACCCTAATTTCGCTTTTTGGAACGTGATATATTGTTTGAATGTCATCCGAGCTCATTGTGTGGCTTATAAGCTTTCTGTAGATGAATATCTTCATATTTTTGGATTTTCTATGAATATCACCTTTAAATGTCGTACATGCTATCGTTATGATATACTGCTTATCCATGCCGAGTTCCATGTCTATTGTAAAAGGGCTACCCTGTTTTTAACCCTGAGTCTTAACATTGATTTCGGAACATTCATTTTCCAGGGAGTTCTAATTGCACGGACGGCTACGGACTCAACTACACCCTGCCGATGGCCGAGCAGTGCCCGGTGCGGATGGTTAGGGGCTCGGAGGTCCAGCTGATCCCCAAGGCTATTCCCTGGACGCTGGGAGGGCTTGTCCGTCAAGGCAACGGGGCGTTCAGGGTGTGCCTCACTCCGCGTAGGTTGGAAGGGTGTAGGGATGGGAAGGGAGAAACGGGCGGTGGCGTAGTGTGCGTGGTTGTGCGTGTTTGTTTGTATCTAAAGTGTACGCGTGTGTGTTTGTAGATCATGTGGGGGTGTGCGTACGTCTGTGGTTGTTTGTGCGTGTTTGTGTTTGTGAAGGGGTGATGGTGGTGGTGATGATGTGTTGTTTGTGTGTTTGCGTGTTTGTGTATTTGTGTGTGTGCGTGTGTTTGTGTATTTGTGTGTATCTATGTGGCTGTATGTATTATTATGTATGTATGTATGTATGTATGTATGTACATGTATGTATGTATTATTATTTTTGTGGCTGTATGTATTATTTGATATGGAACATAATAAAAACTATTGAAAAAAAAAGTATTTATGAAGCGGTGGTGATGGTAGTGGTGATGATGGTGATGATGATGATGACGACGATATTAATGATGATGATGATGATGATGTAGATTAAGTGGATGAAGATTATCACATTGATCATGTTGAAGGTTATTGTGGTGATATCAATGATCCTAATGTCGCCAGCGAATATACTTAGATGCATGTGATGATGCATATCGATTCTACCAGTGTCAACCAAATCAACGAGTGGTGAAGAATCACTTGAAACACGAGTGAGTATAATAGTCTCATGTTTAATTGTCATTAAGGCATGCTGAAATATGTATGCAATAAAAGTGAGCCAGCAGAACTGGTGGTGGTATTTAAATTATGCATCACAACAGCGGCCTTCAGAGATAGTCTGGTATATAATATGGTTTCTGCTTTTCATAACAGTTTGTTGGACGCAGCCATGTCATGACGGCTGGTGTGAGGAGACCGTGGACAGCTACAAGTGTCACTGCCCAGACGATTCAACTGGGGTCGACTGTGAAATAAGTGAGCAATGTTTCTGCTTTCCTTTGATTCTCCTCTTCTTCTTCTCTTTCTTCTTCACCCTCTTCTTCTTCTCCCTCTTCCTCTTCTTCTTCCTCTTTTTCTTCTTCTTTTTTCTTCTTCTTCTCCTTCTTCTTCTTCTTCTTCTTCTTCTTCTTCTTCTTCTTCTTCTTCTTCTTCTTCTTCATGGAACGAAAAAGGATATGTCGTTCGAAATAAGAAATGTGGGGGCAGAAAATAATTGTTATATTTTGATAAATATTTTGATAAATACCCGGTAAGCAGTATATTGCAGGAAATGGCAGGTACAAATCCCGACTGGTTCCAAGATTTTTCCTGACTTGTCCTTCATTCATGTACAAGATAGAGCACGCTATCCTTAGTACTGGGTGTATGCTTTAAAATTCTTTGTGAAGATTTTCTTCTGTTATTCAGAGGAAGGAACTGCCTCATTAGAAATTGTTTTAAACACATGAATGTCTTAAATTTTCATGAGGCGGCGGTCATGAAAGATCAAAGGAAGTATATCAGAGCTCAGTCCATCCAAGGAGGTGTTAGGAAGGAGAAGAAACTCGAGCATTATACATTCAAACATCGATGTGTCCCAAAGCGTGCTCATGAATGTCAGAAATCATTCTATTAATCATGACAATGCTTTCATGTTCCATGTGCCGGGCCGGCATTTAGCTGTTGTCCAATTGAAAAGAAAATTCTTTAATCGCCCATTTGTGTCTGAGAACACATAATTATTCAGCAGCGTGGCACATGGGTTCAAAGAAAGAAAGTTGCTTCATATTCTTCCATAACACATCCCTGGTCCATCCATGATAGGTTCATTCAACCTTTCCCTACTGCCACTTAGTACAAAGGGGTTACTTGGAGGCAGGGCGTCATTATCAATCGGTTTTGGAGGTGCGGAGCCGAGAAAATCTGACTTTGTAAACCCGAAAAAACGTGCTTCAAAACTCTCGTAAATTTATATATTTCCGCCAAACCATATCTCACGAAAATTTGACATGTAGAGGAAGTATCAAGAAATAATGTAAGCTAATAATATTTCGTCATGACTTATGCGTTTTCACATCAAGCGCTATATCTGAGAATTGAGAAATGGCGAGTTATTGCTGGTTTGACGAATGCGCATCACATATTTTCTTGAATTTTTCTCTTCAATATTTCAACACACACATGTGGCTTGAAATGCAAATGGTTGGTATTCATAGGAACATGATGGTGATTGATCGAGTCATTAAAACATTGCGAACAATAGAGAGAAGAGCAGTGTTTTGTTGAAAGTAAATCTTACTGGCTTTTAAACAAAAATGTTGTTAGAGAGGGAAAGGTAAGGTCATAAAAAAATAAATATATCTTGCTAGATTTCGAAGACTTTCTCTGCGTGAAAATGTAATTTCACTTGTTTTGAACAACTGTGCCAGATATTGCTACAGACCCAAACGACATGGTAGAGATAGCAGTTCCCACCACATCTGCATACACACAGACTACTCGTGCAGACATTGTATCCACTGGGCCTACAACTACCAACACCCTCTCCACAACTGAGATACCTCCTACGCTTTATGTGGAAAAACTTACAGTGATAACTACGCCTGCAGCGGCGACAACACCAGCAACTACACCAACAACGACACCAGCACCAATAAATCCTCCACCCGTGACAACTACACCACCGCCGACAACTACTCCATCACCGACAACTATACTACCACCGACAACTACACCACCACCGACAACTACAGCACCACCGACAACTACACCACCACCGACAACTACACCACCACCGACAACTACACCACCGCCGACAACTACACCACCGCCGACAACTACACCACCACCGACAACTACACCACTAACAACTACACCACCACCGACAACTACACCACCGCCGACAACTACAGCGCCACCAACAACTACACCACCACCGACAACTACACCACCACCGACAACTACACCACCGCCGACAACTACAGCATCACGGACAACTACATCATCACCTGCAACTACAGCACCACCGACAACTACACCACCGCCAACAACTACACCACCGCCGACAACTACAGCATCACAGAAAACTACACCACCACCTGCAACAACCAAACCTAAAACAACAGCGCGACCACCACTACCACCCACAACTGCCTCTGCGGGGGTGCCGAACGCAGGTAAACACAACTGAAATATATTGCCATGGTTACGATAAAAAGAAAATAGCCCGTGATTTTTGTGTATGAATCTTGGGTGATATCAAAAACTGTCTTAGCCTGGTCAGGTGGCATTCTGAAGACCGATTTAACTCAAAAACTGTGCCGATAGGCCAATCAAAGTATTGAATCGTAGAGGACTTAAGGCTTAAAGTGCGGCTAGTGCAATATTTCACCATTAATTCTCACAAATCCAATAGGGCAGCATATTGTCTGGCACGCAAAGGAGTGCGTTGCACAGGGAAAGTTAAAATTACGATTTGCATCGCGATTTGAATAGGAACATTTTTTACAATGAAATGACATTCAGTTTTAAAGGTTTTAATCTTTCTTTTTTTAGATAGTTTTTCAATTTTGATAGCCAAATAGTGATCATTATCGTATGCATGTTGATTAGGCATGTTAGGTACAGCATGTATGACGATTAAATGAATGAATGAATGAATGAATGAATGAATAAATGAATAATTGAATGATGAATAAATTAATAAGTCAATTGATAAAATAATTATTTCTAGTTTCTAGTCACTCTCTGTTTCTCTGTCTGTCTGTCTCTCTCTCTCTCTCTCTCTCTCTCTCTCTCTCTCTCTCTCTTTTCTTCGTCTAATCCCCATATCTTCGAACCTTCCCTATTTCTGCCTTCCATTTAGTTTCCATTACAAGAGGCAATCGGATAGAACTAATCGTGTATTTGCTATTACAGTCATGACAATATGTTGATTAATGATGTTGCACATCATGGTAAAAATTTGTTCTGCAATCACGTTTGAAACGTAAAACTGAATCTTGTGTCATATGCCAGTGTCGACACTCGAATGGAATTGCAACATCGTCACGTACGCCACTGCTCTGGAAACGTGCGAGTCAAGCGCGCTCAACATGGTCGTCCCTCGCGACGCACAGTTCATTGCGGACCTGATCGCGGCGTCCGTGGAGCAGTGCCCTCTTGTCGGCGCCGCCTACATCTACGTCTGGCTGAGGTGCAGCAAGACGCCTGACGCGGACGGCACGAGAAACTGGATATGTACGGTCCCTGACGCGACCGCACCGGGCGGCTACGCGACAGTCCTGCTGGACGAGCTGTACGGCAATGATCCCCCAGTGGGTAGGTAGGATCAAGGATGTTTAAAGGGTTACTAAATTAGTAAAATAAGTTCCCACTAATCTGTGTAAAATTATCCACTTGAAACGAATTTCACATTCGTTTGCCGCAATAAAGTCTCATTTTTAAGTCTCAAATTAAAAAAAAAAACACGCCTCCAGTGACGTCAGAAAAGTCAAAATGCCATAAATGCCAACGACGTGAATAAAATATTTCATTCACGCCGTTCAAACAATAGGTTACCAATGGGAACCCTAAAGCTTGTCCGAGGTTTGTCCGCTATCATGCTATGCTTTTTCACTATTCCATTCATTCATTCATCTATTCTTTCATTCTTTCATTCATTCATGCATTTTTTCATTCATATATTTATTCATTCTTTCTTTCATTCATTCATTCATTCATTCATTCATTCATTCATTCATTCGTTCTTTCTTTCATTCATTTATTCTTCTTCTCCCCCGCTATCATGGCGGCCTCGACCGTAACAACCACAGACTGGAGGAGTGCGCAGAATAAAGAATTGGACGGCTGCCTGACCGTCAAAACGGACTGGGACGGGACAAAGTTCTACTCTGTTGACTGCGAATCTATCATAGGCATCGCCGCTTGTGAGCCACCCATCGCGTAAGCCTGTGGTGTATGAGCCCATTCGTTCAGTGCTGAGGCCCGTATCACAAAGAGTTGTTATCGATTGCACGATCAAAAGATCAATCGTGATTTATCGATCGTACGATTGAGATCAATATCGCAAATCCATGTCACAAAAAAACAAAGAACCTACAATTGATTTCGATTGTAACTTGCAATTGATATTGATAGTAGCGTGTGTGGTTCTATCGTAACTGTATGATTGATTGCAAAATAATCATGCATAGGCTTGGACTTGCAGTGGATAGAAGGGATGGTTTGTGAAACGGTGAGTTGGAAAATATAGCAACTGAGTGATCGATCGCCAAGTTGGAGGAGAGGAACTGTGAAAAAAAGTATATGTACATGCACAATTATAAACACTGACAACACAATAACGAATAACCTGAGAAATGTACGTCTATAAATATCACTTCTTTTAACATTATTTTTTAGAAGCAGACCAACAGGCATATAGAATCACAATTTGCTTATATAATTTTGTATTGGGTTTATTAGACATCACTCGATTTGTTAACGTACAGATGTATGATATATTCATTAATGTATCACATTTAGTGTACAAAAGTTTACTTGGTAAATATAAATGTATACGCCATACTCTGTTTTATAATCATCAATACTTTGATCGATTCATCGCTTCAACACGACTCCGTTTAAACGATATAACCTGTTCATTTTCCATGTCCAATGAATAATGACTATTCCATTTTTTGTATTCTTGGTTTTTTTTTTCTGTCTTCACATGATGTGTATTATGTACCAAGAAATCTTGCATGTTTGTTATGCTATTTTGCCTTGAAGTACATATTTGATATATTTACCTTAATTCTGGCTGTGTATGTATGTGCATCTAGACACTTACGAATAATAAGTATTTCCAACTGTCTTGTTCATAAACATCACACAATACATAATCTATACATTCGTAAATATTAATTTTCCATCTCTATATACCTAAGACCCATTTTATAGTGTTTTTGGTGAAATGAATATTTATATCTTAATGCATCCATGCACAAACATGTAACAATCAATACACATTGGTCACCTTGATTACTTTTTAAGATCCTCTCATTTCTCTCCGATGTTTAAAAATGTGATTGTATTTGTGCAATCTAGTTTGACACTAATCATCTTCTTATCATGCTTTCATTTTACGATACGATACGATAAAGTACGCTCTCAATAGACCGGTCCGTAATTACACCATGGATGAACAATCCACTGAATAAATACTACTAGACTGCTGACTGTGATACTTTCATGAAACTGTGTTAGGATATGGATGTAAAGACATTTTACAGTGTGCCCGGAATAACATGGAGGAATGTTCTTTCACTACCTTTCCAGAGCTGAATAGTTGTTTACATATCTGCATGATAATTTACTTGAAATGTGGTTGACTATCAAAGGAATTTCAATTTTTCTCTATGAGCATGATGAGTCGTGTATTTAACCTGAGGTCCTTTTGTACCAACAGTAATCTGCTCATGGGCAGATTGCAATTATGAACTGGCTTATTATTGTACAACACAGAGTTTTGCCAACTCGGTTTTAATAGAGTACCGAAGTGTGATGTCATATCAGCATGATAGACCAGTTTCGTTATGTATGCAAATTTTATTCACGTGGGTCAAGCAATACGTTACTTATGGCATGGACCTATCATGGATGGACTGCGCTCGGATAGACTTCCTTTGATCTATGAGGTCCGCCGCCTCATAACAATTCAAGACATTCAGGTGTTTTAAACAATTAGC
This sequence comes from Arbacia lixula, assembly GCA_963669155.1. Taxonomy (NCBI): domain Eukaryota; kingdom Metazoa; phylum Echinodermata; class Echinoidea; order Arbacioida; family Arbaciidae; genus Arbacia; species Arbacia lixula. The sequence goes on along the minus strand of OZ022590.1, from coordinate 7,963,837 downwards.
TGTATTTCTAATTAGGTAGTGCCTTCCGCTGAATAATAAAAGACAATCTGTTTTGAGAAGCATGTCAACCGTTCAGCCTTCGCTGGGAGCTCGTAGCTGATCTATTTACACACACTGTGAATTAGTTTTGGGGTGAGCGAAGGGGAATTTTGAAAAAACTTGTAGAAAGAATTTGGTCCGTAACTTTTCCGGACACCTCCGCACACGAAATTGAGATTGTTTCCATGAAAGATTAAACACTCAATAAACAATTTACAAGATATTTTTAAGGAAATATGATTCGGAAATGTGCGATATGGAGGCATTTCTCTGGCATGTTTTCTACAGTATTCTCCTTTTATCACAAAAACGAAGCAACAATATAATCTGAAATTCACAGAATCGTATCTTTATAAGATGTAATACTACTGCACATGCACTTCAGTTCATGAAGTGGTTCTGAAATCTTCTGCGCATACAGAATATATATTCCTCAAAATGCATCCTACATTTTGTCATGCTTGTTTGGCGGCGGATCTCCCTCGATCAAAGAGCCAAACGCGTCAAATATTCCATTGTGATATCAATGCACGCGACTGCTGTAGGAATAAATTACACTTCGTGCTGACTCCATTCCTTACACCTCTCTGCTTATGGTAACCTAGCTTGTCCGTGGTTTGTCATGTCTGTTCGAGCAGCAACAAATGATAGATTCAGAGTGCGTTCCATCCATTAAAATTGAATCACGAAAGACAGGTGAATGTAATAAGCGTTTCCGTGGCAGTTAGGAGGAAAATTGTGAATACATTACGAAAATGGATTATTGTCAAGACAACTGGTTCTAAACTATGCGGGTAGAGCAAGGAGCGGAGATCACATCGGGGACTCTTATAGAGTAGCGAAGTGTGACGTATTTAGAACATTATTGTTAAGACAACTGGTTCTAAACAATACGGGTAGACCAAGCAGCGGTGATCACAACGGGGATTGTAGTTGAGAATGCAGGTCACTAAATATCGGACCTCTAAACCTCTCACTGGAATGAGTTTGTTTAGAGCCATTTGTCTTGACAACATGCTCATATGACGACACCACTTCGGTACTCTATTGGAAGTGCCCGACAATGGCCCGGTAGACAATATCGGACCGGTAACATGATTTTGTTTAAAACCAGTCGTCTTGGCAACATGCTCATATGACGACATGACTTCGGTACTCTATAGGTAGCAGCATGGAGCGTGTTGCTTTGCTGGGCAAGCAGATAGCAAAAGATTATGCGTCATGTTGCTACCTATTGGAACCGAGTTGGCCAAACTCTGTGTATAAATGGCTCTGTTGTATACACAAACGTAATATTGTATATAATTATATATATACAATATATATAATATATATAATCAAGTATGTATATATGATATATATAATATATATAATATATATATAATTATATATCTAATTATATATATTATTACATAATGTGTTGTATAGTGGTACTGGTAACATTCATGTAATAACATGGATGTGTTAGGAAGGTGAAACAACTCGAGCATAATATATTCAAAACTCTGTATGGATACTAAAGCGTGGTAATTAATTTCCAAAGCATTCCACAATCACTATAATGCTTTGATGTCCCATGCGCGGCACCGACATTTAGCTGCTTTCAACTTGGAAAGAAATATCTTTTTATTCCCTGTTTTGTCTCTCAAAGCAGTGTTTCTTCAGGGATGTGTTAGGAAAGGATATGAAACAACATTCTTTCTTTGAGCCCATGCGTGGCACCGCCGAAAAATTGCGTGGTCTCAGCATGTGCTTTTCACGTGTTTTAACAATAACGAACACGATTGCCTAGCAACGGTTTCTCAGAGAGAACAAAAGAAATGTAGAGTCTTATTTCGCTTGTCCACTTCTGTTGGATTGCATCAATACTTTTGTGAGGAAAAGAGATATCAGCGAACAAAAATAAACAGTTTTTTAAAGTAAAATATCTCATTTGCACGCAAATTCACGCATACTCTGTTAATGAAAGTAAACAGCTTAATATATGATTTTGATAATGATTGAATCCGACATTTCCGGAAATCTCCGGAAAGTGAAGAAATTTGTTAATTATGTAAGTAAGAATATTATCTTATATCTCCGTTTGTGCATCATTCAACAATTATTTAGAAGAAAAACGAATACAGGATCTTTAGAGGTGTTGCCCCTTAACTTTCTTGAAAATTGCAAAAAAATGTGATAAGAAACACAGCTTCGAGAAACAAAACAGGCAATTAAAGATACTGCTTTCCAAGTTGACGATAGCAAAATGACGGTGCCGCGCATGGGACTTCAAAGCATTGCAGTGATTGTGGAATGCTTTTGACATTCATTAGCACGCTTTAGTATCCATACAGATGTTTGAATATATTATGGTTGAGTTGTCCCTCCTTCCTAACACATCCCTGGTTTCTTATCACATTTTTTGCAATTTTCAAGAAAGCTTTGGGCAACACCACTAAAGATCCTGATCTGGGTTTTCTTCTAAATAATTCCTATTTGATACACAAACGGAGATATAACATAATATTCTTACTTACACAATTAACAATTTTCTTCACTTTCCGGATTTTTCCTGAAATCTGGGATTCATCTTAAGCTGTGTATTTTCATTAACAGAGTTTGCGTGCATTTGCGTGCAGCTGGGATATTTTACTAGAAAAAAATGTTTATTTTTGTTCGCTGATATCTCTTTTCCTCACAAAATTATTAATACAATCCAAGAGATCTGGACAAGCGAAATAAGACTCTATATTTCTTTTGTTCTCTGTGAGAAACCGTTGCTACGCAATCCTGTTCGTTATTGTCAAAACACCTGAAAAGCAAACTACTGAGACCACATAGTTTTTCGGCGGTGCTACGCATGGGTTCAAAGAAAGAAAGTTGTTTCATATCCTTCCATAACACACCCCTAGTAATAAGTACACACGCAAACGCTGAGGCAATTTTAGCTTATATTAAATACATAAACAATGCCCATGCATGTATAATACTATTTATTTATGATTTATGTCGTTTTCTTATTGCTCTTTATGTGTAGTAAAATTGTTTTCTAAAAAAAAATGAAGATTCGTATGCTTCGATTAAATAATTTCGGCTTAGAACCCGCCAAGTGTGGTCTGAATACGTTTAGTTTTGGGAGCTCAACGAAGGTGCTCTCCCTTCGTGCACATTTAAGTTTACAACAGTTGAGTTTGGTTATGCGGTTTTCTTTAGCAGACAATCTGTATTTTTAAGGTGCAGATTGCCCTGCCATGTGATATATATCATTATTTAGTCTATTCATCCTAGCAAATGGCACTCTTTTTTACGAATCTACCGTGTTGGTACTTCATTTCTTTACCAATTCTCTATTTCATCAGCATGATATGTTGTGTTGAGGTTATGTAAGTAGTGTTTGTGGAACGGATGTTTAAGGTCATGAGACACACCCATTTTCATCAAGTAGTAGTAAAGAAGGAGAAAGTGAAAGATGAGAGAATAACAAGAAAGAAAAGAATGATAGAAAAGAGGGCAAGTTAAACAAAATCACGAATAAAAGAAAATGAGTTAAATGAGAAGGCAAAAAAGATGGACAAATATTTAATAGCTTTGTCATCAAGTCCTGATTGATGAGACTTTGGCGCCCTATGACTTGATCCGAGTGATGTGGAAGGCTTGTCTTTGAGATGTAGCGAATGACCATCGGAACCAGTGTCAACTCTCGCGATACAATTGGCATGGAGATATGCAGTATGTCAATTGGAATTTTCGAGGTTCCCTGTTTGGTGGGCGTCAAAGATGAGACTTTGTCGTAGGAGTGGGCCTCTCCGTCACCCCTGGATTTATATTTCTACGAAATGTCTAGGCCAATCATTTCAGTATATCTACCATCGACCTAAAGTGCAAGTGACGCATATGAATTCAATTCCGTTATGGCATACTGATGACTGATTCAGCATTTGTGAGTGAGTCCCATGGTGTATTAAATGTGAACATTTTTTAGGAAAATTAAGAAATGGACCCTCCTAAAATGCCCTCATTACACACTTGTAGTCACATCGTTCCCAGAAACTCTATTGCGAAGCTTTGTAAACAGTTTCTTGAAAGCGGACTGAAACTCTGGATACTGCCTGGCATATACAATGAGATTCACAGCTCCGTTGAAATTTTCTACAACATTGAAAATAATGATCATCACTCGCTTTTGCGTATCTAAGATTTCATACTGTCATACGTTTGTGCAAGTAGAATCATCACTAATTGCGTAGGCAACCGACACATGGTGAAGCAAAGGACGATGATTGTGATTGCCCGAGTCGCCTTAAGGCTACCAACCTGGGCCGGTTGTGTGTTAGGTATGTCTCGCCTGTGTATCACATTGATTTGATTGGCTATCTTCTTGACACGAATGAAAAGGACAATGTTAATTGTCAATCACCTTTTTATTTTTTTTTTGTGCAAAGATGTTTTCCTATCCGCTGCCTTTATTACACAGAATATACGCATATGTTGGGAGAAGAAATATTTAATGACGTCGGCGACCTTCTACAATATACATGATATAACAAATCATTATCTTCATTTCCATTTTTTTGCACTAAACGCAATCTTCGTTTTTATTTTTTAGCCAATTCATCCCCAGGCTGCCTGAAGCGATCTTAGAACTATTTAAAGTAAAATTGTTTTCGAGATGCAGACGAGAGATCATCTCTTGTCGACGGTGCCCTTTCCCTTCCGTCGCAATAGTTTCCCGCTCTCATGAATACTGAGCTCAGTTTGTGATGGCTGTTGCAAAAGTGAAGTCGTGAGATTCCTGGCGTGCGCTCAAACGTTTTTCAACAAAGAAGGCTTATCATTTGGAGACTAACAACGACATTGAGACATTCTTCTTTAATCAGTTGAAGAACTTGTACAATATTTGCCCAGATTAATGATTTGTATCGCCTTTTCTCTACCAGTTTCTACTAGCTCAGTGATGATATTTGAATTGTGAACAGAAAATTGCCACAAGCACATTTCACGGAGTGACAAGCCAGGACAGCAGTAACATGGGCCTTCGTCTGATTTTTTTCTTGGTGGTTTCCATCCCTCTCTGGATTATCAATGTCGCAGGAAACCTTTTCGTCCTTATAAGTGTGTGTCGGGATAAGGTAATTCGCAGACCAACACTCTACCTGGTGACCTCACTGTCCCTTGCCGACATCAGTTTTCCTCTTCTGGGCTTCGCTCCCGCATCGTACATGATATTTGTTGAAGATGAGTTAACCTGTAGCCCGCGTGGGCAATTTGTCTTATTCGCCCTATATGATATTACTATAACGAGTTCAATCGTACATTTGGTTGTGTTGACCTTAGAAAGATACTGCTCAGTCGCCTGGCCTGTGTTTCATCGGAATTGGCTTACAGCTAGGAAGGTTCTTGTCATTACTTGTGGACTGTGGCTGTTCAGTATAACTCAAGAAGTTTCAATGTATCCATTTCCGCCCAGTATCAATAACGCTAGCGCGGCTTCGTGTCTGACAATTCCAAGTCACAGAAACATCCTCACATTGAACGTGTATTTGGGGGTGATAGTACTCTCCCTGGCCACGGTTAACATTCTCCTTTTCATTCGCGTTAAGAAGATAGCCAAACAAGTCAATGTGGCGCACAGACGAGACCTACCTAACGCACACCCGGCCCGAGTTGGTAGCCTTAAGGCGACTCGGGCAATCACAATCATCGTCCTTTGCTTCACCATGTGTTGGTTGCCTACGCAATTAGTGATGATTCTACTTGCACAAACGTATGAGAACGTAGATACGCAGAAGCGAGTGATGATCATTATTTTCACTGTTGTAGAAACTTTCAACGGAGCTGTGAATCCCATTGTATATGCCAGGCAGTATCCAGAGTTTCAGTCCGCTTTCAAGAAACTGTTTACAAAGCTTCGGAATAGAGTTTCTGGGAACGATGTGACTACAAGTGTGTAATGAGGAGGGTTCATTTCGTAATTTTCTTCGAAAATGTTCACATTTAATACACCATGGTACTCACTCACAAATGCTGAATCAGTCGTCAGTATGCCATAACGGAATTGAATTCATATGCGTTACTTGAACTTTAGGTTGATGGTAGATATACTGAAATGATTGGCGTAGACATTTCGTAGAAATATAAACCCAGGGGTGACGGAGAAGCCCACTCCTACGACAAAGTCTCATCTTTGACGCCCACCAAACAGGGAACCTCGAAAAACCAATTGACTTACTACACATCTCCATGCCAATGGTATCGCGAGAGTTGATTCTGGTTCCGATGGTCAGTCGCTACAGCTCAAAGACAAGCCTTCCACATCACTTGGATCAAGTCATAGGGCGCCAAAGTCTCATCAATCAGGACTTGACGACAAAGCTCACGCGAACTCTCGAGCAACAGTGGAAAGGTTGAATGTGCGGATCAGAGGCAAGTACTAAAAAAAACGTGCAAAAAGGACTCTATATAACTATACATAAGGTGCACCCAATAAAAACGATTTGGTTGTTGATGTCTTTAAGCCTCAAGGTCATTGCACTTTTTACCAACGGTAGAAATATTTCCAATACATCAGGTCAGATATTAAGTTACTGTATAAAGGACCTGCACTGTATAAAGGACTTGCACAGGGGGGGGGGGGGGGGGGGTCACTTAGTCACTTACACATTTGCGTGATTTCTTTTTCATGTTTTTTTCTCAAATGTGTTTTTTGTAGTCTTTGCTATTGTTATCTTCGATATTTGTATTAATTGTATTTGAATGTTACATATTATATATTTTGATATTTTAAAATTATTTGTATCACAGGGCTCCTTTGGAAAGCAGTCCTAGAGACTGAGAGGACTACCCTGTCTAAATAAAACGTGAAATAAATAAAATAAATAAATAAACAACAAAAGGAATTCGATCATTAGAGTAGAAAAGCAGCATTTCTTTCAAACTTGGTGTTATATAAAATGTCGACAGATATATGCATTCCACTTGGGAATTATATTAGTGACATACATGGTAGTGCTTCTAATTTTCGCAAATAACGTGGGCCTTAACATGTACCTCATGGTTTTAGTACGAAAATCGGGGAGACATTGGTGTATAAATATTGTCGCGGCAAGTATATAAGTACACATTGACATTATAAAAAAAGAACGACCAAATGCCTAATAATTGCTTAATGTGTTGTTGTTTTGTATTTGTAAAAAAAAAATAGAACGGGAAGTTACAAAAGCGAAATCAAAAATACATAATTATTAATATTCGGTACAGCTCGTGTACAGCTCTTGATGTGAATAATATACACATTAACATTTTTATGCACTTAAAATACCAATTTGGAAAAAAAAAGTCTCAGGAACTATGGCAACGACAAAGCTGGAAGAAATTATTAACGCCGATAGTATTAACTGGCATGATGTGGTAACAGAATACTTACAATAAATGATGATCATTGTAAAAGGGGGCAGACCAATTAGGACGAAAGTCTACGTCAGAACAGGGATGTGTTAGGAAGGAGGGACAACTCAACCATAATATATTCAAACATCTGTATGGATACTAAAGCGTGCTAATGAATGTCAAAAGCATTCCACAATTACTGCAATGCTTTGAAGTCCCATGCGCGGCACCGTCATTTTGCTATCGTCAACTTGGAAAGCAATATCTTTAATTGCCTGTTTTGTTTCTCGAAGCTGTGTTTCTTATCACATTTTTTTGTAATTTTCAAGAAAGTTAAGGGGCAACACCTCTAAAGATCCTGTATTCGTTTTTCTTCTAAATAATTGTCGAATGATGCACAAACGGAGATATAAGATGATATTCTTACTTACATAATTAACAAATTTCTTCACTTTCCGGAGATTTCCGGAAATGTCGGATTCAATCATTATCAAAATCATATATTAAGCTGCTTATTTTCATTAACAGAGTTTGCGTGAATTTGCGTGCAACTGAGATATTTTACTTTAAAAAACTGTTTATTGATATCTCTTTTCCTCACAAAAGTATTGATGCAATCCAACAGAAGTGGACAAGCGAAATAAGACTCTACATTTCTTTTGTTCTCTCTGAGAAACCGTTGCTAGGCAATCGTGTTCGTTATTGTTAAAACACGTGAAAAGCACATGCTGAGACCACGCAATTTTTCGGCGGTGCCACGCATGGGCTCAAAGAAAGAATGTTGTTTCATATCCTTCCATAACATATCCCTGGTCAGAAGCGAGAAAAAAAACACAACGGTTTTCAAAACAAGTGCAGAATCATCGCATGTGTATGATTTCAGACGCTTTGGTATAGACCAAAGCTATTCCAATTGTTTTTTACCGCCTACTTACATTTATTTAGAGTTTCTGTCAACTAAGAATGCTCATTTGTGTACATGATGCTGTATAATGGAAAGACGTGTAACGCGTTTTCCTGGTGGTCCCTTACACTAGAGATATGACGGCGTCAGAATAGATGGAAGGGCTGTGACTAATCGACCGAACGAGCAGATTTTCTGAACATCCGGTGGAACAATTGTTCTAATTTTAAGACGAATCTTCATATCTTTATTCTAGGTTTATTTCTTTATATTATTATTATACTTTGCTTTATTATAAAACATTGTATCAAAACACTCAAACATCAGTGCCGGTAATTTGATGACATGGACGACGCTGCGTTATGTGCATACGCATTGCTGTTGGTCACGTAGCTGGCTGAAACAGGACGGTTCTGACCAATAGGGAAATGCTTAAACATGTGATTCTGATCATCTCTCTGGAAATAAACTACGTTACGTTCAAGTAATCTTTTAATACATACAAAACTCATAACATCATACATGGGGTATTATGCGTAGATAGTGGGGAAAAGAATACATTTTCTGCGTAATCTAAACATCAAGTGATCTGATCGATTACTAGTCATGCTAGTATAATATCAGTACCGTGCTGATATATTTTTTACCAATATCAATATCCTTAAATCAGTGTAATCAAAATCAACACTAGGGCAATACTATGATGGAATATTACATCGAAACCAATTGAGCTATCAGAACGAGCACTATATTGAAAGCATACCACTATTGGTACAGTCCTAGAACAATCACCAGAAAGAGATCATCATTAAATGAAATTGACTCATTTATTGTCTACTCGAGAAATTTCGCTGTTGAATGATATAAAGTAATATAAAGATATATGTTTTTACTTTTTTATACATCCATTTAACTTGTACAATTCTTTTTTTATGACGATTACATGGAGCAATTAGGCAGCAGAGACTAATTACGGCATGCTTAATAGGGGAAATTTGCAACATCTCTCCTTGGTTATATGATGATCAATATGAGCAATGTGACGAAAGCTGTACAGTGTAGTTTAAGTTTGAAGTTATATTTCATACTCTGTTACGTGTGATTTTTTATATGCACTTAAAATATAATTCATGTCAGAAATCAATTTTGATGTATGTGTTATATATATAGTTATACATTATCTTGTATCTTGTATCTTGGTGGTTAGTCGTCTGCATCTTGATTACAAGAAGAATGTGCAGAACGAGCAGGAGAAGCCTCTACCACACCCTTTGCTCTTCCTTTTTGGCATTGTAAAATAATTAATTTTCGTAGAGCACAGTTAAATATGTTCAGCAGCGATTCAGAGTCATGTGGTACAATCTAGTAGTTGTCCAACAGGGATCAAGCATGAGAAAGTCGATTCTGCATCTAGGTTACGCAACTGTAAGTAACACTACGTAAATGAACGCTAGCTCTACGCAAGTAGACGCAAGTGGATATGTCAATGTACGTAACACTGTACTGTCACACGCGAGTCACAATTTCTTGTTGGTGAAACCTGGTTAGGGTAGCGTATTATTAAGTAGACATGGCGCAGAGTAACGTAGTGTTGCGTAGAATTGCGTACCAACGGCGTTCCAATGCTCTACGCCGAGGGTCCGTGAAAAAAAATTAAACATGTTTAATTTTTCTTGCGCATCCTTTTGCGTCACTCAGCATATTGTAACGTAGGATTTCGAAGGCACGCCTATAGTACGTAGTCGCTACGCAACAATACGTTGCACCAGGGATGTGTTATGGAAGGATATGAAGCAACTTTCTCTCTTTGAACCCATGTGCCAAACCGCTGAAAAGTAATAGTGTTCTCAACAGGTGTTGTTCAGGTGTTTGAACAATTATGAACATGATTGCGTGGCAACGGCTTCTCAGATAGAACAAAAGAAATGTACAGTCTCATTTCGCTTGTCCCGCTCTGTTAATGGAATTAATACTTCCATGAGCATAACATGTATCAGCAAATACAAATAAACAAGATTTTTAAGTAGAATATCTCCGCTGCACGCAAACACACACAAACACCGTTAATGATAATACACAGCTTAATATATCATTTTCAGAATGGTTGGATCCCACAAATGCACAAGATGTCGGAAAGTGATGAAATTGGTTAATTTTGTAAGTAATTACAAATATCTTATATGTCCGTTTTTTTTAATGATTCCTCATCACTTTTCGAAACAAAAGCAGAGTAAAGGATCTGTCATAATCTGTACTTAACTTCCTTATAATTTACAAACAAATTTGTCAAAAACAAAGCTTCTACAGACAAATGGGCAATTAAAGACATTTCTTTTTCAAGTTGACAACAGCTAAATGTCGGCCCGGCACATGGAACATCAAAGCATTGTCATGATTATGGAATGCTTTTGACATTCATGAACACGCTTTAGAACCCATACAGATGTTTGAATGTATAATGATCGAGTTTCTTGTCCTTCATGACACCTCCCTAGTTTCACTACGCGACTCTATGTGAAACCCCCTTTAATTCCAAAGCAGTTGTCTTGACAACATGCTCGTATGACGTCACACTTCGGTACTCTATGTGATTATGGATCAGCAAAACGAAACATCTACAACACACCATATATGTTTAACCGTCGGCTTACAGATATCCTGGCTTCAAAGGCTGTTGAATATTTCTAATCCAGCCTTCCAAAAAAGATGTAGTCCTTAAATTACTTATCGCTTTTTTTTTTTAGTCCGGCCCACATGTTTGGGCGAGCCGGTTAAGAAATCGAGAATGGCTGCTCTATCGCAGCCACATCCGTTTAGTGAAGATTTTGTATTATACTAACCAGGCTATAAGTCAGGCTACGTACGGCGTGGAAATGAACGCCACCGGACAACCACGGCATCGTTGTGGGATCCGTGATGTTTTGGCGCATATTTTTTCCCCGCGTAAGCTGCTTTTTGATATATACAGCATGCCCATAGTCGGTGGGGGAAAATTACAATTTCCTCAGAAATCGAAATGCGCTATTGAGTGAATAACTGCTTTCACTATTTTGTTCGTCTCTCAAGAGCTAGTTAGAACGTATGTTATCACCGATGTTGCGACAACGCGGAACAGACACTTCCAAATGTCCATCTCTCGCTTCACGCTGCGACACCTATCATGGTAGCCATTATTCCATCCTGGAAAAAAAGATGGGGAGAAAAAGATGAGAGAACGGTTACCGGAACCAGGCTTGAAAGCGCACAATAAGCCAGTTCATAGATGCAATGTGCGCATGAGCAGATTATTGCCGATACGAATGACCTCGGATGTATTCTACCACTCACACAGTTTAAGATGGTCAACTACATTCAGGCCCATTATCATGCAGATACGAGAACACCTATTCAGCTCTTAGCAGGTAGTGAAAGAAATGCACCTGCTTCTATTGTTGTTATAGGCTAGCTGGAAAATGTATTTACATCTACCACCCAACACAGCTTCATGAACAAATTCCGGTTTCAATTCTAGTAGTATTATTCAGTTGATTGTCCGACCATGGTTTAACTATGAACTGGCTTATTGAGGAAACACACTAAACATTATTAGGGACTTTTCGATTGGGTGAACGAGAGTGATGTGACGCCCGACGGCAGGCGTATGTCAACGCGTTTACTCCCTACGTTGAGCTGCTCCTGAAATGCGTTTCGATTTTGGGCGTCACGTCTAGTCAACGTAGTGACGTCATGGCCCCTGTGGCCCGCGTGGCAATCACTGATCTCCCCACTGGTTCCAATACGTATACGGGCGCGGTTAAAATGTATATGTGGGACTGTAGTGTGCATTTGCAACTTGCTAGACGACAGAGCAAACAGCTACCTGATAGGCTGTAGTTGGTACGTCAGTGGTGCTCATGTTAAGTGAGAAAATGATGGACTTTCTGGTAATATAGCTATTTATATTTTGTTTTAAAAAATAAATGGAAAAATCGTTGAACTTCCCACTGATTTGCTGTAACTCAGCATAATCTTCCTCCGGCACCGACCATATCGAGAGGAGTATGACGTCATAGACAGCACGGGATGAGCCCGGCGCGAGTGAATTGGGTAGTCGGTGAAAACCTGGGTAAACGCGTTGAGCCGAGGGGCGTTGAGCCGAGGTGTCGACGTTAACGCATGCGCGGTGCGTAAAAGTGACGTCATGCACGGTGACGCCTGGCGGCACGTCCAAATCGAAAAGTCCCTATTATGTTACACTTCACACACATACACACACACGCACCTTACACTTACACACGCGAACTCGTACATACAATCACACACACAAACATACATACATTTCTGTATTTATAAAATTATATATAATACACATACACGGAGTCGATTGATTGAGCTCGATGGTTATACGATGAGGCGTGTAAGGATGCCAGAGAGGTCTGATTTTTCATTAAAACAATATTATTCAAATAGATTAAATCTTCCTATTTTAAAGTTCATGTGGCAATCGTTAAGTTTCGTATTCAAATCCAGTTCCATCAACATGCTCTTGTTAAATTTTACATAAATGATGGCACATCTATCATACTTTTGTTTAGAGTGTTATTCAACCAGTGAATGCTAGCTTTACCAGCCTGGAACAAAATTGTGTTTTTAATAAACCAACCTTTTGCACTTGACGACATTTTCTTGGTCGTTGCCCTCGTCAATGTTTCTGCGCCCGTTGTGTCCATTTCATCAGAATTAGCCGCCCTTGGTTGGGTGATGTGCTTGGAACTGGTTCTGGTGATGGGTTTGGGTTTGGTACTGGCGCCCTTCTCAAGAGAACGGGAGGTCTCATCATCCTCGGCTTCCAACTCTTTTTCAGAATCGGTCGATGAAACCGTGGTCGGCGAAGAACTCATAGACAACATTATGTTTTTGGCTGATGTTGTAGCCTGTAAGGTTGCCGTGAGTTGTGTACGTGTATTAGTATTATGTTCAGGAGTCGTCAGTAAAGGTACGATATCATTTACGGTTGTGACATCATCAGGAGTCGTCTTAGTAGAAACGATATCACTTACAGTTGTGACATCATCAGGAGAAGTCTGTGAAGGAACAATATCACTTATGGTTGTGACATCATCAGTGGTCGTCTTAGTAGAAACGATATCACTTACAGTTGTGACATCATGAGGAGTTGTTAGTGAAAGAACGGTACCACTTGCGGTTGTGACATCATTAGAAGTCGTCTCAGGAACGATATCACTTACGGTTGTGACATCATTAGGAGTTGTCATAGACGGAACGATATCACTTACGGTTGTGACATCATAAGGAGTCGTCAGTGAAGGAACGACATCACTTTGGGTTGTGACATCAGTAGTCGTTTTATCAGGGACGTTATCACTTCCAGTTGTGACATCATTAGGAGTCGCCATTGAAGGAACGACATGACTTCGGGTTGTGACATCAGTAGTCGTCTCAGGAACGATATCACTTGCGGTTGTGACATCATTAGGAGTTGTCATAGACGGAACGACATCACTTCCGGTTGTGACATCATCAGGAGTCGTCAGTGAAGGAACGACATCACTTTGGGTTGTGACATCAGTAGTCGTTTTATCAGGAACGTTATCACTTCCAGTTGTGACATCATTAGGAGTCGCCAGTGAAGGAACGATATCACTCACGGTTGTGACATCAGTAGTCGTCTTAGTCGGAGTGATATCACTTCCGCTTGTGACATCGTCAGGAGTCGTCAGAGAAGGAACGATATCACTTACGGTTGTGACGTCATCAGAAGTCGTCAGTGAAGAAATTATATCACTTACAGTTGTGACATCAGGAGTCGTCAGTGAAGGAACGATATGATTTACGGTTGTGGCATCAGTAGTCGTCTCTGTAGGAACAATATCACTTGCAGTCGTGCCAACATTAGAAGCTGTCTGGAAATCAACAGTGCTCCTTTGGACGGTTGTACTCTTAACACTATTCAATTCGGCGGGCTCGGTTGTTTCGGAACCATCTGTACCTCGTCTAGTTGTGGTTCTCCGCAGAACGGTGACCACACCTTGTTTAGTGTGCGCATTTGCGCTTGATTCTGTAACTGTCGGAGAATGCCCGTCAACAGAAGTCTCTCTAGATATATATGTGGTACTCTCGGCAGTTGTACCTGTAAGTTCATGGATCCCAGTACCAGTTGATATGTGTTCAGGTGTTTGGGTGCTTGGATCAGTCGCTGTTTCTTCAGAAGACAAGCCTAGGCCAGAGCTTGTCTCTACTGTCATAGTAAGGTTTGTCATGTCTGTACTTATCTGATTTGGCTTAGGATCGGCATACGTCGTTGGTGTGGAACTCCCCATTATATGCGCTTCGCTTGAAATCGACGTGGTAAGGCTTGTCACCTCTGTACTTATCTGACTTGGCTTAGGATCGGCATACGTCGTTGGTGTGGAACTCCCCATTATATGCGCTTCGCTTGAAATCGACGTGGTAAGGCTTGTCACCTCTGTACTTATCTGACTTGGCTTAGGATCGGCATACGTCGTTGGTGTGGAACTCCCCATTATATGCGCTTCGCTTGAAATCGACGTGGTAAGGCTTGTCACCTCTGTACTTATCTGACTTGGCTTAGGATCGGCATACGTCGTTGGTGTGGAACTCCCCATTATATGTGCTTCGCTTGAAATCGACGCGGTTGAATCCGGACTGCTAGTTACACCCGTCGAATACCCTACGCCCTCATGCGTCGTTGTATCCGCGACAGCAAGAAGTCCAGTTGTTGTACTCGCTAGAACAGACGTGGTATCGCTGTCAATCACAGTAACATCCTCAAGAAAGGTGCTAACTGTGGTTCCCGCGTCGAGAAGACCCTTTGTAGTTCTACTCTCTGTAACCATGGTAACAGTGGGAGTTCCTCCACCAGTACCGATATATCCTGTAGTGGCGGTATACCCATCAATTGTAACCACATCGTCTTTGGCTGTTGTTGTTGCTTCCGTAGAATGGATGCCTGCGAACATAAACTTGAGCGTCAATTATTTTAACATAAGCTGTGTTTCAACAAGCTTCTATCAATTAGTAAGGTGAAGTTTTAAAATGTGAAAGAATTGTAATTTATGAAAATTAACATTTGGGGGAAAAATAAAATATTTTTTGTTGCCCAAATGTGTCTTGAACATCACCCGAAACCCGATAAATCTGATACTTTCTTGTAATAAGATTATCCCTTTTTAATGTGATACCTTATATGACGTGAGAAAATATCCCATTCAAATGTTATCTATAAGAATGGCCAATTGTCTTTTTTCATGGCCGTCATTTTTTTAATGGCTGCCATGGCTTTCCCATGCAAAATTCGAGATGACTTATTAACCAAATTTGCGTAAAATATATAATTCTACATGCTTGCTAATTTTGGTGCTTTTAGACAGAAGTAAATAACTTGCTCAACATATTAGCCTTCTCATCCATTCCCCCCTCCCTTTGGAACAAACATCCACCTTATATTCGGAATGCCACATCTATCGAATCATTTAAAATCCTCCTTACAACCCACCTTTTAACATGTTTAAGCAGCTATAATTTTTACAGAGGCGCACACAGTTGCATAAATATTGTATCACTTGTGTATCTCAATATATAGTGTAGTGTATGTACATACATGTAATCGAAATATAAAGTACAGTGAGGGGTTTTACCTCAAGAGAAACCAGCGCGCTTAGAAACGTCCGTATGAAGCACCTTATAAATGCAATTATCATAATTATTATCATCATTATTAATGTGTAAAGTTCTCCCGCTGGACTAATTGTCGTGAGGACGACACCTACTCACTCTTCTCACAGGTTTGTCCCGTGTAGTTTGGCGGGCAGTGACATTTGAAGCTCTCCAAAGTCTCCTCACACCAACCTCGTCTACATAAACCCTTTAAGCAGTCTGTCAGAATGAGGAGAAAGTGGAAAAATAACAAATTCGTGGCATAAAACATGTGTAGTATATCGATGGGATTGTCAAATATCACAACGGCACCCTGAGCTGATACTTAACTCAATCTTACTGTGTGCCCCTCCATGGAAAAGCAAAGAGAGGGGCTGCAGGAGAACATGATATTGACACCTGTCTCCATGAAAAACAGGAAAAACTTAATTTGATGATGGATGGGAACCGTTGGAGAGCACTTGTCCAGTGAACTCGGGAATAGTACCCGACTTGATTGATTGTCAAATATCAGTACTATGATGGTATAAGCTAAAGTCCATTGTGAAACATTGAGACGGGAGCGTGGGGAGGGGAGGGGGTAAATGAAAAAGGATGCATCACATTACGATTGGCGGGATGAACCTACCGGGTATGCGGCAGACGTACGGTCCTGTCGACCCGCCGCCCTGGCTAGATAGTATGTTGCTGTCCTTGAAGAGAGAGCTGGGTTGAAAGAGCTTAGGAATAAGGGAGACTTGGGCACCATTGCTAAGAGTCACCGTAGCCCGGCAGGATTCTATCCTGGGGGCGGTGTAGTTCAGGGTGTAGGTTGGCTGGCTGGAGCTAAGCGATACTGTGGAGAAGGCAGCGAGGGTAAGCGGTAAGAGGGGAGGCGGGGATCGGGTGTGAGAGAGAACGGAAGGGTGGGGATGAATGGCAAGTGGAGGCCGGGATTTAGGAAGGGCAGGGACGTGAGTGGCCTATTGTATCAAATGCCTTCTTCATGTCCAACATTACGACTCCAACTAAGTCCCCTTTATCAAAAGTGTCAAACCAATTTTCAGTGACATTCACCAGGGCTGATTAAGTGGAATAGTTAGGCCTGAAACCAAACTGATTCTCATTTAAAATATTATTGTCGTTAAAGAAACTATAAAGTTGAGTAAAAATCAGTTTTTCAATAGTGTTGGTCACAGTATATAATATTGAAATTGGTCGGTAATTATTCATGTCTGACTTTTGACCTTTAAATAGTGGTATAACGCGGGACTTTTTCCATCTGGGATGTACTACCCCTTGTTCTAGGTTGAAAATATAAGTAAGGGGTTTATATATATATTCAGCAATCATCTTCAAGAAGTAGGCAGGCATATTATCAATACCACTCGCTTTCTTGGAGGACAAGTTTTTCAGTATTTCAAGAACATCCTTTTTGAGTAAAGGCTCAAAATGGAATTTACATGCCGTAAACATGATGTCTTTATATCCCGGTCCACTGTTCGTATCACCAATATTTTGATGGATATTCTTACATATAGTAGTAAAATGTGTATGGAATTGATCAGCTACCTCTTCTTTATCACTTACTTTGCCATTTTGATGATCAAGGTGAAACACCCTCGTGTTTGTACGTTTCTGTGGTAACACACATCTCAAAGACTTCCTTATATCAGTAGATTTGCCGTTACTGTTCTCAATCGAGCTGGTTATAAAGTCCCGGTTTGCTTTCCTTATTGTCGCAGTAACTTTGTTACGTAACTGCTTATACAAATCCCAATCAGCTTCTAATTCACTCTTCTTAGCTTGACCTGTTTTTTGTAAGTTTCTTTGTTTAATGAGCTGTAAAATTTATTCCGTAATCCAATGGGATTCCTTCTTTTTAATGCGTCTCTTTTTCAATGGAGAAAACGCATTAATTGCTTTTAAAAGTATGTTCTCAAACATCGTATATGCAATCACTATATCACGTTTATCTCGTATTGCTTCCCATGACACTGTGTTTAAAATAACGCTTTAAGGCCTCCATATCTATTTTTTAATATTGCGATACACTTTGTATTGATGACAATTGTGGTTACTCAGTTTCTTTCCTGAAATACAATAAATTAGAAAATGGTCACTAATTGTAATTGGTATAACATTCGCACCCCTGAATTTTTCTTCAACGTTAGTTAAGATTAAATCTATAATTGTGGACGTATTGGCAGTAACTCTAGTAGGAGAATTAATCAGTTGAACTAGATTAAAGTTTTCATGCAGCTCACATAGGTGTTTAGTCTGCCAGTTTCTGTTATGGGATGATATATCACAATTCATGTCCCCCCAATATTATGAACTCATACTTCAGGTCTTAATCAGTCTAGGAGACTATAATCTGCATCCGACCGCATCCATATTTATTGTACGCGCATTCTCTTCACTTGATCCATCAACTTGTTATAACACGTGTTTCAATGGGTACCGTAGTCGTTGCTATATCAAGTATGGGAGGACACCTGTACTACACATGTATGGCAAGCTTAACGTCTGTACTTAACAATTACGGTCGATATCGATCGCAGGTACTTTGAGATTACCATGATTAATGTCGATCGTACGATCGATAGATTAGTCGTGCATCGATATCTATTTCTGATATTGGCACCTGATTTCTTTACTAATAAGTCTATGCCTCCTGGTCATGATGACTGGTATGTTGCCATCAGTATCATAGGATGTAAAGAATCACACTGCAAATTGTAATTTAAATACATTCACCTTGAACAGCCAGTTGAACCCATAGGAAAACAGAAGTGAAGAAAAACATCGCAAAATCCTGAATTCCCTGTCATAAAACACACAAAACAAAACAAACAATAATGAAAGAATATTTGATGATGTAAGTATATTGATTTCAAAAATGTCCTGGCTACTATTAACTATTCATATCGTTCAAACATTTACAGTATATATGAGATTAGTCTATGCTTTCACGTGTTATGTGCACTTGTTCATATTTGCAAAGTTGAAATCATTTATATGAGCTTCGACTACACATGAAGATCAACACCAACACTAACTCGGTTCTTCAAAAAATACGCCAACTAAATCTGTCTAGCTTCTGTTTGAGCACTCAGCCCATGTTGAAAAAACACATGTATTTAATAATAATAATAATACATAAAATTCATATAGCGCACTTTCCATCTTAATAAAATGCTCGAGGCGCTTCAGAGCAAATTAAAGAGAAAAGGGGAAAAACAATACAGGTATGAGCTTTATGTATGGTTGTATGTCAAAAAGCACCAAT
The DNA here is from genome assembly GCA_963669155.1 of Arbacia lixula. Lineage (NCBI taxonomy): Eukaryota > Metazoa > Echinodermata > Echinoidea > Arbacioida > Arbaciidae > Arbacia > Arbacia lixula. Next base: position 7,944,578 of record OZ022590.1, on the reverse strand, counting down.
ATACATATTTGCTTCTGATATTAATTCAGGCTAGCCCATTCATCACTCAGTGGTCTAATCATGCCCCACCTCCCCCCCCCCCACCCACCCACCCCCCCCCCCTCCCCCCATGAATATGAAAACTGTATTTGGATAATGTATGAAAACGAAAACGATAATTGATAAAATGAACGACAACGTAACAAGGGTCTGTACACAATTCACCAAGATTTTGCCTCATCAAAAAGAATACAAATAATAACACTTGCAATGATAGTTATGGTAGAATCGACATGAAAATATCAAGCATCGAAAAATGAAAACTGCTGTCAAATATTCGTCGAAATTCATCCTTACCATTGCCTTTTAAATGCGGCGCCAACTCTTCCAGAAAATAGAGATCTCCTTCGAAACAAGAAAAACGAGTAAAAGCAGTTGGTCGAAAGAGCAACTGTCCTCATGATCATGTGACGATTGGCGCAGAAACAGTTGAAGCAATGTCATCACTGATTGTACAGGCGAAGTATGAGCTTTTCAATTAACTGAAAAAAAGTATTTGTTTGTTTTTGGCAGTCGACACCAATGAAGCAAACATAAGCATTTTAACCTTCATGACTAATTTATGTCTTGTTTGATTGCTCAGCGGAGTTGCAAGTGGTGGATGGAGTTTGAGGCGGAAAGTGTGTGAGGAATAATAGTTGTGAGAGGGTGGGTTACAGCCATCTCATAATAATTGCCCCTCCCCCATCTCTATGTCTCTCTCTCTCTCTCTCTCTCTCTCTCTCTCTCTCTCTCTCTCTCTCCCTCTCTCTCTATGTATCTATATGTATGTAATGTACTCCCCCTCCCTCTGTGTGTGTGTGTGTGTGTGTGTGTGTGTGTGTGTGTGTGTTTGTGTGTGTGTTGGTATATCTCTGCCTTTTCATGTCTCTCTACGTATCTATCTGTCTGTAATCGAGTTGTTGTTGTTTCGCATCTCTCTCTCTCTCTCTCTCTCTCTCTCTCATTGAGCCTCCTCTTTCCTTCTCTCTCTGTCTCCCTCTCTCCATCTCTCCAGGGCTTGATAAACGGTGGGCAGGAGAATGGGGGCGGTGCCCAGTCCCGCCCCCTCGATTCTGTCGAGGCTTATAATTCTGTTATCATTCACACGCACGCCTGCAACATATTTGATTTTACTTGTGCCCGGATCGACTTTCCCGTTAATTTCACTTGCTTGCTCGTATAAACTATCTCGCACAAGCATCTTGATTTAATCGATATCTATGTTTGCGCATCTGATCCACTATGTTCACCTAGGAATCATGGTAGGCGACACCAAGCCATTTCTTATGGGGATGGGGTGGGGGGGGGGGATTTGGAGAATGACGCAATAAAAAAAAGAGAAATACTACCATCGTAGCTGAGTTCGGTTCCACCCCTCCAAACTGTCAACAAAATGCATTCGATACTTAAAAAGGCCAGTCCTTGTAACAATTTTACATAACCGTCATTTTAACGTCGGATTTCCACTTTTCCTGCAGAAACGTTCATTTTATCAGAGGGTCGCGGTCGAGCATCATCGTTCATCTGAAGAGGAGCGGGGGGGGGGGGGGGGAGGTATTAATGGATTTATTCCTACATAATAGGGTTGTGCATCTCCCGCGTCCGTCTCAAGCCACAGTGGGGGGGGGGGGGGCACCCTCATTCTACTATTCCCCTTTAGCGTCGCTTTTGACAATAGCTGATGTCAACAAATAGACAAATGATTCTATATATTGTATTTTCTTCTTAAAATGTGTAATCAGACACTTTCTTTTTGTGATTGTTAGTGTTCGAGTGCGCCCAAGCTGCCACGGCAGGAAATCTGTATCATATACCATGTTATATTTGGTCGACGCTCTTATACGGCGCTGAAACATGGACACTTACAAATCTCAACAAAAGACAATAAAATACAAAAGACAAAAGATAAAAGACAAAAATAAAACAAACAAAGAAATCTTACAAATGATGAAGACTAAGAAACAGTTACTCAATACGATTCAAAAAGGAAAATGCAAATACTTTGGGCATATCATAAGAAAGAATGGTTTTCAAAGAGTGCTGTTGGAAGGAAGGTTTAATGGGAAGAGAGGGCTAGGGCGTCCACGTACTCAGTAGATAGATGATATCAAGGAGTGGAAGAGGCTGGGTTACGGAGAATATGTCAGAAGGGAACATGAGCGGGAAATGTGGCGGTCCGTGGTAGCCGAACTGCTGAGAGCAGATAGCAGTAGAAGATATCAGAAGAAGATATCATGGTAGAGAGTATTCCATGGCTGAATTTAGATCATCGATCTCCCCCGGCTCCGCATTAAATATTCATACGAGGATAAGCGCAAATGTATATCAGAAATTAAATATTGAAATTGTAATAAACGCTGTTGTAGTCCTCGCGTTGTTCCATTTGTGAATACCTGATCACTCAAATACGGCAATATAATTATCAGGTATTGATAGCTATAGTGGTATGGTTGACGACAGAGATGAGGGCTATTTCATCATACATTTACAATCAAGCCGTAGGAGATGAAGTTTCCATTTTAAAGAGACGTAGCGCAAATTGAATACATTAATCATACATAAAACGATAGTAAAGGATATCACTGTGTCATTAATAATGTTTGATGCTTTTGGAAGAAAGACGCTGTGCAATGCAATGTGTGATGCGCAATGGGCATTGGTGTGTATGATACACACAAATATTTAGGTCCACATTTATCCAACAGTGATAATCTCATTAAATATTCCAAGGAAAATTTTAAAAATAGCAATTATCTGAATATTACAAAATTGACATCCTTTGATTTTACGATGTGTAAATTTCAATTTCATTTGGATTTTTCTTGCTGTTCAAAAGTTTCAAAAGAGTTTTTGAACACTTAGTAGGAACATCTGTTTATAATTAATGTTATGCAGGTTGCAGGTTCTTAACAACATCCCTCGAGTGAGAGTTTCACCAGGAAATTGATAGAAATGGAGTCGACACGAAGAGTAATTTATTCCTACACCAGTTGCGTTCATCGATACCACAATAGAATATTTGACGCGTTTGGTTCTTTGATCGAGGGAGGTCCGCCACCAAATATGCAAGATAAATTTTGAATACATTTAGAGGAATACATAATATGCGCAGAATTTCAGAACCACTTCATGAACTGAAATGCATGCGTGCAGTAGTAGTACATCTCATACCCCCATTATACTAACGCTACGTCCATGCAGTTCTCGCTACGTCAACGAAAATGGCCATGACGCAGTGGGAACTGCTGCAGCGTACTGCGAGCGTAGCGAGAACTGTGGTTAATGTGGCATAGTCTGCATGAACTCCGGAGACAAATTTTCCGCTACGTGGACTTTGAACATGTCCAAAGTCCACGTAGCGGGAGCGCCGTCTGAGTTAGGCGTAGTACTGACGCACTAAGGACCTTCTTATCGCGTACTAAAAGCTCCATCGACGTAGTATACACAGAAAGAACGTAACAACATTTCTACTGCGCGGCTACTGCGCGGCATGATGCCAGTCGCTACCTATCTGAACTCTGGAGTATGAATGTTGACCTACTAGATCATTATGCTCACGCGTCGGAGACATAGGTACAACGTGTCGCAATCTGCGCGGACGTAGAGAGAACGTAGCGGGAACCGTTTCGACGCCGCACGGACAGCACCTGCGCCACAATGAACTCAGTGGGAACACCACTAACGCACCATGGACGTATCAAGCACGTAGCGCAGACGTAGCATGCACGGGTCGATTTCATATTTTTCGAAAACAAGGAAGTTATCACTACGTCCCTGCCATTTTTTCGGAATTTCAAGGACGTAGCGGGAACTTCCTCCAATGTAATGGGAGCATAATTTAGAACCAGCTGTTTTGACATGTTCATATGACGTCACACTTTGGTACTCACAATAGACCATTTTCGTTATATATGCAAATTTTAGTCACGTCGTTGAAATACTACGTTACTTATGGTAATCCCAAAGCCAGTCCAAGTAGCAACAACTAATATATTCAGAGTGCGTTCCATCCATTTAAACTGAATCACCAAACACAGGCAAATGTAATAACGCGTCACCAGGCAGTTAGAGGGGAAGTTGTGAATACATTACGAAAATGGCATATTCGAACGATCGAACATACGTTGGGAAATGTGGTAAGCAGACTTGTTTCATAAAAGTTACCAATGAAAAACAGAAGGCTGACTGTAGCAAAAACTAATGTATGCAAAATGCATCGTTGGCTTCCTGAACAAAGTAACATGGCTTGTGCGAGACGTGTGAAGAATCGATCATTCTCGTTATGTGTGCAAATTTTATGCACGTCGTTCAAACAATACCTTACTAATATGTTGTCTTAGATAACTAGTTTGTGTCTTCTAATCTTATCAATATTTGTTGGGAAATCACCTTATAATCATAGCTTGTCTATATTGTTTTATTTACATTATTTATCAAATCATCTACTTCTGTTTAGATAACACTGATATTAAGTCATCACTTTGCCACATTCCTTTTGGGGGGAGGGGGGAGGGGAAGATTAGTGGGTAAGGGTTATTCTATCTTTTTTGCTGTTTTGTCTTTTTTGTTTATCCAATTTGTGTTCATGTGATTTGCAATCACTTAATAATCATTTGTAAATCTTGTAATTGATGTTAATTTGTTATAATAAAAACAGAATTATAAAAAAAAAAAACAATACCTTACTAATGGTAATCACAAAGATTGTCAAAGGTTTGCCGAGTAGCAACAACAAATAGATTAAGAGTGCGTTCAATTCATTGAAACTGAATCACGAAAAATAGGTGAAAAATCATCAATGGGCAGTTTAGGGAGACAGGTCTGAATACGGTAACGAATACGATAACTACGCTGACCATGCTGACGGTGAGTGCATACATTTGAATAGGTAATGTTAGTCTACTAACATTACGTATTAAAATGTATGCAATGTGGCTTAGCATTGTTAAAGTACTAGATGTGAAAGAAAAATCATGACACTTTTGAAAATTAATCTATAACTAGTTTCAACTCACATCACGCTGAAATTGACATATCGTGAAATCAGGGAGTGACATTATTTTAAAGTCAGTTTCTGTTAAATTTCATCGATTACTTTTCTTGTAATAATCCTTAGAATATTTAATGAGTTTACACTTTTGGACAATATACCATTTTCGCTATGTACGCAAATCTTATTCACGTCGTTCTAACAATAGTTTAAACTAATGGTAACTCCAAAGCTTGTCCGAGTAGAGATGTGTTAGGAAGGAGAAGAAACTCGAGCATAATACTTTCAAACATCTTTATGGGTTCTAAAGCGTGCTCATGAATGTCAAAAGCATTCCATAATCATGACATTGCTTTGATGTTCCATGTGCCGGGCCGACATATAGCTGTTATCAACTTGGAAAAGAAATTTCTTTAATTGCCAATTTGTCTCTAGAAGCTTTGTTTTTGACAAATTTGTTTGCAAATTATAAGGAAGTTAAGTACAGATTATGACAGATCCTTTACTCTGCTTTTTTTTCCAAAAGTAATGAGGAATCATTAAAAAGAAACGGACATATAAGATATTTGCATTACTTACAAACTTGACCAATTTCATCACTTTCCGACATCTTGTGCATTTATGGGATTCAACCATTCTGAAAATGATATATTAAGCTGTGTATTATCATTAACGGTGTTCGTGTGCGTTTGCGTGCAGCAGATATATTTTACTTAAAAATCTTGTTTATTTGTGTTTTCTGATACCTGTTGTGCTCATGGAAGTATTAATGTCATTAACAGAACGGGACAAGCGAAATGAGACTGTACATTTCTTTTGTTCTCTCTGAGAAGCCGTTGCCACACAATCATGTTCATAATTGTTCAAACACCTGAACAGCACCTGTTGAGAACACCATAACTTTTCAGCGGCTTGGCACATGGGTTCAAAGAAAGAAAGTTGCTTCATATCCTTCCATAACACATCCCTGGTCCGAGGTCTGTCCGAGAAGCAACAACTAATTATATTCAGAGTGTGTTCCATCCATTGAAACTGAAGCACGAAATACAAGTATTTTGGATATGAACATTTGTGTGCATCAGATAATTTATTGAGAACACGAAACGCCCATTGTGCATCACACATGCCAACAGTTGTCGGTGCGCTGTGAGCTTGAGCGTTTCCTCTGATTTTTAATGAATAGATGGTGTCATCATGGAGGTTCCATGGTGCATTTATCATCCCACGACTTTACACGAATTGCCAATGCAGACCACCTTATACTTGTCTACATGTATGTCTCGTGATTTTTCAAAACTGTCAACGGTTTTATTTAACCAGGGATGTGTTATGGAAGGATATGAAGCAACTTTCTGTCTTTGAACCCATGCGTGGCACCGCCGAATAACTACGTGGTCTCAATATGCGCTTTTCAGGTGTTTTAACAATAACGAACAGGATTGCGTAGCAAAGGTTTCTGAGAAAGAACAAAAGAAATGTACAGTCTTATTTCGCTTGTCCAGTTCTGTTGGATTGCATCAATACTCTTGTGAGGAAAAAAAATACCAGCATACAAAAATAACCATTTTTTTTCTAGTAACATATCTCAGCTGCACGCAGATGCACGCAAACTCTGTTAATAAAAATAAACAGCTTAAGATATAATTTTGATGATGATTGAATCCCACATTTCGGAAATCGCCGGAAAGTGAAGAAATTTGTTAATTATGTAAGTAAGAATATTATCTTCTTTCTACGTTTGTGCATCATTCAACAATTATTAAGAAGAAAGCCGAATACAAGATCTTTAGTGGTGTGGCCCTTAACTTTCTTGAAAATTGCAACAAAAAAAAAATGTGATAAGAAACACAGCTTCGAGAGACAAAACAGGGAATTAAAGATATTTCTTTCCGAGTTGACAGCAGCTAAATGTCGGTGCCGCGCATGGGACATCAAAGCATTGTAGTGATTGTGGAATGCTTTCCACAAAAGCATTCATTAGCACGCTTTAGTATCCATACAGATGTTTGAATATATTATGCTCGAGTTGTTTCTCCTTCCTAACACATCCCTGATTTAACACACCTAGTATAACCAGGGAGGTGTTAGGAAGGAGTAGAAACTCGAGCATTATACATTCCAACATCTGTATGGGTTCTAAAGCGTGCTCATGAATGTCAAAAGAATTCCATAATCATGACAATGCTTTGATGTTCCATGTGCCGAGCCGACATTTAGCTGATGTCAACTTGAAAAGAAATTTCTTTAGTTTCTCATTTGTCTGTATACGTTTTTTTTTTTGACAAATTCGTTTGCTTTTTTTTCGTTCGTTTGTTTCGAAAAGTATTGAGGAATCATTAAAAATCGGACATAAATATAAGCTATTTTTATTACTTACAAAATTGACCAATTTCTTCACTTTCCGACATCTTGTGCATTTGGGGGATTCAACCACTCTCAAAATGATATATTAAGCTGCGTATTATCATTAACGGCGTTTGCGTGTGCTTGCGTGCAGCAGAGATATTTTACTTGAAAAACTTGTTTATTTGTGTTTGCTGATACCTGTTGTGCTCATGGAAGTATTAATGCCATTAACAGAACGGGACAAGCGAAATGAGACTGTACATTACTTTTGTTCTCTCTGAGAAGCCGTTGCCACACAATCATGTTCATAATTGTTCAAGCACCTGAACAGCACCTGTTGAGAACACCATAACTTTTCAGCGGCTTGGCACATGGGTTCAAAGAAAGAAAGTTGCTTCATATCCTTCCACACATCTCTGGTATAACTTTGATGTGCTCGTATCTCCCTTTCCCTCTCCTCCCTTGACTTCGTTCTCGCTTAATCTCTCTCCCTATCTCTCTCTCTCTCTCTCTCTCTCTCTCTCTCTCTCTCTCTCTCTCTCTCTCTCATTCACGTTAACACACACACACACACACACGCGCGCGAACAGTAAAGGCATAAGAGACTGTGGCTGGCCTGAGGAATATGTAGTGTCGTGTTGATCAGTCCGTTGGGATAAATCTTAAATAATGTGAGCAGCATGCATGATGCAATAAGCCTGTGGGTACACATTGGCATGACGAGTAGTGTAAGATTATTTTCTTGTGAAGACTGTGTTCTTCCAAGGTCGTGCATTCTTGAAGGAAGCACGCAGGCGTACTTTTTTTCATGTGTAGAGCAAAGTCTGTAAGAATAGGTTATGATTGCTCGAGTTCTTGTCTTGTTGCCATTCTGTTTTAACTCATTTTGATATCGCAATAATCAAAAAGTAGAAAAAGATAGGATGGAGATGTTATTCAAAAATGACAAAAGTCCCAGTCGTTTTGATTTGTGAACCTAAAAGAAATAAAAAAAAAAGAAGAGCCTGAGTCACCTTGCATCAGTGAGGGTGAACGCCAAGTTCGGCGGTCATTGCGAGAGATTAGGGCCCCAACGAGACTGTCTTACAATCAGAGTCGAATGCCTACCCCTGATCATCCCCATGATGAGAACACAGTGCCTGTGGAACCCATTTTGAAAGCTCTCGAATCTGTTACCAGCTATTTCAGGACTATGTCTGTGAGGTCTAAGCTTTAATAGCAAAGATATCATTGTGGAAAATGTTTGAAGGTGCCTGATTTCATTATGAAAGTATTGTTTTCCATCGAATGGTCAGAAATACTACAGGCTAGATATGAATAAACATTTATGCCAAGCTGTGCCAATTTAAAAATATGTGTTTGCTTGCGCTATATGCCCGGGGAGATATGTTTAATCTACTAGGAATTAGTATGATACATTGTCGATGGGATAGAAATGAAAGCATTGTATGTTATGTCTACTTTGAAGAGGAGTTATGTATTCGTTCAAAGACAAACAAACTGGGAGATTAGTTCAATCTTTCTGGTGAGGCAGATATACACGATGTTAAATAAAACATATTTCGCCATCCCTCAGCCGTTTCAAATCAGCTTGGATGGTCAACTTGGAATATGTACTTCAACATATTATATCATATGATATATACGGCAAAGAACTATTCACCATTAATACTTAATTGTAAATCACTTTCAAGGGCCGATATAATAATAACCTTATGCAAACTATGTTATAGCATTGGCGGCAACAATTCTAGAAAAGTATATCAAAAGACATACATACACGACTATATATTCTGCGTAGTCACGATGTTACTTCATCAACAGTGAGGATTAGTATCTTTTTCCGCAACTCAAAATGAGCAAACAGTCTTAAAATCAGACTTAACTATATAAAATATAAACATACAGTATGCATGAAAGTGCTACTGCGGCAATCCATTCAGGTGACTGCACATCATCTCAACATCGTAAAGGAAAATGCACACCATGTGTACTACGGGTACATCTGTGCTAATATCATCAGCAACGCTTCGCAATATATCAAACACTATAGCTTGTAGGCATATTTCATACCGTTGCCTCACCAGAAAGATTGAACTAATATCCTAGTTTGTTTGTCTTTGAACGAATAGATAATTCCTCTTCAAAGTAGACATAACAAACAATGCATTCATTTCTATCTCATCGACAATGTATCATACTAATTCCTAGTAGATTAAACATATCTCCCCGGGCATATAGCGCTAACAAACACATATTTTCAAATTGGCACAGCTCGGCATAAATGTTCATTCATATATGGCCTGTGTAGTATTTCTGACCATTCTTTGGAAAACAATACAGTGGTATTTCTGACCATTCGATGGAAAACAATACTTTCATAATGAAATCAGGCACCTTAAACATTTTCCACAATGATATCTTTGCTATTAAGGCTTAGACCTCACAGACATAGTCCTGAAATAGCTGGTAACAGATTCGAGAGCTTTCAAAATGGGTTCCACAGGCACTGTGTTCTCATCATGGGGATGATCAGGGGTAGGCATTCGACTCTGATTGTAAGACAGTCTCGTTGGGGCCCTAATCTCTCACAATGACCGCCGAACTTGGCGTTCACCCTCACTGATGCAAGGTGTGACGCAGGCTCTTATTATTTTTTTTCACAATCTAAACGACTTGGACTTTTTACATCCAGTTAAATGTGAGCTGGCCATAATGCAGCTTAGTTTGGTCCTACTCTAAAATGTGAAAGTGCTACAATATAGAGAAATGGGACTTTCACATGGCAAATATGAATCTTGCATGGGGTTATATATTCATATCCGTTACACATTGATATACAAGCACACACACACAGACACACATACAGACACAAAAACACTATAGCGAAACCCTTTGCTAAATATTTTTCGTCAATTTTGTTTATTTACCATGATATGTTAGTCTCTTACATTATGTTATTTGTACAGTAACCAATAGCATATACAAATATACTTTTATAATACATACACAAACAACCTCAACATAACTTAAATAGTATGTATACCATATATAGTTATATATTGCTTGAATCATTTTAAAGAGTTTCTACTTGACTTTGTCATTTCTAAACAAAAACTATTACTGTCACTATATTGATCTCAAAATTAAACCAATTCTCCTAAATAGCATCAACTTGTTAAATTCTGTCATTCTGTCTACATGGAAACGAACGGCACAAGATAGATCAAGATGGAAAAATGATGAGGAGGCCTTCCTTCAGCAGTGGAGAGAAATAGGCTAAATAGAAATAGTTAAATTCTGAGATGCTACCTGACAAATATTAGCCACTTGTGGTGTACACAGCAATCAAATCCAGGGAGTTTGCAGGGGCAATAATTAAAACAAAAAGGCACATAATCATACACCAAAATAAGACAAAAAGATATAATTTCGTCTTGGTAACCCACAATACCAGCGTAGGTTCTTGACATTTTTAGTGTGTGCAGTGTCTGATATATGTATATATCAATGTTGAATTCTTCGTTTTTCACGAGCCTATGTGTAAATATGAATTTGCTCACTACCAATAGAGTGGTTTACTAACATATTCAAATTTTATACGTATCAGTTTAACAAAATTTGCGCCTGACAACCGGAAAGCTTGCCCAGGGTTTGCCCTACATAGCAACAACTAATGCATGCAAAGTCGATTCCAAGTACTGAAATACCATTCTTAGGTACAGGTTAATGGAATAACTCATTACTAGGCCCCGAGGGAAGAAACATCCATAAATTTGACTACATTAGGAAACCGGTCTATTATTTGGGTGAGTCACACCTGATGGTTAATGTAACTGGCCTATGAGCAAGACTACGGCAACCAAGCATTGCAGTACCAAAGTGGTCTCGTCATATTATGGGCATGTTGTCAGACAAGTGGTTTTGAAGAACATCACTGAAGTAGGAGTTTCACTGGGCCAACATTATCTATAGTGGATAAGTGTGGGCATTCCCAATGAGAGTCCCCGCTGTGATAAAAGCCATTCGCTCTGCCCTCATAGTTTAGAACCAGTTGTCACACACTTCGGTACTCTATTGCAATGGGAGTAGAAGCCCATGCTGGAATGTGACTAAAAAGACATGAAATTAACCTGTTGGATCCTAAATATTCACATGTCAATAGCTTAACACATAGGTGACCCAGTTCATATATGCAATATAGGGCGGGTATATTGCACTGAATGTTACACAAGCAGTCCAAACCCGTAAATGTTTAAATTCTGGTAATCTATGGACTCTTAACGAGTGAATATCAGTAACACGCTTTCAGTGCCAAGATGCATTAACTCTCTATGATAATCTCTTCTTTATGTTATTATTCTCACAGCAATAACAACAATTGTATGATATAAAATGCACTTGATATGTTTTTGGAGGAATGTAATCCATTGAGAGAAAGATTCCTGATATTCTTAGTTTATTAAAGTGCTCTTAAACAAGGACAGCATGTTCATTAGAGAAATAGTCCAGGGAAATAATGTGTTATTTTCCCACACACCACTAAGTGCTAAACCCTATCCCTAACAAGTTACATAATGATTACTAATTTAACAAAAAAATTAACTTACTAACCCTATAATAACAGAACTTCCTTTCACAGACAAAGGATAGGTCTCCAACATGAAATAGACCGTAAGTATCATCACAAACAATACCAAATGAAATGCAAAGAAACACTGGTGGTGTAGATAGTACTAGGTGTTTCCAGACATCATAAAATGGTAGTAAATTCAGCCATTTATTTCTCAGCAGCTGCTTCACAGCTGTAAGTGCAAAAATAAAGGTGCAAAAATGTTTTTTTTTTACCTTATATGGTATGACCTTATGAGTACTGATTCATACCAGCGTAAAGACCGTCATTCTGCTTCTATTAAAGTAAAGCCTCCAAGTCAAGTGCATGCTCCATCACATTTTTAAGGACTTTTAGTCTTTAAATTTTATAAGGTGCATGACTCATCAAATAAAATGATGCTGTCTGTTTTTTTCTAAGAAATCGTTATTATGCTTGCGTATATCTACCCAGTTGAATGCTGCCTATTTGGAATAACCCAGCTGGTTTTAATACAGATATCTAATCTTTTTAAATCAATGTCACAGGGGTATATGCCTGAGCCATCTATACACAGACTTTAGCTAACTCGTTTTCAATAGGTAACATGGCGCAAATTCTTTTGTTATCTGCTTGCCCAACAAAGCAACACACGCCATGTCGTTACCTACTGAACCCGAGTTGGCCAAAGTCTGTGTTTAGATGACTCTACATGGAGCCTTGTAATGCCGCCCTCTATTGTCATAGGTCGGTCAACTTACATCTCATTTTACCACACACTAATACCAGTTCCTAGTTGCACCATTGGATGAATACTACTAGACTGCAGACTGGGATATGTTCATTAAGCTGTGTTGATGATGGGTGTAAATACATTTTACAGTGTGCCCAGAACAACAATACAAACAGGTGCACATGGTGGAATGTTCTTTCACTACCTTTCAAAGCTGAATAACTGTTGTCATATCTGTATGATAATGAATAGAAACATGGTCGACTATCTTAGAAATTTTCATTTTACTCTGTGAGTTGTACAATTGACCCTAGGTCATTCGTACCAGCAATAATCTGCCTATGCGCACATTGCAACAACCAACTCGCTTATTGTCTCCAGTATGGCAATTCTTTTCTCAATAATTCTTTCCCTTTCTCTGCAATGGCCTTTCCCAAAGAAGACTTTTTGAAGCTTGGATATATATGACATGTTGAATGCTAGAACAGCATTAAAAATGAACTCATGGAGAACCAGAAAAGGGCTAATGTTGTACAAAATCTGTGGCATAAGCTCATCTGTGATGACAATCCCATCCAACAATCATTATGTTGCTTATCAATGGAGGTAGAATACTAGGCTGATCTGCCATGGCTTTATTAAACAACATTGCAAAACGTTACTAAAAATTTTGAGAACTTGTCAAGACATGCCATGCAAATATGCACAAAAAATATCCAATATAAATAGTAGTAGTAACAGTAATAGTAGTAGTAGTAGTAGTAGTAGTAGTAGTAGTAGTAGTAGTAGTAGTAGTAGTAGTAGTAGTAGTAGTAGTAGTAGTGTAGTAGTAGTAGTAGTAGTAGTAGTAGTAGAAGTAGTAGTAATTCGAATGTGCTTGTAGCCATGGCAACCTGCAGCAATTTGCAGCATTACAGAGCAAGCGATAGAGCCCATTAGGCATAAGCTGTTGTTTTTGTGCATTCTCACATTTGTACAATATTAATCATGTGACTGTTCCTAGAACTACAGACCCATCTGTCCATCACTTTGTGAAGACCACCCAACTTGAATCCTTCCATCACGTGGCAAGCACAGGAGTGGCAAAAAAATACTGGAGTCTCTCCAACTCCAGGTAAAGTGGGCAGTACAACCGCACCACTATGAGATATAAAATACCTGGAATAACTCTTTGGGTAATATTACCAAGAACTGTCACATCAGTACCTAGTATAGGATACACATAAGACTTAATTTTGCATTTATATGTCCTCTCATACATTATATTTGACCCTGTCTGATGTAAAATGAAAATACATTTCTTCATATGACTGACTTACCAAAAACTTTGAACATGAAGCACAACAAACAGTTATAATTCAATCAAATGTATTACCGGTATTAACTTAAACACCAAAAAATATAACTTACAATGGAAGAATGTATGAATTTCCATATGACTCTGTAGTTAAACATATAAAATTTACCTTATGAATATTTTTTTATTTTTCATCTTTTTTAGGTATTTATGTATTTAGGATAGAGACAAAGGTAACAACTAATGTTGGCCTTGTTACCATCTACATGTATAAATAGACAGGACTTTTTGTGATGTATTGCAAACAGCACAAGAGAATGTTACCATATAGGACATATCTAAATTGGTTGAACTTTCTCTGTGAGTTATGCCATCCCATTGCACAAATCCATCTGAATCTCTCAGCACTGCTTTCAAAAAGAACTTTATTCTCTGTCTGCATGAAATTGTCACTATGATACAACTTTTGTTGCATTATCATTACATATCAGATGAAATGTCTGATGTCACTTGACAAGATGACATGACAATAAGCACTGAGTTCAGACTCTAGTAACCATACATGAAATATATCTTTGGTCGAGGGTGAGATGTACATTTTGTGAACCAAAATGGTGCCATACAGCCAACACCAGAGAATCTGTCTAGCGTAAACAGCCTTTCACTTCTCAACAGAGTAGTAGAAAACCCCTCTGCCTCTCAACTCACCACACAATAGGCGTGGACAGACTGCGAAACTTCTGGGTATTTTACTTCCCGGGCACTTCCCTTCGTGTGTGACACAAATATAAAACACACTCGATATGAGAACAATGCAAAATTACAAAAAGTTTCTGTAACTATTGCGCATGCTCCAACATGGCACAAGCAGCGTGCCTAGCTCCAAATCATGTGACAAACTACTCTTTAGTTCCATCAGCATGTGTCCAAAACTTCCTGGAAGTTGGCAGTGCCTATCAATTTATTTCCAGTCTGGTCTTATGAGAGAGGAAAGAGTACCACAGTGTGACGTCATTTGAGCATTATTGTCAAGACAGCTGGTTCTAAACAATGTGGGTAGAGCAAGCTGTGGTGGTCACAGCAGGGACTGTAATTGGGAATCCCCGACACTAGCTTGATAGACAATATCGGACCGTTAAACCTCTCACTGGAGTGAGTTTGTTTAGAGCCAATTGTCTTCACAACATGCTCATATGACAACACCACTTCAGCACTCTATAAAGAGGAGAAAAAGGGAAGTGAGGATGGGGGGTAGGGGGTGGGGGGTAGGGGGGTGGAGGTGGGAGAGGGGAAGACCCTGTACACAAAGTGTATTATTAACACATTATTAACACACTCATACACATAATATCTCAATATAAAAATAATTCCAAGTTGCTTGACAACTCTGGCCACATACATGATCAACGGTAATCTGATCACCCTATCACTGGACTGAATCCATACATTATACCCCATAATTTGCACATGAGCCTGTCTACAGTAATGGGATGCATTTCTGTTACATTTATTGTAACATTTGCATAAATTTCTTATATTCCTATTATTCTTTTTTTGTCTCTTAAATAAACCAGCCAATAAAAGTAAAATATCAAAGAAATGTATTGATTTGCACTTTACAAGGTTTTGTACGCTTCTGAAAATTTGCCATAGCACGTTGGTAACGCGACAGACGAGTTTGTAACACACTCGTCTGTCCCGTTACCAACGTGCTATGGCAAATTTGTACAGGCTTAGTTTAGAAATATAAAATAAATGAACATTCAGAGCAGGATTTTAGCTCAAGTTATTTTGGAGGAAACACTCTGTCATATTTTGATGGTGCAAGGTGGTCATAATTTAAAATGATTCAGTTGTGCCAAAAAATATCCCTTTACTGTAGACAGACCCATATATGTGAGTCACTGGTACAACTTACAAGAATGTGAAAAAGCCACATATCGAGTTCACGCTAAATACACCACTAGTGAGTTATTTCACCATTACTACTTACAAATCCCACAAATTTGTATTTTTTTCTCTGGCACACACAGGGTTAAAGGGCATATACTGTACTGGGAATGCAAAAAGCTTTCAAAATGTAATTTTTAGCAATCTTCTTTCGAATGGTCTTAAATTCATGTATTGTCTATTTTAGAAGTTTGCTGAAAGTTAATTGCCCTGAAATGATCTACATTTGGAGTAATGAGTGATTAAATCTTCAAATTGTTCGGGCCGAACATTTTGAGGATTTAATTATTAATCATTTATTATTCCATATGTGGATCATTTGAGGGCAAATAACTTTCAGCAAGCTTCTAAAATAGACAATACATGAATTTAAGACCATTGGCAAAAAGATTGCTTAACAATTACATTTTGAAGGCTTTTTTGCCTTCCCAGTAAAGTATATGCCCTTTAAAGGGAGCCTAGAATATCCTGCCATCTTTATATTCATATATTTGCTGTAACTGCTACAACCCTCCAAAACAGTCAGTTGATTCAAATGACTGTTTTATGGCAGTTCCTATGAAATCCTCTACAAAACATAACATGACAACAAAAGAAAGATTTTCCAAGGTATGAATGTAGTATTTGTTTTTGAGAGAAAGAACGTTAACTACAGCAAAAACAGAAACTTGTCTGACTTGTTTTTCGTTCATTTACAGGATGGAGCACGCTGTCCTTATTACTGGGTGTATGCCTAAAATTTCTTTGCAAATTGAAATTACCCCAGAAAGCCCTTTCACTAATATCTAGCCGAATTGTCCCTACGGCGGACTACTCATGAATATTAATGAGTCAGATGAAATGAGACTCTTTCGGGTATTTGTTTCCATGTTGTCATGTCTTGACCCGTGAACTAGAAATAGCTTGCGTGGTTAAGTCGCTGCCCGGTAAGCAGTAGATTGCAGGTTCACATCCTGTCAGGTTCCAAGATTTTTGTCTGACTTGTTTTTCGTTCATTTACAGGATGGAGCACGCTATCCTTATTACTGGGTGTATGCCTAAAATTTCTTTGCAAATTGAAATTACCCCAAAAAGCCCTTTCATTTTAGGCATACACCCAGTAATAAAAACAGAAACGTTGGCATCTCTGTACTTCTACTGGCCTGTCTGCATCATCATCAGGTGGCATTCTGAGTCTGAGGTTGGTGGCTATGCTCCTTCTCCTTCTTCTTCTCTCTTTCTACAACACTGTAAAACAACAGCTGGTGAATGGGCATACATCCAATCATAGGCCCAAACTCACAACAGAGGTTTAGGTTTAGTCCACAGTTTAAAGGGAGTATACTGTACTAGGAAGACAAAATGCCTTCAAGAGGTGATTGTGAGCAATCTTCTAGCCAATGCTCTTAAATTCATGTATTGTTCAATTTAGAAACTTACTGAAAGTTATTTGCCCTCATATAATCCACATTTTGAATTATTAGTGATTAAATCACAAATCCTCGAAATGTTCGGCCTGAACAATTTGAGGATTTGTGATTAAATCACTAATTACTCCAAATGTGGATAATTTTAGGGCAAATAACTTTAAGCAAGTTTCTAAAATGGACAATACATGAATTTAAGAGCATTGGCAAGAAGATTGTTCACGATCACCTTTTAAAGATCTTTTTGTCTTCCCAGTACAGTATACTCCCTTTAAGCCAATACCATGGCATATATCACAGTATGCTTGATTCAGCCAGTACGCTTCAAAAAGGTCCAACAGTGAATGCATGTTTTTTGCATTGGGTGCTGAATTCACGCTAATACTACGGTTAAAACCATTGTTTATCTACAGAAAATTGATTAACCGTGGTTTAAACATGGTCTAACCCTTTGTTATTAGTGTGTATTTAGCACCCAATGCAGAAAGCAATGCAGAATGTTCATCATTTTTTGTGTACCCACTAAATCAACCACATTTATTTGCTTTAACTATAATTTACATCTAAAATTCCTTTGAGAAATGCAGGCCAAAGAGTTTTTAGTTCATCATCACAACAGGATGGTTTCAAAGCGAAATCTTAAAGGAGTCTGAAATCTTCACCATCAGTTGATTTCTATCTAAGCAGGAACTCGGGAGAACGTTGGTGAACGTTTGAAAATAACAGAAACAGAGAAAGTATACCTGGCCTGGATGTTCCTTTCTCAGCTTTATCAGCCAATCTATGATTTAGAAGCCGTAGGCACGTAGGTGTAGGACTCTTTGATTCCTAAACCCAGTTATGAGCCTTTACACTGTGCATCAAATAAAGAATGAAGCATAACATGTCAAGCTAAATCTATATTCCATAATCATCTCCAAAAAAAAACGTACCCTTCCCCCTCTTTGGTGAGTCAAGGTCATAGACAACTTTCACCAATAGATATCTACCCATAGATCACAACCTTCTCTTTGGTGTGTCTAGGTAGTTATCGACTATCACCAATCAATATCCATCAACAGATCATACCTTTCTTCTCGCCAAGTCTAGGTAACAAACATCTTTCACCAATAGATATCTACCAATGGAACATACCCTTTCTCTTTGTTTAGTCTCGGTAATAAACAACTTTCACGAATAAATATCTACCAATAGAACATAACTCTTTGGCGAGTCTGGGTAATAAACATCTTTTACGAATAGATATCTACCAATAGAACATAACCCTTTGGCGAGTCTAGGTACTCAATGACTCAAGCTATACATACTCTATCCAACCAATAGAAAATCCCCCCCCCCTGTCTCCAGTGATGCATCGTTAACTGTTGCGGAGGTGCAGGAGGTAATGGGAGAGGGTGCTGATGTCTTCGGTCGGGAGCAGCTCGAAGCACCCCCTCTCTTGGCGGAATACATACATGTTGGTTGTGAAGGTGTCGTAGAAAGTAGCATGAAGGCGGATCTGATCGGTTTCCATCCTGGATCGGATGAAGTCGTAGGACTGGAGGTGCTCTAACTGTTGCAGCACGTTGATCTGAGGACACAGAACAGAAGAAAAAAAAAACATCCAGTTACATCCATTGTAATCCATTTTTTTATTTCATTAACACTTAGTGTGCCACTTGTGGATTGCATTATCAATGCACACAAATCCCACAGACCAGGGGGGTGTTTCGCCGAGCTGTTCTTAAGCTCAGAACGACTTTACGCACGACTGGTAATCCTTTCTTGGGCTAAATGTTTTAACGTAGCGGTGAGTTCATTTCCAACAATCCTAGCCACATTTGAAAAAAATTATAAACTTTGCATTCAGACACTTGATAGCAACAAAAATTTTAATTCATAAACATCAGATTTTAACTTTAGCCGATGGGAATCAAAATGATTTGAGACTCTGCTTTAGCGCAAGGAAGTCGTTTCTAGCTTAAGAACAGCTTGGTGAAACACCCCCCAGGATTTTGTTTGGCACACAAAAGGTTAAGTGCTGCAACACTTATTAACTTCTACATGTATCTCTAGATTCATTATCCTGAGTTTTAGGTTGCGGTCTCTGCTTCTTTCTGGTATACTGTAACAACCACAACTTAAATTGGAGCCATATTCGTAAATCCTTACTAGTCTAGTTAGGAAAGTTCTACAAATGCATAATCCTGTACTGTAGCTGAATGAATTTTAGTTACTAACCAAGCTTAGAAAGATTTCATAAATATGGTCCCTAGAGCCATTTTCATGAAACCTTACTAGCCCAGTTAGGTAGCTTTTTAGTAACTCAGTAGGCTTAGTATGGTTTCAGGAACATGATTCATGGACACTTAGGCTAGTGTCTTTTCTCTGGAGAGAGCAGGGATCAAAGGACGCTTAGTCTACATGTTCAGACCTAGTTGTGATAGAAGTGATTAGTTTACATGTAGAAGTCCATGCATGGTGCAGTGACACTGCCCAGCCTGGAACCTAGACTAGCCTGTACAGAGTCTGCCCCATCTCTCCTCCCTGGGGAGCAGTCCTTAGTCTGCATACACAGACCCAAATGGGAAACACTGTCACAAAACACGCGTCTGTAAGACTAGCAGCAAACTTGCACGGTGTGTGTCTCAATAGACAGAAGGCATACATAAATGTAGTACAGCTAGTCTTCGTAGTTTCAGACTCTTTTCTTCGGCCTGACCAATTGACCAACATACTGATAAGGGTCTGTACATGTAGACTAAACATTCCTTACCACCTGGGCGGTAATGATACTAGCACCTGCCCCAATCCATCACAGTTGACTTTCAAATCTCACCAGGTCCCACTTGCGCAGTCTACATGCAGAGGATGGTAGTGCAAATAATTGCCTCAGGCAACAACAGGCGCATCATTCAGTGCATGCTAAGTTTTCTCCTAACTTATTGAAATTCAAGCAAAATAGCAAGATAGGAAAATTCCAGAATTTCAGAATGCACGCATGAGAAGATTTTGGAGAGTATTTAGGAGAATAATTGGAAGAGCCACACCCTGTCTTGGCTATTTAACACACATGTAAACAAGGCATTAGCAATATTGTGTCTCGCCCACTTGCGAAAATAACCAGAAATATCGCGATCTCCGTTGCTACGCAAAAGAATTGTATCCCTGACCTCAAATGACCTTTGACCTTATCCTGTGACCTCCAACGGTACCACAACATGAAGGTACCCCCAGTGCATCTATGACCCAAGTTAGGTTGTAATCCAAGCAACCTATGTGAAGTTATTTGTCAAAAGAGAGTCTTGCAGGTAAACTTTAACGTATGACCTCAAATGACCTTTGACCTTATCCTGTGACCTCCAACAGCACCATAACATGAAGGTACCCCCAGTGCATCTACGACCCAAGTTAGGTTGTAATCCAAGCAACCTATGTGAAGTTATTTGTCAAAAGAGAGTCTTGCAGGTAAACTTTAACGTATGACCTCAAATGACCTTCGACCTTATCCTGTGACCTCCAACGGTACCACAACATGAAGGTACCCCCAGTGCATCTATGACCCAAGTTAGGTTGTAATCCAAGCAACCTATGTGAAGTTATTTGTCAAAAGAGAGTCTTGCAGGTAAACTTTAACGTATGACCTCAAATGACCTTTGACCTTATCCTGTGACCTCCAACGGCACCATGACATGAAGGTACCCCCAGTGCATCTATGACCCAAGTTAGGTTGTAATCCAAGCAACCCATGTGAAGTTATTTGTCAAAAGAGAGTCTTGCAGGTAAACTTTAACGTATGACCTCAAATGACCTTTGACCTTATCCTGTGACCTCCAACGATACCATAACATGAAGGTACCCCCAGTGCATCTATGACCCAAGTTAGGTTGTAATCCAAGCAACCCATGTGAAGTTATTTGTCAAAAGAGAGTCTTGCAGGTAAACTTTAACATTTGTGACGGACGACGGACGACGGACGACGGACGACGGACGGACGACGGACGACGGACGGACGACGGACGGACGACGGACGGACGACGGACGGACGACGGACGGACGCCATTTGGATCCCTTAGTCTCGCCTTCACCTCCGGTGGGCGAGACAAAAAGCGAGCAGCAAGCATATATGCCTCAGCGCGCATACATGACTGGTGTGTGTGTGCACATATTTGCGTGTCCACAGACTAATAGAGAAAGCTAGCGGAAAGTCCCAATGAGACTTCTTGATTGCGATTGGCTCTTCATCAATAAAACACTACCCTCCACTGGTAAGGACTGCGCACTGATTTGCATTAGGAGCATCCTAGGAGGACATTCTGGAATAGCAATGAAGCCTCTTCTAGGCACCTCCAAACATGGGCAGCTAGGAGAAAACTTCAGGAGGAATTTCGGAATAGAGTACCAAAGTGTGACGTCATATGACCATGTTGTCAAGACAACTGGTTCTAAACTATGTGATTAGAGCAAACATTGGTGATCATAGCATGGACTCTCATTGGGAGTGGCAATTAAGTCTCATTTTGACGAAAATTTGACAAAACGCACACCTGCAGTGACGTCAGAAAAGTCAAAATGCCATAAATGCCAACGCCGTGTACGGAAGTCAACTTTAGACCATTTTCGTAATGTATGCACAACTTTCCCCCTAACTGCGTAGTAACGCGTTATTGCATTCACCTGTATCTTGTCATTCATATTCAATGGATGGAATGCACTTTGAATCTATTAGATGTTACTACTCGGACAAACCTCGGACAAGCTTTGGGGTTCCCATTGGTAACGTATTGTTTTAACAGCGTGAATAAAATATTTTAGTCACGCCGTTGGCATCTATCGCATTTTGACTTCTCTAACGTCACTGGAGGCGTCCGTTTTTTCAAATTTTCGTCAAAATGAGACTTAATTGCGTCAAACGAATGTGAAATATGTTTTTAGTGGATAATTTCACATAGATTAGTGGAAACTTATTTTTCTAATTCAGTAACCCTTTAACTCTCACTGGAGCGATGTTGTTTCGAACCAGAGACCTGCACAAGACTGGATTTGACGACACAACTTTGATACTCTATATCACCCCCAAGCTCTGCATCTCTACTCACCTGAGCTAGTCTGTCTGTCTTGTTCAGCTTTGGGTCATCGATGACGGCCTGAAGGATGCTCCCTTTCCTGCCGCCACCCTCAAACGTGATTTTCTCCTGAGGATGCTCTGCATGACGCTGGTACTTCTCCAGGGCGTTGGCTCCATGTGAGTGGAGCCAATGGTTGAGGAGGTGGAGGGAGCGCTGGGAGCCGGAGCCAGGGCTCCCCGTTGGCTTGGAGACGGGCAGGTTGACGAGCGCCTCTCCTGCCTAGAGACGCATCCAGCCAGGGGAAGAGGAGGAGAGAGAGAGTTGTCATGGAAACATCACAGATACCTCAGAGAGGATGTTACATGGATGTCCCATGTGTAGGAGAGCCACACTCTATGCATGCTTAAGATTTAACTTCATTTTTCCATTAAGAGCAATATGAACACCAGGTGGGATAGACAACGGATGAGTGATTATACTGATGCCAACTCTTCGTGGTTCAGCCTACTACCAGTATCACCAAGGCTTTAAAAGTCCCACTTATCTTAGAAAGAGAGAGACTACCATCACCAACAACATTACCTGTGATACCATGCATCATTGCTTGGAGCAGTAGAGAACTTATAGGCTATGCTGATAAACAGCATCAAAACATGTAAGGCACGAGCCAGATCCAAATACAGAAGGTATTGTGAATCGACATCATTTCCCTATCATCAAGCCTGTTACAGTTGTTGTCGTTGAGCATGTCATTGAACATGTCCTTGAGCCTATCATTGTCGCCATCATTGAGCGTGTCATTGTATTTGTCATTGAGCCTGCCATTACCACCATCACTGCCTGTATGCGTGTACATGCACCTACCCTGCAGTCAGAGTGTCCGCACACCACAATGTCCGGGATGGCCATCTTCTGAATGGCCAGCTGCAGCCCGGCCATCTCTCCGCTGGGCATGGCCGCCGTCTCACCAGCCACGTCTGGGTCACTGCAGCCAGAGTGGGGTACAAAGTTACCCGGGTTACGGATGATGAGCAGCTCGCCCCGCTCCGCCTTGAAGATGCGGGATGGGAGGAGGCGGCCATCCATACAGGTCACCAGGACAGCCAGGGGCTAGGAGGGAGAGAGATGAGAGGGGAACTATTTATATTTATAGTCACAAGGACTTTAAAGACTTACTTTATGGGACGCCAAATAAAATAACATGAATCATTTTTATTATTTGACTTCATCCTCAGAATATCATGGCTTATTGAGTTGTCAACATAATAATTACACCAAGTAATTGAAATCACTCATTGATGTGTTTCTGTGATGAAAACCAATTATTTTGTGCCAGCATCAGATGATTTATTTTCCGCGCCATAAAGTAAGCAAACAATCAAATGCGGTCTAAATCAATCAACCGTTTTGAATACGGGACTTTGTGTACATTTTTGTATGTCCCATAGTGTACAATATACACTACAGCTCAAAGGAATTGGCATAGGGAAAGGGAAAGGGAAGAAAGGGAAGGAGCCGCAGTTTTAAACGGCAGTTGTCAAGTTCAGCATGAAACATGATGCTTTTTAGGCTAAACCTTCATGTTTCATGCTGAACTGGACAAAATACACCGCAGTTTAAAACTGTGGCTCCTTCCCTTTCTTCCCTTTCCCTTCCCTATGCCAATTCCTTTGAGCTAGAGTGTACGTCTAGGCTAATATACACACACTATGTAAATCCACTGTTGTGAAAGCAGACCACAGAAAACTGGATAATTGTACAGATCTGTACACACAAATGGCCACAATTCCGGCAAAATATGTGTAGCCTAGAAACTTTGCAAAGGGCATTCCTGCAATGACCCAGTTATGTGTGACTTTTATCCCACTTAACTGTGATAGCCTGTGCCCAGTGTTTATAGAAACCAAAAGATCAACCTTGAATACATTCTAGTAACATGTGCTGCAGAATAGATTTAAAGGAGGCACCCACAAAAAAAAAGTAATTCATATACAATGTTCAGCTCTTTTACAACATGAACCAATTATGGGAACTAAGAGGGAGGTAAAAAAAGAAACATGTGATTTTAGCGCCAAAACTAAATATTTGCGAAAAATATAGGTGTCTAAGCATTATTGTACTGAAGTGTAAACATGTGACACAGCCATGACCTATGCAACATTCAATGTTATAGCAAAATGATACTTTCCTGAAATCAAATGACATTGTAGTCATACCTTGCGAATAACTTTAGCAATGAATGTTAATGTTTAGATCCTGGTTCAGAAATGTTTTAATTTATGCAAAAGAATTATTGTGATTGAGGAAGACCGGATGAATTATACAAAAGTTAAATGGATCTCTAAAAATCATATTTCTGGCAGTCTTCATCGGTAACTCCAGTAAAAAACTAGCAAATCAAAGAAGAGCCCTCACAAATAATAAAAAAAAGCCCATGTGAAAAATATTTTGTCCTAATCCTGTGTAGAAAAATGGCATTTTGCGTATGTGTTTCATGATATTGGGCTTGAAAGAAGCCCTTCTGAATGATTGTACGTTTAAATAAACCATTTTTGTTATGTACTTAAATTCTATGCATGGCATTCAAACAACATGTTAATATTTCATATGGTAACCCCAAAGATTGTCCGTGGTTGGTCCAAGTAGCAACAACTAATAGATTCAGTATGTGTTCTACTAATTGAGACTGGATCACAAAATACAGGTGAATGTCACTGATGCATTACTACGCAGCTACAAGAAAGTTGTAAGTACATGTACATCACCAAATTGGTCTATTTTATACCTCGGCATCACCGTTTGCCCCAATGATGCCCAAGTGTGGTGTCAATAAATAACTCATCTGTATGTATTAAGCCAATTTTCTGGGCAATTTTCTTCAAATCATCAATTTTCTTCTCTGCTTTGTCAGCTTTGAATCAAAACCACTCATTTCTTGTACGCTGTTCTCCTTTAAAGTTCTGCTATAGGTGTTTTCCATTAAAACATTGTTAAGTTCAAACAGGATGCAGGTTCCTGGTGTACAACCCATAGGTTCCTTCCTGAATACATAAACTTACTTTTTATTTAGTAATGTAAAGGATGATTTTATGATGTCTTTGGTGTTGAAATTAACACCTGGGCAATTCCCCAATTTACTATAATGTACAAAACATATGCTACACTTTATGTTCATGTTCCAATATACTTGGGTGCTGTCGGAAGATGTATTGATCTGAACACTTTACTTTTATCATGTCAATACACGAGGGATAGACATTGTAGAATAAAATCATGAGAATAAAAATCAGGGATTGCAATAACTTAAATTTCCATTACTTGAGTTAAATAAAAAGAATATGGACACAAAGACAAGTCGTTGAAAAAAAATATTCAAACTAGATGCATTTTATCAAATCTGTGGCAACCATATCATTGCTGGTATCATGGCAATTCTTCATATAACTCTTTTTGCAAGAAATGTTTTCAGAACTGTGAAAACAACAAAAACATTATTAGCTATGTTACACTTTATCCATTGGTAAAAGAAAAAAACCTGTTGGCTTATTTTGGGTTCATTTACTTATATTTTTATTTTAAACCAAGTGATACCATGTATTCCTTCATGCTAGATCAGTTCCTTTTTAAACACCAATAAAACTACAATTAACTGCAATTTTAAAAATATTCCAGCTTCTTTCCTTCATCTTGAAGTGATGAACGCATACAACGTAGTTCAATATCTCATGAATGACAGAGAGTAGAAGGTTTAAAGAAGGTGAAAATCAAAGCACTATCCAACAAACAACATACCAAAAATATAAAGTTACACTGTGTAGCCAACAAATAGACATTTCAAATTTAGAACTTTGATCAATAATTCATGTAATTGTGTATGGGTCGCAGACTCGCAACTACTGAACCTGCACTATTTCTAATCTCACTTTGAGTCGACCCACAAGTACATTCTGTAGAGTTACTGATGCACATCAAGGCAGAGAGGGACCATGGTTTTAAGCTCTAAGCTTAGTTAAAAAAAACTCCAAAATGTCTAATTAATGAAGGCGTAAACTTTGCTCGCCTTTCTCTTGTTCTAAAAATACAATGGTGTTCTTAAAATGCAATAACCTTGCCTGTCACAAAGTTTTCAGATGATCAACTAACCGTGTTTTTTTTTTTTTACCAATGTACACAATTGTACAAGGTATTCTCCTTGTATGTGTAGTTTTCAGACATAGCAGAGTTGTAGCACTAACAACTGTTCATTGTATAGTTATATAGTTGTATTGTGAAGTGAGAGACAGTTTTGCTTTTTTGGAAGGTCAAATACATTTTTGTAAAAAACAAAACAAAACTGGAAGAAAACACTTAAAGAACTCAGCTCCCAATAACAGAACTGAAGATTGACTTTGAGCAGAATCATATTGATTGGTAGATCTCAAGTAGGTTTTGGTGGGGGAGGGGGAAGGGGGATTCAAAACCCTTAGACCGAGATGACACACAGTACACATCATGGTTCTCTGCTTCACACTGTCTGCAGTGATGCGAATAATGTGTGTAGTGGCAGCACAGCGCTGCTGTCCGCTGCAATACAAATTTACTATCTGCTTAACAGACAGCAAGTGACACATTCTGAGCTCCCAAGAAACTGGACAATTGATCTATTTTTCAAAGGAGCATCAAATTTGTTTTTGTAAATATGGGTATAGTGCAATTTTATTTTACAAAATAGCTATAAATTGTGTGTCACACTAATTTTATGTTTCCCAATTGTGCATTGAACCCAATTCAGCCTTAAAGAGCCTTCGGGCTGTGATATTTAATTTTAATACACGCTTTCATCCTAATTCAATTCAATGAATGTAGACTATGGTCATTGGGTTTCAAATGTAAGCAAGGATAGCTTTTCACTTTTCCTGGAAAATTTATGTTCATGGAGCTACGACTACATGTATGACATTTCATACATGTTATTGTTAGGGTTAACTGTGTATCATAACTTTTCTATAAGGATTACCCCGTCTTTAAGAACTTCCCTGATCGGAGCTGAAAAGTTACATTCCATGGGCTTACTTTTGTCTTTAACATTTGAAATTGGTTTCTTGACAGGTCCTCCAAAATAAAAATGAAGTACATGCGGACCCTGAGACATATTTTATGTCAAGTCTGTGATAAGATTATCAACGCCAATAACAGATCATTTTAGCTTCAAAGAATTGAACAACAATTATATTTTTTGGTATTGGTCAATCTTTCACACTTGTGAATTATGCAATGTGTCAAAAATATTAGATTTTACCTCCACAAGGGATATGTACTGTACACTACTTGTAAAGAATTTAAAAACAGGGGGGAAAGGAAAATTGGGCTACATTTCAAGGCTGCTGTAATGCAGTAAACACCATGAACTCTGTTTTGCATAGTATGCAATGAGGATTTTTTTCCCACAGGGATTCTTACATTATTTCAAGACTGAGGCACTTTTTTGCGTTGCATAGCTTCAATCAACCTCAGCCCCTGTGTCAGTTCAAGTTGGACAAATGCTCTGTGTAACAAAAGGTAAACAAGATAGAGATCATCCTGAAATGCTCGGCAAATAACGCAACATCAACTTCAACAAGGGAAAATTCAGGTGATTGCGATTAGGCAAGCATGTCAGATTACTGGTCAACTAATCTACTGTGGTTATGACACAAAGGTCAAGCGTAGTACACTGACCATTTTTATCCATATCAGGTTGCTTCATCTACATGTGGTAGACCTCCTACAGTATGCATGGGTGCACCTTTTCACTACACCTTCACCACCAGCAATGTAAATGTCATGCAATAATATCTATGGACACAAAGAATTACTAACTTAAAAAGAGTATATAGACCCCTACTCACTACAATTTTATATCACACCTGACGAAGTGTTGCAGCAGCGCACGAAACGTTATGATCTTAGATCCCTTTTTGACCACACATTGCAAGACAAACGGCTATCACTAGCAATTACACACTTGTTTTAATGACAGGGGGGCCCATTTAAAACAAAAAAATCTTTTTACAAAAAAATTTTAGGCATACACCCAGTAGTAAGGATAGCGTGCTCCATCCTGTAAATGAACGAAAAACAAGTCAGACAAAAATCTTGGAACCAGACGGGATTTGAACCTGCAGTCTACTGCTTACCGGGCAGCGACTTAACCACGCAAGCTATTTCTAGTTCACGGATCAAGACACGACAACATGGAAACAAATACCAGTAGCAGTAGACTGCAGGTTCAAATCCCGTCTGGTTCCAAGATTTTTGTCTGACTTGTTTTTCGTTCATTTACAGGATGGAGCACGCTATCCTTACTACTGGGTGTATGCCTAAAATTTCTTTGTAAATTGAAATTACCCCAGAAAACCTTTTCACTAAAATTGTCCCTACGGCGGACTACTCATGAATATTAATGAGTCAGATGAAATGAGACTCTTTCGGGTATTTGTTTCCATGTTGTCGTGTCTTGATCCGTGAACTAGAAATAGCTTGCGTGGTAAGTCGCTGCCCGGTAAGCAGTAGACTGCAGGTTCAAATCCCGTCTAGTTCCAAGATTTTTGTCTGACTTGTTTTTTGTTCATTTACAGGATGGAGCACGCTATCCTTACTACTGGGTGTATGCCTAAAATTTCTTTGTAAATTGAAATTACCCCAGAAAACCTTTTCACTAAAAAAATCTTTTAAAAAATTTTTTAAAAAATCAGTAGCAGTATACGCTTATGACGTGTATGTAATCTCAATCATAGTTTCACTCACCTATTCAGGAAAGTGAAAAACTATTCGTAATCTCTACATTCATAATCGTATTAGCCCCTATTAGTGCACAATGCGTCGTGAAGCAGGCATTGAATGCACTGATGGCATGGACTGTCGGCCGAACCATAGCGGACAGTGGTCTCTGGTCTCAGGGCTATAATAACTGGAAGGTTTTGGACAATCCATCCAAAAACTCCACCGCAATTGTACTTACTTGTCTAAACCGCATTGCGATTGCAGCTGTACTTGCTGATAATTCGTGTTAGAAAATAATATCCACCGTGGCAGCTACATGCTCTTTACCGGTAACACAATAATTATGTCGCAGAACATTGAACGTGTATAGGAGAATTGTGCATGGTACTTCATACAACACCATGGTGGTCCTGAACTTCTAACAGGATTCCATAAAAGATACAGGTATATTCATTTGTTATTATGCTGGTATACTCGCTGATGCAACACACTTGATCGTTTTGTGAGTAGAGCCTAGGGAAGGTGTCAACAAACGAGATGGTGAGGGAGAGACTTAATGCCTAGTGCAAAGTACCAGCAAAATAATTGGGAAATGAATTAAATACATTGAAGAAACCAGATCTACCAATGAGGAAGTTGTGAATGTTTATTTGCTGAAATCATCTTTATATAAACAATAGAATGTTTTAAAGCAAATGTTATCATGACACTCGAGTGTGCACTACATGCTATGCTAGCTCGCTAAAGCACGATTGCATGCACCGCCAGTAGTGTGAGGGGCATGTGCTTAGCGATCGAGATTACAGTATGTGCCAGTATTTTCAATTTGAATATTGTTAAATTTGCGACCCTACAGCAATTCACAAAATTTGTGAAAAAACCGCTCATACAGTATTCACTATTGATCCTTACTGGTTTGAGGCCAGGATGGAAGAGCCGGCTTTGGACCTTGAGCTGCCGGCTAGTCAGGCCACTGGACGCCCTTAAGAGCCGGCCCAAGATCTGGACTTTACTACTCTGCATGGTCCTGGTAGTTGGCAGCTAGCTCAGGACATGAAGAAAGGTCACAGGCAACCGGGGCTCTACTTCTTGAGTACACGATTGGCTGGGTAGAGATGGGAGGAGGGGTGGAAACTGCAATGCAAGGAAAAAAAACATTATTCTTTCATAACCTGGGTTGGTTTCTTGAAAATTGTCTTTAAAGGGCATAAACTGTACTGGGAAGACAAAAAGGCCTTCAAAAGGTACATGTAATTGTGAGAAATCTTCTTGGCAATGGTCTTAAATTCATGTATTGTCCATTTTAGAAGCTTGCTGAAATTTATTTGCCCCCAAATGATCTACATTTTGAGCAATGATTGATTAAATCACAAATCCTCAAAATAATCGGCCCGAACATTTTGCGAATCTAATCATTAATCATTAATTACTTAATGATTAATGGATTATTTGAGGGCAAATAAATTTCAGCAAGCTTCTAAAATGGACAATACATGAATTGAAGACCATTGGCAAGAAGATTGCTCACAATTACCTTTTGAAGAGTTTTTTGCCTCACCAGTACAGTATATGCCCTTTAAACTCTTTGAGTGCCATACGTTAATTCACAAGTAATACACACAAATCCTTTAATGTGCCATTTTGTAAGGCACAGAAAGGTTTAAACAGATTTTGTATTTGATTTTGTATTGATATTACTGTTGTAAGGTGGTAATCTGAAAAATGATGTACGGCTCTCTATTATCTGTGAAACCAACCAAAATTTATTTTATAATGAAGGCCCATCAGCTATTAACGATAACATGTATTTCTTAGGCTTGGATGCGCACAGTATGCACGCTTTGCTAATTACACATTAACTAAAATGAGGAAAGCTTCCAGCACAAAAAAAGGTTACCCGGTAGACAATTTTGGGGAGCTAGTTCATAAGTGTATCCATCTACTGTGGCATTTATCTTAATATGAATTTGAACCCTAAACTTAACCCTGACCTTAACCCTAAACTTAATTCGCCCAATTCGCCCAAACAAGTGATTTCTAGGTCTGCATTAGCGCCCGTTTACTTTAGCTAGGCTCTAGCCTAGCCGGGCTAGCCCCGGAACTGCTACGCGGCTAGCTACCTGTGACTAGTCGCGTAGGCTGCAGTGGATGCACTTATGAACTAGCGCCCAATTTTTGAATGCATTGGATTCGAGGAATTGCGACGGGTTTGGTTAGTCTCATGATATCAGCCCGAAGTGAAATCCTCCACAAAGATGTTTCAAAGCTACAGTCATCATAATTTTGCCTTTCCATTGGCTTTATTACTGGCAACTTTTCTTCCTCAGTATAGCACAGACATTTCTGATAATGCAACAATCATTACCATTGGAAAAGATGTCAGTTGGCATTGTGTTGTCAGTATTATGCATAAGAAAAACAAAATGTACTATTTTTGCCCAGGTCAAAAGAAAGAGCGAAATGTTTGACAATTAGATCTATATGTTATTTCATGAATTTATTTCCTTCATTCAATTTTTAACATTACCAGTAGTCACTCATGTCATGGAAATTTGGCATTTTTTATGAAATTTCATTTTTACATTCGTTACACTGACCGAGTCGGAGATGTCGCACATAAACTCATGAGCAATCTTGAGCAACCTGTTTCATCAAGGTTCAGTTTCTTAAATTAAAGTTTTTATTAAGCTTTAGATTTTATTCGCTAATCCTCAAAATGAAAACACTCATTTTCATTGCAATTTTTTTGTAATTCCTAGGCATTTAATGCACTTTCACAACAGGCTTGAATTGCAGGGCAAACTAGGGGGGCATTTCATGAAAGTTGTCAGCACTGGTTATTCAGTCAGTGCTGACAACTTTCATGAAAATAATAATGCCCTCTAGTTTCTGTTATGGTAATGAGATTCAGATTGCATCAGCCTCTTCCTCCTCTGATTGGCTAAACCTAAGTAGTAACAACTGCATCTATTTGTCAAAAAACATCATTTTGATATGAGAATGCCCCAAAATGAGAGTTATTCCTATCAGATGTAAGTGCAATATCAGGATGTTAGCAGGTCATCCTGTTAAGAAAATACTAAACATGAAACAAAGGGGCGGTTTGAAACTTTGAAGCACTGAACTCTGACTGAAGCAGCAGCATCGCAACATCAAAACAGCTTAGCACAGCCGCAGAACGAGCATCAGGGAGCGAAACCACGCAGAATGCTCCCCCGAAGCTGCGGTTGCGATAGGCGAACAGAAACCAGCTACCAGGCATGCCAGGGCTAAACGATTGTATAACGTACCCAATTAATTTTGACTGTACCGATTACATATATCACGCTAAAGAGCCCACTCTGGTATCAACTCTATCTCATATTGCCCTGTATACTTCAACGAAACTAGCGTGCTTTACAGAAAATACAAAAACTTACATTTATCTTGCCGTCCACATCAGTCGCAAGCGGTGTAAGAAACACCATGCAATGATGACGGCGCGGCGCGCGGCACATGTTAATGCGCTATGCACACGTAGTACGTACACGCGCACACATCGCGTCGCGGTCCGTAATTCAATTACGGGTTTGCATCACTGAACTACACACTGCGTAGCATAGTTCAGTGGTTTGCATGCATGACGTAACATAGATGCAGCTTCATTCCGGACTTCCGGTAGCTGTGCAAATAGTGGGGAGGGTTGAATGAATATGGGGAGGGGGGGGGGGTATAACCGTGGACTGAGGTTTATAGGAGATCCGCTCCCATGTTTTTTTTTTTATATATTTTATCTAAGGACATTGCAAATTCCCCCTCCTCCAATACACACGTGCGTTGAGACGGATATCACTCAAGAGGGAGTCGTGGACCAGCGTGGCCGGGGGGGGGGGGGGGGGGGGGGGGGGGGGAGGTTCCGAGGGCGCACGTGGTAGTGCATGAAGCCGTTAACCTAATTCTAATTTACCTCTATGGGTGAGGCTATATTTCTGCGCTTTATTTAGGGAAAGACACAACTGTACCCCCCCCCCCCCCCCACACACACACACACACACATGCATATATTCACACCAGGGAAGTGAGATCGTAGATCGTAGAGAGTGGGGGAGGGGGGGGGGGGCGTGGTACATGCATGCGTACGTTTTCAGAGAAGATTGTGAGATGTTTAGGAAGGCATACACACATGCCCCGCTCCTCACACACCTGTTCACGACGCCATATCACAATATCCTAGCCAATTGCGTATCATTTCCTTCAAAATATGTAGGCATGACTAGGCCTATACATCTCCCCTGCTGTCTTCCGCGTAGAAACAAACCGGAAAAGGTTTCCTCCCTCTGTTCAATCATGATGAAGTATTTGTTACACGTTATTGCTTCATCGATTATGGTTAGCAGTGCGGCGATGTGTTTCTTGAAACGTAACGCGTACGAAGAAGTATGCACAGTCACGACCCCGCCCTTCACGATGCACGTGATGAATGGGCCGGACTATTGGAGCCATATTGGAGGGGGTGGGGTCCGCGCCCGCCCTCATAATGGTACGTACACACCTATGTCAGTTGGTGCATGGGGATAGACTTTGAAATATCTGAAATAGTTTACACTGATGATCATCTTCAGTAATGAGGGAAGCTGTTTCCACGTTCACTGCGATGGATCAAAGGCAAAGGTACTGTGGTAGGCGAGGAAGGAGGCGGGGGGGGGGGGGGGGCTACTGAATTCGCAATGTTTCCCAATGGTAAAAAGGGAAGGTTGAGGTTTGTTTCTAACGATGTGCTTTCTGTGAAAATAAAATCCTATCAAAATGCATTTTTAATGGTCTCAGATTTACTTTCATACACATTTTTTAGACAATGCCAACTTATCCTTTCTTTATGTGCAGTCGAGTTGGGACATTACTAACTTATACAGCAATTTTGATATGTATTCGAAAGAGTACGTATTTCATAAAGATATGCTGTGATGACAGTAATTACTATAAAACTACATGAAACCGATTATACTATTCATTGCAGCAATGAATTGTTATGAGCATGATTTTGTCTAGTATTCAGCTCTACTTTTATAACTATTTGTTATGATGGCACGACAAGAATCATGATCCGTCGGGAGGATTATTTTTGGGGTTGACGGTGGCTTTGCAGTGCTGGGAGATGCTAACTGAGACAGTTTGGGAGTTGTTTTCAAGAACTTCGTTTGAGTAGAACTCCACTCCTCTACCCTCCACAATATGCCTATGTCTTCATCATTATTATGTCGCACTTTAATAATCCGTTTGATACCGTCTGCATGGGCTAAAATAGCCTTCTAGGGTGAACCACGACGGGACGGCATCTCTTGATTACCCGTTTTCCAGTATAGGCTTTCTGTCCACGCCACCGGGTTTTCACCCTGCTCTCATCTCAGCGAGTGTTATGGTGTAGGTGGATTTACACATTTCCCAGGTTGAAATTCCCATAGAAACCAGTAGAAACCAGTAGAGACCGTCTACTGGTTTCTACTGGTCCAGTAGAGTCTACTGGTCTGAAGAGGAACTACGAAATCAAACCAGTAGAAACCAGTAGAAACCAGTAGAGTCTAATGTGTTGAAGACAAGTAGAAACCAATAGAAACCAGTGAGATCTAATGGTTTGAGAAGGAGTGTGAAAAAAACAAAGTCAAACCAGTAGAAACCATTAGAGACCAGTTGATTCTAATGGTATTGAAGACCAGTAGAAACCATTAGAATCCACTGGTCTCTAATGGTTTCTAATGGTTTGATTTTGTTTTTTTCACACTCCTTCTCAAACCACTAGATCTCACTGGTTTCTATTGGTTTCTACTGGTCTTCAATACCATTAGAATCAACTGGTCTCTAATGGTTTCTACTGGTTTGACTTTGTTGTTTTCACACTCCTTCTCAAACCACTAGATCTCACTGGTTTCTATTGGTTTCTACTGGTCTTCAATACCATTAGAATCCACTGGTCTCTAATGGTTTCTACTGGTTTGACTTTGTTTTTTTCACACTCCTTCTCAACCATTAGATCTCACTGGTTTCTATTGGTTTCTACCATGTCTACTGGTCTTCACTACCATTGGAATCCACTGGTCTCTAATGGTTTCTACTGGTTTGACTTTGTTTTTTTACACTCCTTTTCAAACCATTAGATCTCACTGGTTTCTATTGGTTTCTACTGGTCTTCAATACCATTAGAATCCACTGGTCTCTAATGGTTTCTACTGGTTTGACTTTGTTTTTTTACACTCCTTACAAAAATACAAAGTCAAACCAGTATAAACCAATAGAAACCAGTGAGATCTAATGGTTTGAAAAGGAGTGTGAAAGTGTGAAAAATACTAAGTCAAACCAGTATAAACCAATAGAAACCAGTGAGATCTAGTGGTTTGAAAAGGAGTGTGAAAGTGTGAAAAATACTAAGTCAAACCAGTAGAAACCATTAGAGACCAGTGAATTCTACTGGTAATGGAGACCAGTAGAAACCAATAGAAACCAATAGAAATAGAGATGCTCATGAATATTCATGCATGTATTTACGTGTCCTAATTTTGTACTTTTAAATAGATAACCTCCACCTAACCAGATAAAAGGAATTTTACCAAGTATTTTCAAGTTTAAACATAAAATAGTGAATGTCACCTACTTAAGTGAAGACAATAATGATAACAACAACAAAAATGATCTTCTTAAATGTAAGTTAGAGTAACCAATATCTTATGAACCTTATAACCGTACTGCTATATATATGAAAGTCTGTGAAGGATAGAGTAGGAATTAGGATAGGTATAGGATAGAATAGGAATGAATATAGGATAGGATAGGATTTGGTTAAAACGATAAGGAAATATGCCACAATTCGGATTATCATATACTAAATTTAAATCGATATTTCATCAATATTTTTAATTTTGATTCCTATTGGTCTCCTGATGGCTCCAGTAGGTATTCTACTAGTTTCTACTGGTATTCTGATGGATCCAGGAGAAATTGCTACTGGTTTCTACTGGCACTCTACTGGTATTTTTCTAATGGTTTCTACT
The DNA here is from genome assembly GCA_963669155.1 of Arbacia lixula. Taxonomy (NCBI): domain Eukaryota; kingdom Metazoa; phylum Echinodermata; class Echinoidea; order Arbacioida; family Arbaciidae; genus Arbacia; species Arbacia lixula. The sequence continues at coordinate 7,908,433 of OZ022590.1, read as the reverse complement.
GGAAATCATTTCACTTTCCATATTCAAATCAGCAGACAAATTCCAGTAGAAACCAGTAGGAAGCTCTATTGGATCCAGTAGAGATTCCTACTGGTTTCTACTGGTCTTCTACTGGTCTTCTATTGGATCCAGTAGAGATTCCTACTGGTTTCTATTGGTATTCTACTGGCATTTTTCTAATGGTTTCTACTGGAAATCATTTCACTTTCCATATTCAAACCAGTAGAAAAATTCCAGTAGAAACCAGTAGGAAGCTCTATTGGATCCAGTAGAGATTCCTACTGGTTTCTACTGGTCTTGTATTGGATCCAGTAGAGATTTCTACTGGTTTCTACTGGTATTCTACTGGCATTTTTCTAATGGTTTCTACTGGAAATCATTTCACTTTCCATATTCAAACCAGTAGAAAATTTCCAGTAGAAACCAGTAGAGATTCTAATGGTTTTTCTCTACTGGTTTCTACTGGTTTTTCGTCCTGGGTTACCCTCAGAGTGGAAGGATGGGCGCGACCTAATTTCGATGATCGTATCAGGTTATTCTAGCTGTTTGTTTGTTTGTTTTTGGGGGGGAGGGCGAGCCGTTCCCATATTTTCAAAATCATGGATCCACGACTTCCTATACACCCACTGATACAAACATCCGATGCCCCGTGCCCCCCCCCCCCCCCCCCCCCTCTCCGTGCACACGGCGCCACTCTCCATATAATTCTCATTCACAACATGTCTACGGCCCATTGATACACACGTTGCTGCGTTGGTCGCTCTCTCGGCACGCGCAAACAAATTAGAGCTCTATTTCCCAATATTGTGACGTCAAAGAAAGTGTGTTATTGATTTCCCTCTCCGCCTTAAGCTCAGATTAAGCGCAGATTTGGGTCCTGATCGGAGGCCCTCTTCATCCTTTAAATTATGCTCGTTTGGTCTAGTTCCCACTTTAACGACACCGGAAATTTAAAACTATTAATGGGTTAAATTTAACCCAAGACCCTAATAATCTTCACAATTCTATATTGCCCTTCAATTACCGGTGTGGAATAATAAGCGGGCATGATCGAGGGTGACATTAAAAGTGCAAATGAGAGAGAGATAAAGACAGAGACAGAGACAGAGAGAGAGAGACAGAGACAGAGACAGAGACAGAGAGAGACAGAGACAGAGACAGAGAGAGAGGGGGGGGGGCAGAGACAGAGACAGAGAAAGAGAGAGAGAGGGGAGGGGAAGAAAGAGAAAATAAGAGGGAGACAGAGACAGACACTCAGACAGACAGACAGACAGACAGACAGACCGACAGACAGAGACAGAGAGAATGAGAGAGGGGGGGGGCAGTTTATAGCGAAAGGGTGAGCAAAGAAGAATGAATGGCTGAATGAGAGAAAGAGAAATACAGAGAGACACAAACGATGCATACAGACATACATACAGACAGACAGCAAGAGTGGGGCGGGTCGAAATGGAATGAATAATGTAGAATAAATATGTATGACAGAAATATCGCATTTTTTCATCCATGTTTCGGACTTATAGTCACTTTTGAAGAGTCTGGTTTCTTATATCAACGGTCATTGACAATAGGTAGGCATGCTGCCATGGCTAGTCAATGCTAATAACAAACTTTAGTTCATAGCAAAATGTAAATTATGTTACCTTCAACATTGTCGAACATTCTGGTAAGGACTTTAAAAAAGCCCATAGACTGTATTTCTACTTTAAAAACGATTGAAATAGAATTTAATATGAAGTGGACCACTTCAAAAAACGATTTAGATATAATTCAATGTGAAGTGGGCCACGTACAGCACATAACGTGCAGCCGAGCAGCAAATAAGTAAGGCGCAGAAATGTGCATTCAGCTGTTCGTGCACGCGGTGGAATGTCAACAATGACCACAAATTTATAAGTCGGCCGTCGTGGTGAAGTAGAGAGTTGCTATACACTCATAGTGCCTTTTTTCTTAAGCATGATTATATTCTCTCTATGAATTGTTTATACATTGTTAGACGAAGATTTATGAGGTGCAAGTAATCACCACCACACCATCATTGTCACCATTATCGGCAGTTATTGTTATCATAACCACTATCATCACCACGACTATCATTATCATTATCGATATAACCACTATTATATTCCACATACTAAGAATGTTGCTATATGATTGGTCAAGAGTTGATCACGTGATGAGGCGTAGTTTTTCCTATCAGATCACCTGAGAATAAAAGTTCGTTACACTCTAGGTGATAGTACTTTTTGGTTTCGCTGATCTCTTCACTCCTCACACTCCTAATGCGTGATTAATATTTTGAGTACGCGCGAAATAAAAGTGCGTTACACTCGGACTATCACTTGACATCTAACGCGTCCTAACGCGCGTCCTAACGCGCGTCCTAATGCCCGTCCCAATACGCGTCCTAATGCGCGTCCTAACGCGTGTTCCCCATGGCAGCGGCTCGGGGATATGGAGATAAGTAAACATTACCTTTTTTACGTCAAATTGTCATTTTTGGTATAGATAGTTGGTTTCAGATGTAGAATATAAAGCAAATAATCAACTTTTGGTTTCAAGCAATGAGAGGAGCTATCACTTCCTCGGCGATCTGAATGTATACGCTATCTTTCCTCAGCTGCGCTTCGGAAAGATAGCTACATCCAGATCGCCTCGGAAGTGATAGTTCATCCCATCACCCTCACCAACGCTGATTATTTGCTTATCATCACCACGACCAACATCAGCACCATTATCATCATGATCATTATGACTGCCGCACGATCATTATTAACATAACCATCGCCAATACTATCACCTTCACTATCCTCACCACCACCAATATCATCATTATCATTATGACCAAAGTCACAACCTTCATCATTATTAACATAACCATCCTGACCATCATCATTATAAGCATTACCATCGTTACCGTTATGATAACCACCAAACCATCATCATCATCATTATTATTACTATCGCCACAACCACCATCATCACCAATATTATCATAATCATCATTACGACTATCGCAACTCCACCACAATCAATTCGCAAATGATAAAATCTGTGAAATTTAACAAAATTAGTACCTGTTGATGAGGTAAAACGGTTCTGCAATGATCACTAATATCACCATTATCATTATCATTATCATCATCATCCTCATCATTGTCATCATCATCATCATCATCATCTTCAATATCTTTATTATTATCATCACTATCATCTTCCTCATCTTCATCATCTTCATCATCTTCATCATCATCATCATCACCACCACCATCCTCTTCATTATCGACATCATCATCATCATCACCACCACCATCCTCTTCATTATCGACATCATCATCACCACCATCATCCTCTTCATTATCGACATCATCATCACCACCATCCTCTTCATTATCGACATCATCATCACCATCACCATGGACGGTATATACAAAACATCAAACGCATTTCTAACCTTTTAACAGTTATATTTTCATAAATAAATATTTACATTCATTCATATTCTTAAAATCTTTATGAAGAAGAACTGAACACAGACAATTTGAGTTTTGATACATACCGTAACAAGTGAGAAATCGCATCAAATATCATCCTCTCTTTTCATGCAAAACCATCGCAGGAAAAAAAATCCATTACAGCCAGTACTTGATACTAGTACATTATACCACAAATACAAACTGCATTGTGAGAGAACAGTGAAAAAGTGCTTCGTATCTTAACATGTTTATAAATGATCATATACAGGACATATGTCCGTAATAGCGTCTACAGATGAAACAATTTATCATCCATACTCTCAGGCCCAAATTCATAAAGGATATTTAGATTTCGACGACAGCTGAAGCAAAGTCTGTGGTGTATAAGCAAAAAAATGCCCTTGATTTTAATAGCGTAAACGCTTCAAGAAGGTACAATAATGTCATGCTAGTTGCTATAATTGAGACCTTGGTTTATCAAAAATTAACATTTGCTTAAACCATGGTCTACATCTAAAAAATTCCTTTGTAAATTCGGGCCTCAGACTCCTGCTCAAAGTGTCTGTATATTTAACAAACCTGGCATTAATAGTACAATACTGCTCTAATTCAACCTGACTAGCTTCCTAATATAACCATATACAGTAATACTGGTGATTGCAAAAAACTATTTCATAATGATAATACACGTTTCAATTTGAGCCGATATGTGTCATTTTTATTAGCATATTTGGAAAGAATGACAACATATTTAAACATTGACCAACAGAAACTGGTTGATGATACACAATGCTTCCCTGATTCTCTAAGCAAAGGGCATCCTTTAACAGCTTAAACATGTTTTTTTGTGTGGGCAGCATCATGCTTATCATCCCTAGGCTATTAAAGGGAAAGGCAACCCTGAGGTTAAATTGGTTTAAATCAGAGCAGGAAAACGAAAGCAACATATCAGTGAAGGTTCGACAGAAATCTGTCAAAGGATACAAAAGTTATTGAAGGGTAAGAACGGGTAAGAAAGTTATTTTGTGATGTCACTTGCGAGATGCTCTTCCATATTTTGTATGCTGTTTGGTTCCATAAATTGCTTTTTTCTGTTCTTTGATGAAGGAATATTTTATAAGAGGTATATGTGCAAAAACATATGTCCAATGATATATCAAATGGACAGGTAAAATAGTATATTTTTGAGAAAATGGAAAACTTTCAAAATAATTGATACACAACTTATAGCAGAGCAGTTCATGAGTGATGTCACAAAATTAAGAATTTGAAATGTCATCACTCTTCCATCCTTTGATAGATTTTTGTCAAACCTTCACTAATTATTTTTTTTATGTTTTTGTTTTTATAAACAAAACACTTAGCCCCAGAGTGGACATTCCCTTCAAACCAATTTCTGCTTTAAGTGGAATATTTCATAACTTACACACACAGCCAGTGGAAATTATTAAGTAGTTTTTAAGCCTCCCATGAAGGTCTCAAAAATTGATGTTTGGAGATATTCCATCCGTGTCCTCAATGAGTTGACCCTTTTTTGTTGATTTGACTATTTCTTAATTACTAGTACTTGCCAATACCTTCATGCAGTTAGCATATAATGAGTTAATAATTTGGTGCTTTCACTTTTGATAGCAACTATTAAAAATAATAAAAGATGCATCACTTGATTTTTGAAAGGGCATAAATTTCTGCACATGATGAAACCACTTTTGGCATTTAGTGATATGTATTATCTCTGTAATGTTTTTTTTTTCAAAGTAAAAGAAGTGTCATCACTAAATCTTTATAATTATTGGCAACACGCTAAAAAGGTTGACATCACACGTGCATTCTTCATATTGGTACAATTATTGCTCTAAATAATTTTGATGGTTTGTTACTTTTTAATGGAATGTACATTCCGTTTTTATAGCAAATATTCATTAAAAAAGAATAGTGTTGCCAGTATAAAAGCCAAATAGTGATCTATTTTGCTCTAAAATAGCCTTTGTCACAAATAAATTGGTATGCAATAACAGTGCCCCACTCCCCCCCCCCCCCACCTCTCCCCAGACCTCTGAATAAGTTGAGAAGAAATAATACCCTCATAATATTAACTTAAAATTATAGTTGAACAAACAGAGAAAAAGATTTGCAAAAGTATGAGAGAAATCATGCATATTGTGCAATTGTGCTTGAAAATCATAATTATTCACATCGAGTCATGATTATGAATTTTCATTGGCAAACTCTGCAATCTTTTCAATGTTCGTGTGGTCGATGTACATTTATTTGTACACAAGCCAATACCCAGAGCACCACCTGTCTCCCTTCCATTTTCAGAGTAAGATAGCTGGGCTGGTAATTAAAGATTTGTAAACAGAAGATGCCTAGCTTTCTTGCTATATGTTTCAGTTTTCTCAAACTTTTCCAAAATTGTTTCTCTGATTTTCTCTGTTTATGCAATTTAACCATGGTTTCAATACCCTGGGAGCAATGATCGGCCTATGCACATACATGACACTAGCAGAAAAATAGGACACAAAATTGAGACGTCCACGATTTGGTGATAATGCACAAAAGTATTAACGGTAACCACATATATCGCTTCAGAACAATAAGTCCATACAATAAGGCAAACAATGTAATATAAACGTGATACATGTAGATACCCACATCGTACAGAAAACATGGGCGAGAGCATGTTTAAAATCTCTCCCCCACGTAGATACCCACATCGCATACAGAAAACATGGGCAAGAGCATGTTTAAAATCGCATAAAGCTCTGGTACATAGACTCAAATAAAGTGGTTTAATCAGATAAAATTCTCATCTCCCTGGCAACGCGGTACCCTCAAGTCTAGACTTCAAAGGCAATTTTGGTGATGAAAGGGTCATTATTTTCATCTGAGAGATTGGACAGGACGATTTTAAGACACTTGCAAATGATATCTTACTATTTTGGTGACACATCATACTGATAAACAATCTTTTCTTTCTCCTCTCTTTCTGTACAGAAATGAGATTTTCGGCGCATATCACTCATCTCCAGCCAATTATAAAAATCTTAGCACTGAATATCTGTGATAAAATATCTTGTGAAATATACACAAATCTGTATAAAAATACATTTAACAAATTGACACGTTTTGCTGACTTGATGATTACAAGATGTATTTCACAATGAAAAAACAAGAAGCATGGCTGAATGCAAGCCAAACAAATTGCAGCTTTTTGCATAAAACTTCTTTTATACTGAGAGTTTCATTTTCAACTTCAATAAAAGACAACAAATTTGTGCCACAGTACCTGAATCAGAAAAATAAACAGAACAAAGATGATAACATTACGATTCAGCAGAAATTAATTTCATGATATATATATATCTTTTTAAAAACTAAACGGTGTCAGGCATAATGATAGACAAAATAAGACATTGCATCTAACTAGACTTAATAATGGTCAGAACGAAGTAAAAAGCACCACTTTGATGATGTAAAGTACAAATTTGGATGAAAAGTCAATATTTGGAGAAAAATAGCTCGACGACTTCATGTGATAGAAGCAATCACGACTCAAGAGTGCGGTATACTGAACTGTTGTTTTGATCACTGTAGTACAGTGTCTAGTACTACCATCAATTGATGGGACACATTTAGAAATGCTGTAGAAATCGTGACTTAATATATTCATCCTTGCTTGCATCACCTGTACATGTGTTATGTACAAAATCTCTATGCAATGATTTGTTTATGTACATATCATAAATGTACACTGTTGTCATCAACAATATAAAAAATAACATCAATGTATCAATAGAGCTCAGCATCAACAATCAACCATTTTATAACTGAAACTACATACAATCGATACCAAAAGTTGCTGTTGATGAAGATGACAGTGATAAGATCTTCATAGAAACGATGGTCATGCCCGAAGACAATGGTGGTGGTGGTGATAGTGCTGATTGTGATAGTACTATGAATGATTAAAAAGCTAAGTTGTCATGACAACCACTTTCATGATTCCTATCATGGCAAACACATTTGGCAAGAACAATTGAATTGAGGGGAAAATGCATCACAAACCATACAAATCAGCAGGCATGAATAATGATAGAGATGGTAGGAGTGAGGAGGAGAAGGAGGAAGAGGAAGGAGGGGACGGAGAAGAAGAAGAAGAAGAAGAAGGAGGAGGAGGAGGAGGAGGAGGAGGAGGAGGAGGAGGAGGAGGAGGAGGAGGAGGAGGAGGTGGAGGAGGAGGGGAAGGGGGAGGAGGAGAAGAAGAAGAAGAAGAAGAAGAAGAAGAAGAAGAAGAAGAAGAAGAAGAAGAAGAAGAAGAAGAAGAAGAAGAAGAAGAAGAAGAAGAAGAAGAAAAAGAAGAAAAAGAAGGAGGAGGAGGAGGAGGAGGAGAAAGGAGGAGGAGGAAGGAGGAGAAGAAGAAGAAGGAGGAGGAGGAGGAGGAGGACAAGTAAACATGAGACAGTGTTAATAGCAATGATTGCGAAAAAGGAAGAATTTAAAGATGGAATAAATGAAAGTGAAATTCAATTTCTTAAAAGGTTATACTCTATGAAAATAACAGCAATAGCAGGAGTAAGGCCTCCAAATTTGAATATTCACAATTAAAAGGGTGAACATTAATAATATTGAAGTGTAATATTCATAATTTGATATGATGAATTGGATCTCTCATGAAACCAAATCAACATTACTGCTCCTACCAGAAATGTTTCTTTCTATGAAAAAAGAAAATTAAAATTACAAAAGACATCAAATGACAAAAAGTAATAAATGTAAAATGCATTTTAACAGATTCATATCACTAAAAAGAAATGTTGCAACTTACATCGCAAACCTGTTGGTCAACAATAACAATGACATAACTTCTTACAATTATTTCAGGAGTCATATAATTTTGTGTACTAGTGTACTACTTATGGCAACAATCACTAGAAAGTTGTTTTTTTTACTCAAAATTTCATATTACATTAACATTAAGATTACAGAGATTAAGATTAGCATGGATAAAACCTATGATTTTTTTTTTTAAAGTACTGCAAATGTTTAAGTACTTGGTGCCATATAGTTGACCTTCAATTAATAATTTCAGTCTGATTCAGCATTGATATCACAGAGAGCTTTGTCAGTATCACACCAAGAAAGTCTACCTTTGTTTCTGGAAGGCTTATCGGACGAGGAAGACTCCCTTTCGCTGTTCAACTCGCAGAGAAATATTCAAATGCTAAGTATTTCAACATGTGTGCAACGCTTGTTGGTTGCTGGTACTCGCCATTGTAACCCTTTCAATGCCAGATAAAATGTAGCTCTATTGGATTTGTGTGTATTACTTGTGAATGAGTTCACAGTGGCATGTTAGGGGTTAAAGATCACATACATGATCTACACAGATTCACATGAAATAAGATGAGAGAAATACACAAGACACGTTAGAATGACTAACGTATGGTCGGTGGCATGGTAAAACCTCAGTAAATATTCAGGCAGGAAAACTAAAAAGTCATACTGAGTGGAGAAAAGCCAGCCGGCGAATATGTAGGCTCAGTAAAAAAAAGGGCAAACAAACCTATTTCTACCAAGTTAGACATTTTACATTTGGTGCGTGCCATATTCGGCAAATGTGCCGTATTAGGCAAATATGCAATTATTGCAAATAGGCAAATAAGCCTTTACATGCCAGATACACCGCTGTTTAAAGGGATATGTGTGCATCAAATGCACAGTGCACTTGTGCAAAAGTTCTGGGATGGCGCAAAGAGAGCTAACCCTTTTTTTATGGTTAGATTTTCATTAATCATAATGGACTATCAATTTCTTCAGCAAAAAAAACACCTCCATTTTCGGTTTACAGTTTGACTATCCATGCTTAAGAGGTGTTTTTTTTCAGAGACTTCATAAGTGCTACTTATCCATTTTTCAGCAGATGATGAAGACGTTATCATGGGGTGTTGGTTGGCTTTTTGCAGTTCTGCCCTTTCCCAACAGGCACCAGGTACACCCCGTTCTCAAGTGTCCTACTAAGAATCAGGAACTTACTGAAATGTACTGATCTCAGCTTGTTTTAACTCTGTTTTAAGTACTTTTTCATGTGTACTATTAGTATTTCAATTGCTTAGCTACCAATAAGTATCATATTTGTGCAACTTCATTGGAGAATTGTTGTTTAAGAAGGATTTTACCAAACATTGTATATCCGTTGCTGAAGGAAATCTTGTGTACCACAGGTCAAAGGTTTCAAACCCATCCATGGCACTTGTGCTCTTCAGCAAAAATACTTAATCCACAGTGCTGCTCTCCACCCAGATGTCTACTTGGAATGCAATGAATGTGCCTTAGTGACTAAAATGATGCTAAATGATCCCCTAGGAATGGGCAGGTGTCACAAACACTTACAAGCATCCGATGACCAGGGTTATAATATTGTTATGCCTTTGGAGGTGATACTATTTCATATGAAGTGCTATATAAAAACTGTGTATCATTATCATTATCATTATTATTAATATTATTACTGCTTAATAGATTTATATAATGTCTTCTTGTGGTTTGGTGCACTACAGTGCAATCAACAGTCGTGGATAGAAATAGAATCACTGACGGCATTCGCATTTGTAAATGATTTCTCCAGCGACATATTACATCTTGAGCAGTCTTGTGGTTTGGTCATTACAGCGTGCCACTATGTGAAGTTGAGGAACATTTACATTCCCCGAAGGTTACCGCAAGACATAAAAATAGTTATTTTGAGAATTCTTGTGGTTTGGTCATTACAGCAAGGCAACAATGACATGTATAGATGAAGAACATCACCTAGGGTTACCACAAGATTTAAAACAAGGCATTAGCAATATTGTGTCTCGCCCACTTGCGAAAATAACCAGAAATATCGCGATCTCCGTTGCTACGCAAAAGAAAACTGAAACAAACAAATAAGCAACTTTAAACAGACAACATCAAAATCAGGTGCAACATAGTGACTTTGAATAAATTTGCATAAATGTGCATGAGTAATGTTTGCCTAAATCTACATCAGTAATGCTCACACATGCTCACACAATTCTGTGCACAAGTTAGGAAGCCTTCACCAAGAGTCTTGCAAGTAAACTTTAATGTATGACCTCAAATGACCTTTGACCTTATCATGTGACCTCTTACAGCACAATAACATGCAGGTGCCCCCAGTGCATCCATCATCCAAGTTTGATTGCCATTGTAGCAACATGTGATGAGTTATGTGTGATAAGAGAGTCTTGCAGGTAAACTTTAACGTATGACCTCAAATGACCTTTGACCTTATCCTGTGACCTCCAACGGTACCATAACATGAAGGTACCCCCAGTGCATCTATGACCCAAGTTAGGTTGTAATCCAAGCAACCCATGTGAAGTTATTTGTCAAAAGAGAGTCTTGCAGGTAAACTTTAACGTATGACCTCAAATGACCTTTGACCTTATCCTGTGACCTCCAATGCCACCATAACATGAAGGTACCCCCAGTGCATCTATGACCCAAGTTAGGTTGTAATCCAAGCAACCCATGTGAAGTTATTTGTCAAAAGAGAGTCTTGCAGGTAAACTTTAACGTATGACCTCAAATGACCTTTGACCTTATCCTGTGACCTCCAACGGTACCATAACATGAAGGTACCCCCAGTGCATCTATGACCCAAGTTAGGTTGTAATCCAAGCAACCCATGTGAAGTTATTTGTCAAAAGAGAGTCTTGCAGGTAAACTTTAACGTATGACCTCAAATGACCTTTGACCTTATCCTGTGACCTCCAACGGTACCATAACATGAAGGTACCCCCAGTGCATCTATGACCCAAGTTAGGTTGTAATCCAAGCAACCCATGTGAAGTTATTTGTCAAAAGAGAGTCTTGCAGGTAAACTTTAACGTATGACCTCAAATGACCTTTGACCTTATCCTGTGACCTCCAACGCCACCATAACATGAAGGTACCCCCAGTGCATCTATGACCCAAGTTAGGTTGTAATCCAAGCAACCCATGTGAAGTTATGGATCATAAGAGAGTCTTGCAGGTAAACTTTAACATTTGTGACGGACGACGGACGGACGACGGACGACGGACGGACGACGGACGGACGACGGACGGACGCCATTTGGATCCCTTAGTCTCGCCTTCACCTCCGGTGGGCGAGACAAAAAAAGGGAGTAATTTTGAGCATTCTTGTGGTTTGGACACTACAGCGAGGCAAAATTCATGTATGAAACGATGGACAGCATTACATCTGCATTGATGATCCATCTCTTCAATGAGTGATAAAGTTATTTTGAGCGAGGTTGTGGTTTGGTCGTTCCAGCGAGGCGAGGTGTACTTAAAGATACAAAAAGCATGGCATCAGCGAAGATTACCGCATGATGACATCGCAGTGTACAAGCGAATCCATTCTGTGGGGTATTGTGGTTTGGTCATTACAGCGAGGCGAGATGTACTTAAAGATACAAAAAGCACGGCATCAGCGAAGATTACCACATGATGACATCAGAGTGTACAAGCGAATCCATTCTGTGGGGTATTGAGGTTTGGTCATTACAGCGAGGCGAGATGTACTTTAAGATGACAAAAACGCGGCACCAGCGATGATAACCACCCAATGATGACATCAGAGTGTACAAGCGAAGCCATTCTGAGGGGTTTAGTGGTTTGGTCATTACAGCTAGCCGAGATGTACTTAAAGATGAAAAAACTATGGCATCAGCGATGATTACCACATGATGACATCGCGATGTACGAGGCTACAGATTAGCAAAAAGACACGATACAGACGAGATGATACAGGGCCAGTAAACACAGTCCAGAGAGTGCCCATGCTAGCTGTCATTTGAAGGAGTTGTTGAAGTTCTCATCGCCAATTGGTGTTTGCCTGCAAATTCAAGCAAAACATAATGGAAAGGATAAAATTAATTGACACAGTCATTACCTGTAGCAAGACTGTAGGAAAGAATAACATCCCACAAAGCATAAAGTGCGATTGTAATTTGTCTTCCAATTATTTTCTGGTAGAATCTTTAAGCACCCTAACGTTTTTCCTCAGCATATTTGTCTTTTGCTTTCATTTGTCTTTTGCTTCTGAAGAGGCAACCTTTCTAGCTGCTATCATGAAACCTGTATATTGAGACTGGAAGCCATGAGTATAGACACTACGCTCCCCCTCTCTACAACTCTCCTACACTTCCCCCCTCCATTTATCACATTCCTACACTCCTACCTCTCCCCCTCTTCAACTCTCCTACACCCCCCCTCCCTTTATCAGCTTCCTACACTCCTACCTCTCCCCCTCTTCAACTCTCCTACACCCCCCCTCCCTTTATCAGCTTCCTACACTCCTACCTCTCCCCCTCTTCAACTCTCCTACACCCCCCCTCCCTTTATCACATTCCTACACTCCTACCTCTCCCCCTCTACAACTCTCCGACAGGTCTGCCTCTCCCTTTACTTTATTCCTACATTCCTACAATCCTACCTCTCCCCCTCTACAACTCTCCTTCAGGTCTGCTCCCTTTACTATATTCCTACATTCCTACACTCCTACCTCTCCCCCTCTACAACTCTCCTACAGGTCTGCCTCTCCCTTTACTATATTCCTACATTCCTACAATCCTACCTCTCCCCCTCTTCCACTCTCCTACACTCCACCTCCCCTCCCTTTACCACATTCCTACACTCTTATACTCCCCAAGTCTCAGTCTTCCTGGTCCGATAGCTGACATAGGTCCTACCCTTCAACATCACCCCCCCCCCCTCCACTTTCCTAACCCCTCATTCTCCCACCTCCTCTCCCAGACCAACTCACTTGCTGCCATACTCCCATATCTCAGCCCGCCTGGTCAGATAGCTGGCGTGGGCCTCCTCAATAGAGGGCGCTGCTCAGTGGCGACCAGTTCGCATGATATTTTAGTGCTGTGTCTTTAGTTCCATTTTGTCTATTTTCATCAGTTTTTCTGTGCGACATCAGATTTTGTACTTTACCATTATGTTTATGTTAATTTCACTGTTCTAGTACCGTGTATGTATGATGTTGTCAATTAATCTGTAAAAATGAGTTTGTTTGTATGTTCGATGTTAGATATTTTTTATCATTTTTTATTATCATGTGAACAAAATGAATTTCCATATATATATCTTTTAAATGGACCAATTAAATACAATTTACAATTTATTTACAATTTACAATGACTGCCAGCTCAGCTGTCAGTTTCTGCACCGTCTCTTCCACTCTCCTTCACTCCCCCCCCCCCCTTACTATACTCCCCAGCCCCATCCACCTCCAATATCCCCTGGTAGCTGACGCGGATCTCTTTACCCTTCAACCCTTCCCCATCATCCCCCGCCCCAAACGACCCCCACCTCCTCTCCCAGACCAACTCACTTGCTGCCATACTCCCGAGTCTCAGCCCTCTTAGTCCGATAGCTGACGTGGGCATCCTCGATGACTGCCAGCTCGGCCAGCAGTGCCCGCACCGTCTCAAAGCAACTCTTGGAGTCTTCCACCGGCATAGGCGGGGCCTCTGTGCGCGTTCCCTGGTACACAGCCTGCATCGCACACGCATCTAGCAGAGAAAAAACCATGATAATAATTATAACAATAATATCAATATTTTGTATTTTTTGTAACATTACAAGAACAATAATCATGTGTTTGTCATTGATTCACTGATTCTGTATATCTGACACTGCCAATAAATGCTATGAATCACTGGTCCATTTATCAGATTAGAGATTTCTCACCTTCCAGTTTCTCCAGCTTGGTGACGTTAGCTCTGAAGAGCGTGTACAACCTCTCCATCTCCCTGCCTGGATCGATGTCTAAGGTTACGCTCCAAGGCACAACCCTGCATCAATGGCAACAATGCAGACACATTAGATGCCAAAATATCACAACACAATACGGGTAAATATCAACCAGAGATGTCAACCCTCACCAACAGATAAAAATCAGTATTTTTCACCCCCAAAAAAATATTTCGTTGAATTACAACAATGCAGAAACATTAGATGGCAAAATAAGGCAACATAATGTGCAGTGTGTATCAGTGAGATAAAAAAGGAGATTTGCACTAGCTAAATCATCCTTTTTAAACTTGGAGTATGCAGACCTGCCAACTTCTGGAGTTCAAAAACTGTATTCTTTAATCCAAAAAGTTGTATTTTACCAACAAAAAATGTATTTAAAAAAACAAATGGATCAATGTCTCTTACAGTTCCTACATCGGGCGTTTTTTTATGGAGCATTGGTTGAATATGCATGATTTTGTCATGACTGGTGTGCTCGATGAACCAATGAACATCCCCAAATTGCTAATGTGAGATGCTGGTAGGATACTTTACAAAACAGAATGGGCATTTCGCCATTTAATATGACACACACACAAAATAAGATTTTTTTTTTTTTTTTAAATCTTTTTTTTTTTTAAATCGTATTTTTCAAGGAAAATAGTACTGTCGTATTCAGTTCTAAAAATCGTATTAAATACGACTAAATCGTACTGGTTGGCATGTCTGAGTATGCTAAGAATAGAGACTCGGCTACGGGTACTTAATTGTTACATCTACCCCAGGGTAATATACGGAAGTGAAACATGATTAATAACAGACATGAAACAACATTTATGGAGATGTGAAATGGAACATATACACACAAATGTGCACCATCTCCACTTCCTGGGGAGTACTTCTTGTCTACTGCATGATATTGGTGCTGGGTCAAGATCATTCAGATAATCATCCACCTCCTATGAGGTACCCATATATACTCCTGGGTGGAGAGCAGCAATGTGGATAAGGTATCTTGCTGAAGGACATAAGTGCCATGGGTGGGGTGGAACCTGCGACCTTGAGATCTTCAGTCACGGTTCACAACATCATCGTTAGACGTTGCCTATACCTCTGCAAAGTTGGCGCATAAAGTGCTACTGTTGGGTATCTAGCTGGATTACGAATAGACAACAGAATACAAATAAAGGATGGCACCAACTTGATGTCTTTTCATGCTTGAGGCACCAGACTGAGACTTGTACTGACCAGCAGCCTACTTACCCTGTGACCGGTGTACAGCCCCTCTCACACTCGTTCTGTGCCTTGCAGCTGCAAGAGGGAAAAAAGTATGAAAATAATATTTAGTTAACGAGTTTATATACCTCGTATTAAGATTCTTATTCATATGTGGTCAAAACTCTTATCACGTGACACATGAATCTCGATCTATCAATTGCCTCAGTATTTTGAGAGGTCAAATGATAGTACCTGCAAACCCTATGATAGCATTGTAACCCCTCTATAACTTTGACACACAATACACGTCCATATACAGGTATACTTTCTCCTCATAATAACGTATAGAAGCATCAACTGAGAATGAACCGTATTGGGGGGGTTGTCTTGTATTTCTAAAAAAAAAATTGCTCCTATTAACTTGTATAAACACATACTAAAAATGTACCATATTTGAGAGCAAGACTTACCACATCCAACTTCCATTGACGAAGGCGGCGGGATGGTAGTAGCTAAGCCTGTGCCTGTTGCTCTTGCATATATTGGACAGTATGTCGATCCTTTAGAGAGAGAGAGAGAGATAGGAAAGGGAATTAAGACATTAAAGTATCTACCTCATTTCATGGCTAATGTCTGTTACCAATATTTGTGGCTTATGAACATTACAAGAATATATTTTCCAAAAAAAATCCTGCAAGTCTCTGGCCCTTATTTTCATCGGTGGGATACCTTTATATATGCAAACTAATTATGGACTACCTTTAACTGTAAAGGGTGCAAATGTAAATTGTGTGATTTTCTCAAAATATATATGTCTATGTATGGTTAATGTAATTTTGTTGATGAAACAAAAATAACCAATTCTTAGATGTATTTCCATATCTGCAAAAAAAAACTAAAAGTCACAAAGTCGCAAAAATGAACGATTGATTTCAATCACTGACTGTAGTTACTTCAATCGTCTAATTTTGCATACACATCTACCACAAAAGCCATACACCCATTCCAGCTTCTGGGTCCTGTTGCATAAAACTTACTATTGATACTAACTTGAATTTAATTGGCTTTTGAGCAGTGTTACCATGGTAGTTACCGATGATGACAGAGTTACCATTAATGGTAAGTTTTATGCAATGGGGCCCTGCTGTGGATTCACATGTGCATACATTGCAAAGATCTATTGAAGTACAGACAAAACCTGTCTGCAGGGACCTTACCACTCTTTCTCCTCGACACAATTACTGGCTTGGACATACAGCGCCCTCTTTGGTTGAACGACTTGGAACATCTGAAAGAAAGACATACCACATTGAAAGAAACTTGAAACAAACGGGGAAAATTGAAATGTAAAATGAATTATGATATTGATATGGAATTAATGATCATCTCATCAGCATTTACCTGTACTTGTCTTTCTCTTGTCTTTTCTTTTTGTAATGACAGTTTTTCTTTTATGAAACTGTGTTCCAGACAATCATAAGCCAATCTTAATTTTATTTATATGTTTTTAATGGACACTCACAATGCTAACCAAAACATTTTTTATAATATCATGCATCATAATGTAGGTATTCTTAGCTTCCAGACTTGAATAGCATCCACCCTATTTTCTGGTTCCTGTTATTCTTTCACAAATCACATATTATATTGGACTTGTTTTTCTTGTAATTGATTATACTATTTGTACTTACTAATAAATACTATTTATATTTGTATTTGTATCTTGTTATGACTTTTTTGTTCCTTGGATAATAAAATATAAGTTCAAGTTGATGTTCAAACTTACAAATTTCATTTGGAATGACTCTTCCTCCAGCTTCTCGACAGCCAGGACATCTGAGATGGGGATGGTGCACAAGGGTAGGCAGTCTAGGAAGGACAGACGGATAGAGCACCAATGTGGTTTTGTCTTGCAATGTATGGTCAACAAAGAATCTAAAAAGATCACATTGCATGCACCGCTGCAACATCTTGGTCAGTGCAGTGCACCAACCGGAAACCCGCTCCTAAATCCCCCTCCCCCTCCCCTCCCCTTCTCCCTTCTCTCCCTCTCCCTTCTCTTCTCTTCTCTAACTCTCCCTTCTCTTCTCTAACTCTCCCTTCTCTTCTCTCCCTCTCCCTTCTCTTCTCGCCCTCTCCCTTCTCTTCTCTTCTCTAACTCTCCCTCTCCCTTCTCTTCTCTCCCTCTCCCTTCTCCTCTCTCCCTCTCCCTTCTCTTCTCTCCCTCTCCCTTCTCTTCTCTCCCTCTCCCTTCTCTTCTCTCCCTCTCCCTTCTCTTCTCTCCCTCTCCCTTCTCTTCTCTCCCTCTCCCTTCTCTTCTCTCCCTCTCCCTTCTCTTCTCTCCATTCTCCCTTCTCTTCTCTCCCTCTCCCTTCTCTTCTCTCCCTCTCCCTCCCTCTCTCCCTCTCCCTTCTCTTCTCTCCCTCTCCCTTCTCTTCTCTCCCTCTTCCTTCTCTCACCATCATCTCCTAGCCCATTGCACTCACCATCACTCTTGGAGTAGGTGAGTTCTCTGTTGGTCAGCCGGAACCATCTCCGCTTGAAGTTCTTCATTCCGATCCCCAGCCGCTTCCTCCCTTGGGCACGCTTGATCATGTACCTAGGGGTCAAAGGTCAAAGGGTAAAGGTCAAGGTTACATTTTCTTTCTCTAAATCTCTTTGATTGGTTACGAAGACTGCACATGACCAAAGATATTTCTGCTATCTCTGGCTAAAGGACTGTCCGCTGTCGTAAAATTTATGTGATACTTGTTTTCATCATTCTGCTTTTTTTTTTAATTTTAACAGGCAGCAGGTGCGCTCAGAAAAGTCTTGCAGTGTTGCGGCCGAGATGCAACATGAATTCCTGTTGTGTAACTCAAGCTGCAGGAAAAACAAGTGAGTGAATCATTGAAATTCTTCCTGTTTCCTGTAACCACCACCATATCTTTTCTCTGATCTTTCAGCTACTTGTAAAATAATTTTACAATAGTCAAACTCCCTTTAACATAACACATACAGGTATATAGATCTGGGACCCATATCATTGAGAGTTGTAATAGCTCATACAAACCAATTCATGGATCGAAGCTTCAATAAATCAATTGTAAGTCTAAATTAGAAAGGAATTGCTACAGAAATCTACCATATACATATACGTTACAGCTATTGAACAAAGCTTGTGTAGATTGTCATTACTATGTGTAAAAAATTGATTGCAAAATAACACATAAGCTAGCTAGGCTTGCTTTGATAGCAAGGAAAGCTGTGATGGAAGACCTTGTGCTACTCGTAGCTCAGTTAAAGAGACAGTTCACCCTGAAATTATTAGTTGGTTTTAATAAAAGGAGACACATGAAAGAAACATATTAGTAAATGTTTGATGAAAATCCGTCAAAGGATAAAAAAAAAAGTTATGATCTGATTTTTTTTTGTTTTGTGACGTCAGATAGAAACAAAGGATAAAAAAGTTATGATCTTATTTTGTTTTGTGATGTTACAAACAAGGTGCTCTCTCATATGTTGTGCACAATTTTTTTTTTTTAATGTGCAGTTTCTCTAAAAAGATATGCATCCTTTTACCTGTGCATTTGATACATCATTAAAAATACATTTTTACACACATACCTGTATAAAAAAATATATTCCATTGTCAAAAACAGAAAAAGGCCAATCTATGGAACTATTTTGCACACACAACATATGGGAGAGCACCTCGCACTTGAAGTCACAAAATTGACATTTTAAAAGATCACAACTTTCTTATCCTTTGACAGATTTTCATCAAACCTTCACTAATGTTTCTTTCATGTTTCTGCTTTTAGTAAAAGAAACTTATTGTCAATGCACACAATGTGTGATGATGTCAGGATGATTTATAATGAGTTTGTGGATGTTAAACACTGTAGACAAAAAAACACAGAGACACAAATAATTTACCACAGCAAATGATAAACAAATTATGCAGACACACAAAAAGGGACAGGAGGTGAATTGTCAATGTGGACTCACGATAGTTTGTTGTGTGTGTGTGTGTGTGTGTGTGTGTGTGTGTGTGTGTGTGTGTGTGTGTGTGTGTGAGGGACAGTGTTGATGTGTGTTCACATGTGAGTGTTATGAAGTGAAAATCGTGGATAGAGAGAAGTGCTAAAGAAAGAATGGGAGAGTAAAACCGATAGTGGGAGAGAGAGAGATAGAAGGTAAGTGTAAGAGTAAGAGAGGAAGAGAGAGGGCAAGAGGGATAGAGAAGGAGAGAGACAGGGGAAGAGAAAAAGAGAGGGGAAGCAAGAGGAAGAGAGGGGAACATAGAGAAAGAGAGGAAAAGAAGAAAAAGAGAGGAGGTGAGAGGAAGAGAAATAGAAGAAAAAAGAGAGAGGAAGAGAGAAAGAGAGAAAGGATGAGAGAGCAAGATAGAGAGAGAGAGAGAGAGAGAGAGAGAGAGAGAGAGAATGAGGAAGAGAGAGAGTACATGTAGAACAGAGAGAGGAAGATGGGTGAAAATGACACAGATAGACAGACAGAGCGGAAGATATATTGGGGGAGAAGACAGAAAGAGGAGGAGGATTGGAAGAAGAGAGAGAGAGAGAGAGATAAACAGGGGAGAGAGCTCAGAGTCATATGGGCAGGAGAAATACAGTAAGTATGATATGATCTGCTCTGCTCTGGAACAAAACAATCTACAAGGTACATTTACCACAAGAAATAAACAAACAAAAAAACAAAGCAAAGTTAAAGTGCAAAAGAGCAGAATTTGGTAGGCATCTTACACAAGAGAGCTTTATAGCATGGGAGAGAAAATAGACAAATGTAAAAGAGCAAATTATAGTTTTGAGATAAAATTGTTTAGCAATACTGTATGTTGTTCATTGCTGAAAATAATAAGAATTTGAATTAGATCAGTATATACATGTATTATTGTGAGGAATGAATAGTAAAACAAGCAAATAAATAGTTCTAGCAATATTCATGATTACAATAACACTTTTTCATACTACTACTACTTTTATTAATAACTGTCCACTTTTACTTTCACTTTCACTCCTACTACTACCTCTATTAATAACTGTTCACTTTTACTACTGATATAACTACTACTACTACTACTACTACTACTACTACTACTACTACTCTGAGTCAAATCTCAATTTCATGTCACTTTGAATGCATGCATCTAAAGCTTGCAATTTTTGAAAGAAAAAAAGAGCACGTCAATAACTAAACATTACACTGCTCAATCACAAATCAAATCCCCTTATCTGTGCTATACACAGTTATAATTGATATCAAGTGAACTCAATCACAACTCTATCTACATAAGGGCCCTGGGTGATGTTTCACCAAGCTGTTGGTAAGCTACAAAAGACTTTATGAATGACTGATGATCCCTTCTTGTGCTAAATGCAATACCACATTTTCTTCCTGTTTTAACATAATGGGAGTTTATTTCCAACAATCCTAATAAAAACTGACAACTCATAAGCTTTGTATTCAGACACTTTTTAACAACAAGAATTTTAATTTATTAACATCGATTTGAACTTATGCGGATGGGAATCAAAATCATTGAGAATATGATTTTGCTGACGAAGGGGTCACCAGTCGTTCGTAAAATCGTTTGTAGCTTACAAACAGCTTGGTGAAACACCCCCCTGCATTGCATATTTCTTTTCTTGATGAGCTGTTCCACTTACCCTTCCTTTATAACGATAGGTGCATCCATGGATTTAGTACTGGACTTGCTTGAAGACACCTTCTCCAAGAACTGGATTAAAGATGATAAAGAGAGAAGAGAGATATGCAGCATATATTAAAGCAAGAAGAGTGAGAGTTACAGGTAATTGGAGAAGGGGGGGCAGGGATTTTAATAGGAGAGAGAGAGACAGGGAGAGACACAGACACAGACAAAGGCAACAATTATAGAGAGATATAGATGTACATGTAGATAGATGGGAGAGAGTAAGAAAAGATGGAGAGATAGACAGGGAGAATGGCAGAGAAAAAATAGAGATAGATTGGCAGAGAGAAAAAGAGAAAAGCAAGAGAAAGATAGAAAGATAGAAAGAGAGAAAGAGAGAAAGAGAGAAAGAGAGAGAAAGAGAAAGAGAGAAAGAAAGAGAAAAAGACAGAGAGAGAAAGAGAGGGTTAAGGGAGAAAGTTAGGAAGATAGAAAGAGAAAAAGAAAGAGAGAAAGAGAAAGAGAGAGAGGAAGGAAAATCAATGGAGAGAGAGAGCATGTATACAGAGAATAAAAGAGAAGACAATTGCACCATAATTGATGCCATCCCCTTTTTCTGCAAACAATATTACAGCCTTCGGCAATCCACCTCAACAACTAGTCAAAGTTCAAGATGTGAAATCCTGTCGTTGACACATCAGCATCCATTATCTACAAGGGACATTCACACATACCAAAGTCAATGAGATTTAAACATCGTTGTTTCAACCGGTTGAAATCTCACTAATTTTTTGCATGCGGATGCAAAAATCTTGCTAACAATGCAATTTTTGGTAAACAGCCGTGAATTTGAGGAATGGGCATATAAAGATCGCAGCACTTTCTGGCTAGTGCCATTTCAGTGTTCATTTGCACATAAAACATACTACGCTCGCTGGCTAGTGAGATTTTGCCAACTTGCGTGTGAATGCGCGCAAGAATCAGCGAGATTACGACCTCGATTAAAATCTCACCAATGGACATTTTTGGTATATACCTATGCAAATTGTATTCACGTCATTCAAACAATACGTTACTAATGGAAGCCCCAAAGCTTGTCCGAGGTTTGTCCGAGAAGCAACAACTAACATATTCAAAGTGCATTCTATCCATTGAATCGGAATGAGTAGATACAGGTGAATGCAATAACGCTTTACTACGCAGTTATGGGGAAAGGTGTGAATACATTACGAAAACGGTGTATTCCTGTGTGTGAATACCTCCTTTTGACACCCCGCAGATAAAAACATAAAGCTGGTTGGAGAATTAATCACTGATGTACAACCGTTTCCTTTCTCTGGTTGTTTTCCTTTGTTTCCACGCTTGAGATCAGTTGCAAAGCCTCCAGGCAGGTACTTGATCAACCTAATATAATGTCACCCAGCCCTATTGCTCATTCATTCCGCATACTGTATCCCTCTCTTGTAAAAGTCAAAACTGATTATGACAACCATTGGTTAGCACTCGAATCTCGAGTATCACGGATAATCACCGCTCACGTGAGAAGATTTGTCAACAGCTCCAGGGCTCACACTTGTTTGTGGAAAAAGGATATGCAAGTTTGAGTTTGCATAGTGGTTAATCGTTTGGTGAGCCCCCGGTGCAGAAAACAGGTGCGCTTTATGCATATGAACACATGAAATCCTGGTTCACGAAAAACTCCTACGATATTTGATGGAAATACAAAGGTTCAGTAAAGAACACCGAGAAGATTTGTCAACGGCTCCAGGGTTCAAATTTGCTAAAATGTATTTGCTATCCTGCGTTTCCACCCCCAAAATCAGTTGCATAGCCTTTGGGCGGCTACTTGATCAACCTAATATAATGTCACGCATTGTTGATTTTTAAAACAGGACAAGTGACATCCTAGTTCATGAAAACTCCTACAATATTTGATGCAAATACAAAGGCGGAGTAAAGAACAGGTGAAGAATTTGAACCTTAATCAACACTCATAGAGACTGTCTCTTCTCATCAGTACTTAGATATGAATATCAATATTACTGTTTGATAAGGCTTCTTGGAGAAATGGGTTATCCAAAAAAGACACACAAATAGAAACAAATAAATTCAACACCTCGAGCACTTTTGATGAGGCATGAAAACTTGTTGGCATAGAAAGCCAGATGGTTACTATGGTTGTAAAGGGCGTAGGAGTGTATTATCGGTCATGTTGATGCATATCTTAATATGGATTTGTTTGCATTTTCTTGAATGATTTGGAAAACACATAGATATTCCAAATCACTCCAAAGTATGAAAGAATATGTGACAGCTTCACAAGTGCTTTATACAAAATTGAGCCAACAGGTTTTTTATTTTTCAGAGCTAATCTCTCAGAAAGATTACTCTGATCCTCACCCTCTCCAGTCTATCTTCTTTCTCTTTTTCACTTGTTCTTTGAGCAGCTCTATTCTAAGCAATTCCCCAAAGACTAACCCACAAACCTTTTAAGGACTATCACATGGTAGACCGTGAAACTCATTTTCTACGTTCTACCAAGCAAGAACCTTCCTTCATGAAACAATCGTTTCATATCACATGAAATATGCACCAAAGGATTTCCACTATTTGCAGCAGATGACACAGTGCTGTTGTCATCATTCAGTAAAAGATTGAATGATTGAATCAAAACCATTTTATAATATTCCGGTGGGGGGGGGGGGGGGGGGGGGGGGAATCAGGAATATAGAAAATTAATTTTGACCCTGCATCCCTCTGATTTGAGAGTTCCAAGTCCCAACCATTACACAACACCTCCTCCCATTCTATTGCCACAAGATTAAGTTGAATCTCTCTGATTTGTGGAACTTCTTTGGAGAAAATTCTTTGAAGAGGGATTTTACCAAATGTTGTATATCAGTTCTCTGAAAGAAGCCTTATACCACGGTATACAAATGATGCACAGGTTTGAGTGGGTCAGTAGGAATTGTGTTCACAAGGTACCTCTGAAATCGGGCAAAATTCAGAGGTACCGAGTGTAAACAATCCTACTGACCCACGAAATAAACCTGTGCATCATCTGTTTTATAGAATGGGCCCCAAAATCTGATAAAAAAGCGAAAAATCTCTGTCAACATCATTTACCAGATGCATGGAAAAATCATGCGTCCGGTAATTACCGGATGCATGGTTATTGACCAATCAGATTGCAGAGATCCATCTTCATCATCAATGATCATCAATAATTGGAAAATCTGCCAAGACTCAAAATTATTGACTTTTCACGTAGACAACTGTCCAAATAACACAGCTAAAATATGAGATGATTTTCTCCATAGACCATGTCAAGTGGAGAAATATAGTCTGCATGTATAGAACTACCAAGTTCATCACGGTTTAATTTGATAACAATCATTTAAACGACGTAGTCATATCAGAAAAGACAAGATTTACCGCGAATGTCCAGGGTGGCATTGGGTGCCCAAATGAACGTATTCGCAATGCACGTTAGTGGGAAATCACCGTAGCAACGTCTCACACAGTGCTGCGACAGCGTAGAATTCAGTCATGAGTTTGTCCTCTTCTCTGTTCGAAATATCTTCCAAATTTACGTGTTTCACCTTTGCAAAGCGTTTAAATGTAGAAAATGGGTATTCTATGCTTTGAGTTAAATTTGTACTTACTGAAAGCGTCTGAATCGTCCAAAATTTGTTTCAATTCTTCATCTCACTTTATCGGAGTTTCTCGGGATTTGTGGGTGCCGCCATTAGTGTAAGCAACATTGGTATCGATCATGTTAATTCTCGGTATCGCGATATCGTGTTCATAACGCGTGCTGCCAGTAAAAAAAAATTACACTGCAATTACGGGTAATTAACCAGTCAGATTGCAGAGATTCTGACACCCATTCTATAATATATTTTGCATGCACTAGCATTTGTGGTATACGGGTTAAACTAAATCCCTCTTACCTTTCGGATCCCTTGCACATGCTCCCGGTCAAGGATATTTGAGTAGAGTGGTGTCATGTACTCTTCTTTCATGTTGACAGAACTCTGTGAGATGAACATAGCACAAAATTAGTGACATGTTACCAGTCAATGTTACTCAAATTCCAATAATAATTGATTTGAGCACATGAATGAACTCAGAACATGAGCTTGCAAAGCAAGTAAAATGAAGAAGAACAAATTCAAATACATATTGCAGCACATGAATGGATTCAGAACATAAACTTGCAAAGCACATGTCATGCAGAAGCAAAAGATGATGAACAATAATAAAGAGATAACAGGGCAGAAACATATGACGAAGAAGAGAGAGAGAGATGACAAAAAAGACAATAAGGAAAATGATAAGAAGAAATGGATGATTAGGCAAAGACTAGGGAAGGAAAGAAGTAGAAACTTTCTCACTTACCAGTTTATCTGGGTTGACATGGTTACCTAGAGTCTGTATCGCCTTGGAAACCATCTTCAATGTCCTGCTGGCTAGCTCATCCTAACATAAAAATATTCAGAGAATATAACCTCAGTAACTGTCACCTCAATAGACAAGGACCTACAGAAATATCCCACAAAAAAACATCAACATGATTATTTACACACTTTTACTGTATGTACTTGCATCTCTTTTTAAAAAATAGTTTAACCCATTCCTTACTGAGGCTGTAAATTTGCTGGCTGGCTTTTCTCCACTCAGATACTGAACAGCATGACTCCTACGACAGGCTGATATTCACTGCCCCCAAAAGAATAGATATACTTATGCGAGGGAGCAAAGCGACTGAGGGGGGGGGGGTGTCCCCCCCTTCCACGGTAGGGACTTTTTGCATTTTTGGAATTTAAATTGTGCAATTTTGTGCATACTTGGAGGGGAAATTTGGGCTTAAAACCATTCTTCAATTTCGATTAAAATGTGTATTTTTTGGTGATAAAAAAAAATGCAATCAATGTTCACTGCACCTCTGTGCCTTGGTCATACTCGATTTCATACAAAAGGGCCCAGATGTGATGACATACATCATAAAAATTTCATTAATCATTAATGTACTGAATGTTGATTAAGTCAGAATGACAATATTTATACATGTAACTTACCAGTTAATCTATAATTACATAGTCTGTCTCAGCTTCTTTTTCTCCTTGTGCTTCTTTTTGAGCATGTGTTGTCGTATAACACTGAACTTCTGAAGCCTCCTTTCCCATAAGTTATGTCAGAAACACACCAAGAACAATACGCCTTGCAAGGTAGGGCAAGTTTCCTTATGCATTCTGCAGTCAGTGTCATCAACTGTTCTCTGTGTCCACTCCCAGGACCACTTGTCGCGAACAGCAGAGTCAATTTCTTTCACTTTCCCTTCATCTTCTTTCCTTTCTAGAATCAGTCTCTTAAACTTAGTCTCACTACTCAAGGCCATATTGTTCAAATCTGCTTTCAAGTTTAAGAATAAGGAGACAAGTAAGGGTTGTATGAAACACAATCAGGATCACAATCGGTGTTTGGCATAGAAATCCAGAAATCGCGACGTGACTCGCGAACAAACGACCCGCGAACGAACAGTCACATGTGTAGCACACGTTCTAACATGCTAGCTCGCCTGCATGCTGCGCCTGGCCGCGCCTAGCCGCGCCTTCCCGGGCAGCTCCGGGATACGGTACCAGCAAGGGATGAGAAATACCAACGCCAGCACGATCATGCTATACACGTACGGGGCGCTGAAGCTGCGGTGCTGAAATAGATCGCAATTGGAGCCACGCGGCGCAATCTATGGTAGCACTAAAAATACTAAATTGGGAAAAAAGCTCTGATTTTCAAAAATGGGTTAAAAATGAAGGCAAAAATAGTATGCCTTTTTTGGAGAATGAAAAAAATTGGAATTCCAATTTAAATCGGAGGAATATCACCCCTGCTGTGATAATACTTCAAATTTCTTATCTACAAGGCATAATGAAGCCCCTTTGGTTCCGGCAGTTCCATGTGAATTTTTGATATCCTAACTGGACCAGGGTTCACAATGCACAAAAATTGTAACATCAGCAATGGATTAACAAATGTGAAGAAAGCCGAGGCAACCGATGAAATACCTGATAATCCAACAACATTGGAATCTGGGAAAGGGACTTACAGGGTTTTCTTTTTTGAGGTGAAATAACCTTGGCGACAGGATGGCTGGAGCAAAGAAGCGAAGGAAGACAAAACCGCTCACAGCTGAGTATTTGGCATCGGGATCATCTGAAACGGGAACAAAGTGAAGCCACGTATGCAAAGATGAAAAGTTCAAGCATCACCATTACTATTACTGTCTTCAAAATTGTCTCTCCCACCACAACCATCAGCATCTTCATCCCAACTCCTAGTGGCACTGTCACCATCACCACCATCACCACCATCACCATCATCATCATCATCATTATCATTATTTTTATCAGTTTCATCATCATCATCATCATCGCCAGTGTCATCATTACCTTCACCACCTTTATTACGATCATCCTCACCCCCATTTTTATTTCCATGAATTTCATCATCACTACTACCATCATTAACATCAACAGTGGCACCAACATTGGTAATCACCACCATCATCATCACCCCATGTTCATATTATGCAAATTATCAACATTGGTGAGGATGATGGGACAAACTATCACTTCCGAGGCGAGCTGGATGTAGCTATCTTTCCGAAGTGCAGCTGTCGAAAGATAGCGTATATACATTCAGATCGCCGAGGAAGTGATAGTTCGTCACATTACCTGAAACCAAAAGTTGATTATTTGCTTGATATTCCACATCTGACACAAAATATCTATACCACAAATGACAATTTGACGTAGTAATGTTTACTTCTCTACCTAACCCCGAGCCACTGCTATGGGGAACACCCGTTAGGACGCGTGTTACTAGGACGCGCGTTATGACGCGTCAGGAGGAGCTACTGTCACTTGATAGTCTGAGTGTAACGCACTTTTATTAAGCGTGTACACAAAATATTGATTACGCGTTAGGACTGCGAGGAGTGAAGAGATCAGCGAAACCAAAAAGTACTATCACCTAAAGTGTAACAAACTTTTCTTCTCAGGTGATCAGATGGCAAAACTACACTTTCATCATCATCATCATCCCAATTCTTATTTTCATAATCATCATAATCATCACCATTACCACCATCATTACCATGATTCCTCGCATCACCACCACCACTACCACCACCACTACTACCACCACCACTACCACCACCTCATCTCCTTCTTACCAGGGAACTGTCTTGAGGCAGCTTCCTTGAGGTAATAGAAGACTTCGCACATCGAAGTGGGACATGTAGCTGCAGAGCCGACGATAGCCTGGAATGCTTTCTCAATGTAATGCTGCAGATTGGCCTGGGTAAAAAGGGGAAGAAGGAGTAAAAACTAAATCTAAATGTGCCCTGAACAGAGACTTCATCCCGAGTTTGCGTCTACTGAACCATTGTGTATCGAACTTTGATTCACAAATTAGATGATAGATAGTAATCTACACTTGTATATTCCTTTTTATTCCTGTTAAAAACCTCTGAATCTGATAATATAACTAATATCAGTTTTCTTCCTATTAATCTTTACACTTCTATTTGCTCTTCTTGTTTTTTCTATAACTTGAAATTGGTTGCATCCCCTATCCCACTCTCTCTCTCTCTCTCTCTCTCTCTCTCTCTCTCTCTCTCCCTCTCTCTCTCTCTTTCTCCCCTCTCCTCTCTCCTCTCATTCCTCTCTCTCCTCTCTCTTCTCTCTCTTTAATCTCTTCTCTCTCTCTCTCTCTCTCTCTCTCTCTCTCTCTCTCTATCTATCTCTCTCTTTCTCTCTCTCTCTCTCTCTCTCTCTCTCTCTCTCTTCCCTCTCCTCTCTCTCCTCTCTCTCTCTTATCTTTTCTCATCTCTCTTCCATCTTCCCTTTTCCCTTCCCCTCCCATCCCCCTCTTTTTCCCATTTTTGCATGATTTGCCTCTAAGTGTTTCCAACTTGGTGGTAACTATGTCACCATACTCCTTCTTTCATCAGAGATATAATCCACTCAACCTTTAAGACATCACCCAGACATCCCCTTTCCCTTTTCCTCCTTGGAGTCTATTTCATACCCCTTCCTCTCTTCATAGATGTCATCCACCATCCATCCAAAACATCATCCAAACAACTAGGTTCTCTTCTGTCCCCGCCCTCTCCTTCTCTCTTCCCGCCTTCCCCTCCTCCTCCTCCTCCCTGTCCCACTTCCCTTCTCCTCCTTACAAGATTTGCTTCTAGATGCTCTCCACCCTTGAACTTGGTGATGTCGATCTCACATTAATTCCTTTCTTCATAGATGTCATCCACCACCCCCTTCAAGACATCTTCGACATATCTATATTATCTTCTCTCCTCCCCTCCTCAGTTCCCCTCTTCCCTCCTCCTCCTTACAAGATTTGCTTCTAGACGCTCTCCACCCTTGAACTTGGTGATGTCGATATCGCATTAATTCCTTTCTTCATAGATGTCATCCACCACCACCTTCAAGACATCTTCGACATATCTATATTATCTTCTCTCCTCTTCTCCTCAGTTCCCCTCTTCCCTGCTCCTCCTTACAAGATTTGCTTCGAGATGCTCTCCATCCTTGAACTTGGTGGTGTCGATCTCGCACTGTTTCCTCTCCTCATAGATGTCATCCACCACCCCCTTCAAGACGTCATGGAGATAATGGAGACCCTGGAGCCGCATGAACTCATCGATGCACTTGGACGCTAGTGAGTTGCCTCGGAAAATGGTGTGTGGGTCTCTGTTATGGAAAGAGACAAAGAAGACACTGACATCATTTTAATTTGAACACTACTCAAACATGATTTCCCTTCCTCTCTCCATATCTCTTACGTATTGTTTTATCTTGATTCATCAATGTATTCATAATATTTTTATCACCTTTATTGCTTTTATGATAAGTTACTGAAATTTATTTTGTATCACCTTTATTGTATTTATGATTAATTAACAACCTTTGTTAAAACTCATTTTCTTTTCAAAGGTGTCCAGCTCACAAGCATTGTTTCTTTGGACCCCTCCGCAGTCTCTGTCTATTGTATTATTTCAACAAACCTGTGGTTCCCATCATTTCAAGAAACAAAAAAAAGTGATTTATCCTCTCCATTCTGTTTGATAATAAGAATATAAATAATAATTTCATAAGAATTATAAAACATTTTTGTGGCAGGATGAAAGAAAGGTGAGTGCAACACAAACATGAAATAGTCTGAACAAATGTGACATTAAAAGCAATCAATAGCTTCTTATATAAAGACCTTCATCGCAAAATATTACATGATGAATAGGTTATCCGGCATCATAATAAACGAGCATCATGCGCAGTTTCCTTTCAGAAAATATGCTAGTCAAAAAGAAAACTATTTCAATTCAGTAACGAACGCAATCACTCACAATGTCTACTGCTGACGACAAAGTTTCCCCTGACATATATATTTTCGCCATGCATACGTACATGTACAATTCACCCCTCCACACGATAAAGTCTGAAGCCACAAGGTTCATGGACAGTAAAATTACCACACGCCTCGACAAGGTACGAGAAAGGGAGAGCCAGAGAATGGGTAAACTACGTCATTAGGTTTCAGAGGAAGACCCAGCCGCTGAGAGCTTCACATCACGATGCACGTAATTGATTGCATAAAGTCAAAGAGTCAGTCTCCCTTCTCCATAGACCACTGCATTAGCTGCAATCAAGAGTGGTGAACCAAGGTTGAATTTGTCATCAATATTCTTCTCAGACCTCGTTTCTAGTTCTCTTTTTTCTTTCCCCAACATCTTTGTTTTTTTGTAGAAAGCTATTGGGTGCTGACCTCCCCGCGAGTGTTTGCATCCCGAGAATTTTTTTTTTTTTTTTTTGAGTTGGAGGCAAACAGGTCTGGGCACCGGATACACAAGACCTGCATTAATACATTACTCTCTCTTTCTTTCTCTCTCTCTCTCTCTTTCTCTATCTTTCTCCCCATCTATCTGTTTATGAGTGTGTGTGTGTCTATGTGTCTCTCTCCCTCTCTGTCTATATTTCTGTGTGTGTGAGTGTGAGTGTGTGTGTGTGTGTGTGCATTGTCTACCTATCTCTCTCTCTCTCTCTCTCTCTCCCTCCCTCTGTCTCCCCATCTCTTTCTCTTTCCCACCTTCTCTCTACCTCTCCCTCCCTCTCCCTCTCCCTCCCGCCCCCCATCTCTCTCTCTCTCTCTCTCTCTCTCTCTCTCTCTCTCTCTCTCTCTCTCTCTCTGTCACACACACACATACACCTACGTGCTACACATCTTAACCTCCCATTCCTATACAATATGTATTCCTATCAAAGAAAGCAGGGATACTGTTGAATTTGAATACCTCACACTTCCTCAACTAAACTTAACTTAACAAAAGCCTGACATATGGGCAAAACATCATGATCGAGGGTCTAAGCAGAAGAATAATCCATTGGGTTTAGTAAATGTTTTTTGATGGAATAATTGCCAATATATTGTCAATACAGCAGCAGTAATAACTCCTTACAAATCAGCAAGGACAGGCTTCAACTGGACAAGACTACCCTGGGCAAATACCTTGTCATTACAGTGTGATGTTATAATGAGAACAATGTCATCGTTCGTACACATGGTTGCTGTGACGTCAGACCAAAGCTCAAACCGGCTGAGTGTAAACATGCAACCTGTATTCTCCTGCGTAGTTTCCGTCTTACTGATTGCCAAGTCGTGCTTGTCATTGCAAGTAAGCGGCGCCATTCTCGCACCAAACCCTCATGTGTTTAAGCCATGTTCTCTTTTTTTTTCATTCTCCTTTTCATTATTCTTCCTTTCCTGGACTCTTTCCCTTTCTTCACACTCCTCCCATTTTGTTTTTCATCCCATCCGATTCCTTGCTTTTTCCTTTTCATTGTGATTTTCTGGCCGTTTCTTTTTCTATTATACTCCATCATTATCTTCTTCATCACCATCTCCACCCTTTATTTTCTTCTCTTCCTTCTCCTTCCCTTCCCTAATCATCTTCTTCAGCTTTCCTTAGACATTAATTGTAAATTTCCTACGTAGGCATCTCTACGTACGTACATTTTCCTTTACATTTTTCATCTCCTTCCTTTCCATCCAAAACTTCCTCTCCTACTCCATATTCCGTCATCCCTCTTTACCCAACCCGCACACCTCTGACGTCAAACCACAGTTCGAATTCGATGCATGAGTGAATGAATGAATGAATGAAGCATGCTCGCCACAATATTATTTTTCTGTCACCGACTTCCTTCTCAACTCTGTAACAGAGCCTTCCACAAATCTACACAAGCATTGATCGCTTTATTCCAAGGCTGCGTACGAATAACTACCCTCTTAACATCGCGTGGACGCAAGGAGTATCCAAATTCAGCATTTCATTGTAATACTGGAGATAAATATAGATCAGCGAACATTAACACAAGCATCTTGTGGCAGTCGCTACTGCCATCCCCACCCGCCCACATCGCTTTCCTCTTTTTTTGGCCTCTCTCAGCATATTCTTTAGTCTAGATTCTGGATTTTTCTCTGTTTTGGGGAAAAAGATTTCTAATTTGCCTGGTTGTTTGTGTTTTGGCATTCAAATGTGATTTTATGTTTCTCTCTGTATGACACTTGCTCATAAAAATGTAGGCCTGTGTTCACTACAATGGTTAACCTAGACTGCATACTCAACAAAGACTATGAAGTGCAAAATAAATCATGTGATGCCATCACAAAATCATTGATTTTCCTCACAGCAAAACAACAGTGTGTGATTTCAATGATTTGCTTTAATCATTATACCATGGTGATTGCAAGGACAAAATCAATTGTATTGAATTAAATGTTTTATCAAGCTTTATTTGGCATCCCATAAGTTAGTCCAGGTTAAGCACATGTTTCAAATTTAACCACATTTGTGAATGCAAGCCATACATGTAGATTATTACTACTACTACTACACTACTGGTGCATACTTACGTCGTTCTCGATATCTCATGTTCTGCCAGGACCCTAATCATAGGGAGAATTTGGCCAAAGTGGTGGAATAACCTCACAAGAGGTCTAGCTGCTGTGATCTTCTCCTTCACAAATTCTCCCAAGATGTACGCCGAACTGGACGTGGTGGGCTGAAAGATAAAATAAAAAGTGAAATGTTGCTTGTTTTTTTTTGTCTTATTGTGTTGAGATTCAAAGATGCATAAATACAGAGATGACAGCTCTTTCCCCCATAAAAAAATGTGGGCAAAAAGTGTTTTATGAGCAATAAATGTTCCTTGTCAATAAAAAAAACAATAAGACTAATCCCAATTTAGAATATCTTGTTAGAGTAAAAAAAAATACATTGAACAAATTGAATGTTTTAAGTAAAGACAGAGCAACAAAGAGTTGCAATCACTACAATTGTAGTTTACATTGTCATTTGCACACAAAAATCATATTTTTATGGGGGAATATGGTACCATCCTATTTTACCATTTATGTCATTGTAAAGACAAAAACAAACATATTGGTTGGTACCTCTGTATGTATAGCATCATTATGACAATGATAATAGCAATACTGTTCTTATTTCTTATTGGAGATTTACCTGAGATAAGCCTCTGGCTTGTTGGTAATCCCCCACATTCTCAGTAGAATTCTCTCCCTCTTTTTGTTTGTTTGTGAGTGTCTTGTGTTGTTTTGTTGTAGTTGAAATTTTCTACAAATTTTCTTCATTTTAATGCTGAATGTGGAATAAAATTAAAAAAATCAAATTCAACATAGTGCTTCATAGGTTCATACAACTCTCTCTATTATTATTACTTTGAGGGCTTTGGCATTCTCAAGTACAAATTCTCAAGAAAACTGACCAAAAAATGTCACTGCCTCTTTGACAAATCATGATGTGGGAGGAATTTGTGAGTATCAGCATGTGCTTTTGAACTCCTTAAGAGTATGTGCTCACCAGCATTGACAAAGCATGGCTATGATAATGAGTGCTTGAGGCATACTTCTATTCCAAACAAGTTCCATCACAAGGACTTCCTTATTGACATTGCAACCCATGAGCTCCGCCACGAATCATCTCGGCCTGAATTAATGATCATCCAAAGAACTTGAGAAAAGGAGAAAGAAAGCCCTTCACTGTGTATGTTTGTTCTGGAGAAAGAAAAGAGAAGTTGTCCTAACACAAAGGCTTGACATTTTCATCTGCATAGTCGTGACTGGGGGGAGACTGAGTGCCCTTAACCCAGTAGACATGAGGTGTTTACACAAAGAGTAAAGCACGTTTCTCTCGTAACAGGTACCCTGTTTACATCAGAAAATCCATGGCAAATGATCCCTCACAATTTAAAGATGCGCTCTCAATATATTACACCTGAGGGGGTAAAACATACAGCACAGCTAGTTTCTCTCATAACAGGTATCCTCTTTACATCAGACATTCCCTGTCAAACATTACTTTGAGACTTAAGGAGTAAAGCCTTTTTCTCACGGTCAAAATTTTTTGCTTTACCCCGGCAATTGCGGTACTACGCCCCCCCCCCCCCCCCCCCTTAGCCCCACCAATTTCCCGGGGTTAAGCTTAGCCCCGCCTCTGTTCTCACAGTCATTTTGGAAAGTGGGCTAGCCCCACCGATAGTCCGGGACTATCTAACACCGCAAGTTGGTAGGGTCAGCACCGCAATTGCGGTGCTAAGAAAGCCAGTGAGAACACAAAAAAAATAGTCCAGGGTTAAGAAAGGCGACGTACATAACTACATTTTGCGCGCCTTCTCGAGCCCCATGCATGAAATATGAGCATGGAGAATCATGAATATTCATGACTTAGAACGTCCGTGGTTAACGAAAGCAAAGTAAGAACACGAGTGATTTTCTTAGCCCCGCTTTCGTTGACAGTACAGGACTAAAATTTCCAGTAAGAAAAGGGGCTAAGGATAGTCCGGGGTTTGGGATAGTACGGGACTAACGATAGTACAGGGTTAAGAAATCGTATTGAGAAAAGGGCTTAAGTGCCCCTGACCTATATCACTAGGGTGTTCACACATGAAGCACATCTCGTTATTCTTATGACAGGTACACTGTTTAAATCAGACATTCCATGATGAATGTTCCAAATGACTTAAAAAGTACCATTATTACACTGGGCATATATAGAACAAGGCATATTTGTCCCATAACAGGCATCATGTTTACAACAGAAAACCCATGTCAAACATTCCTTAAAGTATTTCTTATACAGTATACCACTCTTCTCCCAGGTTTATAGCTTTTCGACGCCCACTCCTTGGCCAGCCTTTCCAAATTTCATGAATTTCGCTGACAATTTTGATATGGTACACAAAATGCACTAACCCAAAATCAGGCCATCTACTTGGAGTTGTCCAATGGTTTAATCCTTTAGGAATTTGATGAGCGTGGCATCTTCACATCTTACCAGCAGATACTTAGTAAACTGCAGGTCTCACCTACTTACACATACCTTATCAATACAAATTTCATTTTCAAAACGAAAGTAGATATTTTTATCCAGCCATGACTTTTGACGACCGTCCAACTGAACAGCATTCAAACGCATTCCATACATCATTGCTACCATGAAGAAATGGACATTACCTGTGCAATACATGCATTGGCACCTTGGCACTATTCAAAATATACTGTGATGAGAGTATTGAATACGAATTCGTCAAACCCAAGAGACAATGCTGTACCACAGCTGGTGTCAGCCAAAGGTGGCGCGACATGCATACGTCAGGCAAACCTCTGGATTATTCAGTACAATGGTCACACACACCGATAATCAGGGAAGAGATATAAAGGGGGTTGGGGGCCCTGTACTGCACTTGATTTCTCTGATCCATAGGCTACAGCAAATGCTCAATTTTGAACAACCTGTCCAAAAATCAAACTGGACATCTAAAGTCAATGTGATTCTTCCTTCAGTCAGTTTCCATGTTCTAATCTTGTTCAAGGGAGTGCTTTTGTACAGTATATTCTTCAACTTTCTGTGGTATTAACATTATTAGTTTATTATTAGCCAAACTAAAACCTGTCAAAGCAAGACCATACACATTCATGCAAGCACAAGCTGGATATTGTCTGATTAAGATCAAAGCAAGATTCTACATGTTTATGCAATGCTCAAGCTAGCTTTTTGAAAGTTTTTAGTTGGGCTCCACTGTACCTACCCATTAAGTCTCCTTTGGGGTGTTTTTACAGGTTAAACAGTCCTACCACAACCCTCTCAATACCAATAAATGTTCCTTTGCGACTTAAAAAGTGCCATGAAAATATTACACAGGGGTTTATACATAGAGCAAAGCAAGTTTCTCTCATGACAGGTGTCATACTTACATCAGAAAACCCATGTCAAAAATTCCTTAAAGACGCTTACTTTATATACATTAAATGCACCAATGGTACTGAGAAGGTTTAAGTATTGGTGTGAACGTGGCTTCCTTGAGCTAGAAGTCTGGAGGAAAAACAGCCGAAACCTCCTTGCCTTCCCTTCCTCGCAGCGTGCTTGAAATGGTAAACACAAAAACCCTGGTGGCAATTGACATTTCTCTCCCCTCTCTCATCCTTGTATGAACAAATGACAAAATGATACGATATGAAAATAGGTGTTGCTCTCAGCAATCGCTGCATGCCTAGGCTCAAAATACTCCCGCAATGTTCAGAAACAAGCAGGATACGGCTTGTTTATCTCTCCAAAAATTATGCCAATGAAAAACTTGGTAATCTAATACACTGATGAGCAATTGCATTAGCAATCATTGCCAAACACAGTGGTTGATGGACATCGTACGTGTGTCAGGGATCCGGATGAATTCTTTGCACTCTGGTTAAAAATATATCCATGAATTTTTCAGATCTCCTGCGAATAGAGGTGTAAGGTATGGAGACAAGAAAGAACAGAACGAGAGCGATTTCTCTAGCTACCTTGAAATGTAACTCAGCTATAACACTTATTTACATCTATTAGAGAAGCAACACTTACATCAAACTGGTGCAGTCCTGTTATACATTATGAACATACAGCTGTCATATTTTGGAAATAAATTTTATATCTCCTACCAACAAAAAGCATTTTAAATATAGTTTTCTTCATTAATGAAACACTCATCTCAAGAAGGTTCTATTCCATATTTAATGAGCATACTCAGGAGAATTTGGAAATAAATGTTGGGGTATTCCATCTCCGGAAGATGAAATGCATTAAAAAATATCAAGTTTTCTTAATTCACGAAACACTCATCTAGTTCAAGGATCTAGTTCTCATTAATGAGCACAATTTATTCATCAGGGAGACCATTAGCAAATATTCTTCAACCTCATCTTGCAACATAATGTTGTGCTTCAAGTAGGCATCCTGTTGTGTGTTTAGACACCAATATTTCTACATTGATGAATTTCGAGAACAAGAGGAATGCACAAAATATGTTTCCATGCAGTGTTAGGGAATAGCATGAGTTAATTTACTTCAGGAGGGTGTTCCACCAAGCTGTTCTTAAGCTAAGAACGACTTTACGCACGACTGGTGCTAAATGAGATACTCCAATTTGCTGTTATTTTAACATACAGGTGAAGTAGGAGTTAATTTCCAACAATCCTAATCAAATTTGACAAATCATAAACTTTGTATTCAGACAATTATTAACAACAAGAATTTAATTTATGAACATCAGAGTTGAATTTTAGCTGAGGAGTGCATAGGCACAACCCCGTCTGTTAACAACTATGTCTGGTACCAAAGACTACACTATCACCCTACTTGCGTTCACTCCCAGCAAGTGGGGAGAGGGAGTAGTCTATGTTGCCAGACACAGTTGTTTACAGACTGGGTTGTGTGCATGCACTTCATAGCTTAGTAACTAATCTTTTCAGCTTCACGAATTTGTAACAACCAGCTGGGTTATTGAGGTCTCATGATTACAGCCCATGGGAATGAAAATAAATTCCTACTAAAACAAAACATTTTTCGAGGTGCCTTTTAAACATAATCTCATGCTTATTGTATCAATGCCATTTTGAGTACAACAAATACAACATCTTACGAAGTTTATGCCACAAAAATATTTTCTGCCCCAAGCTTGTTATTGTAATTCTACCGCAGCTCAATAATGTAGGATTTTCAAAAAACAGCAATTATTGCGCTCTCAATCCGAGGTATTTTCATCGAAAGGGGATGTGATACATCCGCTCTTCCGCAAAGCTGAACTTGAAAAACGTGTATTGATTAAGCCCCAAAATAGCACAATTTGCAACGTGAGGTGGTTGCCATGGCAACAATCAAGTGAGACCCGACTCCTGCCTCCTCAAAAGGTGGCTATAAATATATATCGCTTACAAATGGGTTTGCATTGTCTGTTCTGTAACAGTCGTAATGACGGACTTGCTTTATATCGAGTGGTCTTGCCATCTGCATCATGCGGTGGAGTGACTGCGAGGGAAAGAGGAAATGCCCATTCTTCATTCACAAGAAAGCAAAAATCTGAAGTACGATCAACGCTATATTTGGCACATGTAGAACCTTATGCCTGCCACAGGATATATAGTACTCACATCCATTGGAACGAGTTTGTGGCTTCATTGCCCCCAGCAAACAATGACAACTTGCATTATTGAAATAAGAGCTTCATCATGGAAGGAAAACTTTTATATCGTGAGGACTTCAAAATGAGCATATAGCTGGAGGAAAACTGTGATATCAAAATGATTTGAAAGAGAGCATATTCGAAAAATCAGGAAAGAATATGGGCAAAATGAGCCAATTGTCATGAACAAATCTAAATGTTATTGAGAGCTTTTTTGTTTAATCCTTAAACAATGAAATATTAATCATACCCCCGGTGGTGGACTTGTGATATGTGAGTGTAAAAAGAACAAGTCTTTTCCACTGTTTGATAATTCTTATTTTCCTCTACTCACTAATCATAATCTAAGCGTAATACAATAAATCATTTTCAATATGAAATTAATGCAAAATTTATGCATGTCGTTTAAACAATATGATACAAATCGTAACCCCAAAGCTTGTCCAAGGTTTGTCTGATAAGAAACACCGAATAGATTCAGAGTGCATACCATCCATTGAAACTGAATCATGCATACAGCTGAATGTAATAACATGTCACTACGCAGTTAGGGAGAAACTTGTGAATACAATACGACTTATTGGACTGATAAACAAAGCATCTTTCAAACGCCCTTTCGGGTCTGTGAGCATACTTCTATCCTACAGTACCAGTAATTGTGTCATGCCCTTCAAAAGAGCTGGTACTTTATACATATTCAAATACCACTGTTTTGCAGTTATTTGGTGCAATTGATGGATTCTCACTAAGGTCACCGACTTCTGTGAGCCATTGCTTTCAGGCTTATAAAATTAAGTGAATAGAGTACCGAAGTGGTGTCGTCATATGAACATGTTGTCAAGACAATTGGCTCTAAACAAACTCACTCCAGTGAGAGGTTTAGCTGTCCGATATTGTCTCTCGGGCTAGTGTCCAACATTCCTACAGTCCTAATTGTGATCACCGCTGCTTGATGTACCCGTATTGTTTAGAGCCAGTTGTCTTGACAATAATGCTCAAATGACTTCACACTTTGGTACTCTATGTAGGTAATTTGTATTCCACTTTGTGACATATCTTCTACAATTCTACAATGTGAATTAGCCATGGTGAGCTTTCACTTGATCTCTCTTACTACCGATCAAGTATACTATCTACATATTATATACATGTATGGCTATACCTTTATCTATACCTATCTATCTCTTAACTTTAATGTGTAACCTCTGTCTCTGCCCTTGTGTCCACATCATTTCCTGTGTGTGTGCATGTTTGTTGTTATGTCTCTCCATCTCTCCTCTGTTATCTATTTTACTCAATCTCTCTCCCTCTCTCTTTCCTTTTTTTCTCACTTTGTCTCTCGACCTTTCTCTTTCCTTCTCTTTATGTCTCACCTTATGATTCACCTCTTCATTTCTCTCTCTCTCTTTCCCTCCCCTCTCTCTCTCTCTCTCTCTCTCTCTCTCTCTCTCTCTCTCTCCATCTCCCCCTCTCTCTCTCTCCCTCTCTCTCTCTCTCTATATCTTATATACTTCTTCCATCATTTCCATCCTCTTCTCTCTCTCTCTCTCTCTCTCTCTCTCTCTCTCTCTCTCTCTCACCACTCGCTCCCCTCCTCTCATTCTATGTCTTCGCTCTCTGCTCTAAGCAGTCC
Organism: Arbacia lixula; assembly: GCA_963669155.1. Taxonomy (NCBI): domain Eukaryota; kingdom Metazoa; phylum Echinodermata; class Echinoidea; order Arbacioida; family Arbaciidae; genus Arbacia; species Arbacia lixula. Next base: position 7,868,065 of record OZ022590.1, on the reverse strand, counting down.
GTAATTCAAGCTCCCGGCTGTCTCTACTGCTCATAAATGTTCACAATGTCGCCGCCCCAAGGCACGAATCATGTGATCGTATTCCGCTCCTCACACCGCTCCGTGCACCCGCTGCACTTCTCCTGCAACCTTCAACAGGCGCCCTTCCCTTCTCCTCTTTCCCCACAATCCAAGAAAAACAATTATTCTGCTTTATCAGGTTTTACTCGAAGTTTCAGGCTGTAAAGCAGATTTCTTTCGAATGCACTTTTTACACACACCTCTATGAAAAAGATATATTTCTTTATCAAAACTTCACACTTTACTAATAAATTGTTTTCATTGTCCAGTTATAATCAAAATTTCTTCAACTTTAGAGTGGACATTTCCTTTAAAAGTCGATACATATAACAACATGAACAAGACACCTTCGCTAATATAATGCTTTCATTTTGGGGGGTTATAATCAAAACCAGTTTACCATCAGAGTTGACTTTCCCTTTAAAAGTTGATACATATAACAACATGAACAAGACACCTTCGCTAATATAATGCTCTCATTTTGGGGGGTTATAATCAATACCAGTTTACCTTCAGAGTTGACTTTCCCTTTAAGAGCTGATACAATAACATGAATATTAGCAGTGAGGAAATAAACCTCACCAATGGATGTGTTTTCAAATGTGATTTAATGATTGTTTTGAAATCAATGATCCTCTATCCACCTTTATATTACCAGGCCTTGAACACCCTATTGGCTTACTACAACATCGCCATGTCAATGGTAATGAGATAGTTAAAGCCATTAAAATCCCAAAAGCAAGAGTCTGATTTCGTGCTATACTGAAGCCGAGGGAACTTCTATCCACTGCCTTCTGATCTGTTTAAAACGCATCGCTGATTGAAGCGGGCATATCTGAAATAGAGTTCGAGTGGGTGGTTGATGAAATTTCTGCGATTTTTATCAACATCGTGATTTGATTATGCAATATTAGACGGTTTGACGAGTGATATCTGAGATGGCCACTGCCTCTAAGGGATGTTTGCTATCTGGAGGGGCCCTCTTTCACATGTGTCTATTACATCGTACGCAACCACAAGTTATACATGTATACTTACTTCATGCGTTCTTCTGAAAGCAAACATGTGCAATCTAAATCACAATGCAATCTTACTCTAAGGGATGTTTACAACCTGGAGGGTCCCTCTTTCACACACACTTCTTACATCGTATGCAATCGTGAAAGCTATGCAATCTTACTCACAGTACTTGGACAAGATTGTTCTTGCCCTACGATTTGAAAGGCAAGGTGTTCATGATACCATTGATCATGTGCTTTCAGCACGCCATCAAGTTGAGTATGCCACAAGTTCGATTGTTGACTTTCATCAGAAACTGCATTGCACTTCTTTCTTCTCTCTTTGCAGTCTCTCCTCTCTTTTTGCCTTTCTCTCCAAATCTGTTTAAAGACAGGGTAGCCCTTCTTGCAGGTCAAAAGGAAAATGGAAGAATATACCGTCCTAAATTTCCTTTACGATATTAGAGAATGAAACTGATTTGGAGCGAAATTATATTAATTTTAAAATGTTGAGTAGGTTTTAGGTGGGTTGTCCAATTCCTCTGAGACCGCACATCACAGTTCACCTCTCCGAACGGTCAGCACAGAGGTCAATGATTGTCCACAGTAATGCAAGCATTGTGTGCAATTGAGAACTGGAATAACTTTATCTTGCATTGCTGTGATGGGAAAACATTGGCAATGAAATACTGCCGACTAGCAACACCGGCAAAACCACGTCTGTGTGAACGTGGTATACGCCTACTTCTGCGGAAGTTCCATACTGCATTGCATTGTGCTCTCACCTTGTTAGCGAGCTTGATAGTGTGGACTTGGGAAATCTTCCCTTGTGCATTGAGGCTTCACAGAAAAGCTGCAAATAGCACATCACTTAGCATTTGCTAATGATTAGTGCATTGGTCTTGAAGTTAGCAGACTACTTTCATCCATAGTGTAAGATTTCTAAAGCTAAGATTTGAAGAGCAAAGACCCACACTGTTTTGTTTATAATGAAGACCCACCTTTCCATTTAAAGTAAATTGCTGGGTCCATGAACTCAAAACAATAAACGCCTGTCACGTTAAGATTTTCACGTTCTGTGAATCCTGGTTAGGTTAGGATGTCAACAATCGCCATGGAACTGCAGTAACCAAAGGGGTGTGGCTTAATTGCACCTTGTAACATTTCTATTGTTCAGTCATAGTTTCTCCTCTACTGTCTGCTCGGCAGATTACGCGGGAGTCACTCTGCTCAGTATCTGAGTGGAGGAAAGCCAGCCCACAACACACACGCTCAGTAAAGAACGGGTTAACCCTTTAACTCTGGGAGAATCTCTCTCCCTTAGACTCCCTGCTCCAGTAATCTAACAGTTACAAAATATCAGGGATATGGCTGATCTCAAGATGTACATTCAAGATGCATGCATACACACACACACAACATAAATGACACCAACCCATTTCAAATTCTTCTGTTTTTTGTCACTTTCTATGCCAGGTTACATGATCTTCATCCCATTCCAAAAGACAAAGAATGGATACATGCAAGTAGTCGCAACATGTAAGAAGGCAGCATCTTTAGACAAAAGGAGAAGTCATCCTTTCCATCATAATTTCCATCAAAAGAGATGCGGGGGAAAGAATCATCTATTCTGCCTCAGGGCTCGCCACCCAATTCAAGATACGTGCACCCGACACTGCCGCACAAACATCCGGCCACAATAAAATTACGCCATCTGTGAGGGGGGGCTCCGAGAAACTTAATTCAGTTATCTTTAAATCAGAGGAAAGCCACCCACACACATTGTCTCTCTCTCTCTCCCACCCCCCTTATCCCTTCTCCACACTGGAAGGAATACTGTATGGAGAGGAATAAATTGCTCAATGTCATCAAGTGCGTTACAACATATAACACTTTCCCTGACATTGGTGCATGATTGTGCTCGTTCTACACACAAATCCCATAGACTAGCAGTTTGTTTGGCATGCAAAGGATTAATGTATCATTGAAGGACTCCAGGAAATTGAAGTTAGTGCACAGAAATCATCGAATGATTGAAAATCTATGATGATCAGTGACTCCACTTTCTTCATTTAACTCATTGCTCATGGTTAGATTGCAGGCTTCGTGTACCCCGGTCCAGTTAGAATGTCAAAATTTGCCATGGAACGGCAGTAACAAAGGGGTGTGGCCTATGAGGAATTTAAAGTTTATTCATAGCTTGTTGTCTATTGTCCATACAGTTAGGCGGGAGTCAACCGCTTAGTATCTGAAAGGAGAAAAGCGAACCATCAAATACGCGAGCTCAGTAAAGAATGGGTAAATGCACCAGTGAAGGTTTTCAGCAGAATGAAGTAAGTGCACAGAAAATTATGGGATGATGGAAAATGTTTGATGATCTGTGACTGCACTTTCATCATTTAAGGCCACAGCGAGAGACACTGACATAGAAAAGCAAGTTTAGCTTCCTGCCGTGCAAGAAAGGAAGGAGACATACCTGTTCACCTTCCATCATTCCTATGCAGGAATTCAGAAGGTTTTAAAAGTAAAAAGTAAAATTCAGAGCCCGTACTCATAACATCTTGCTAAGACTAGCATGTTTTTAAAGTGCAGTCAGCTACATGCATTTTTAGCAACCAGCTTGGCTATCAAGGTTTCATGAATAGAGTACTGAAGTGTGAGGTCATTATAAGAATGTTGTCAAGACAACAGGTTCTAAACTATGAGGGTAGAGCAAACATCAGTGATACCAGCGGAAACTCTCATTGGGAATGCCCAAAACGGGCCCGCTAGACAGTGTGGGACCAGTGAAACTCTCGCTGGAGTGATGCTGTTTAGAACCAGAAGCCTGTGTAACATGACAACATCCTTCAGTACTCCATACGGCCTCAGAATGCCAGTGTTTTATGTACAAGGTTTGCATTGTATTTAATGGGGAAATAAAGTAGGAATCTACAGTGTATGACAATCATTGAGATCAAATGACCACAGAAAGCAGAATCATGCCTCCAAAATCATAATGGTTGGCAGGTATGAGGAGGTGTGTTTTTTTTTTCAAGATGGCCACCTGACATATTTTTCGTGGTGACAATACTGGAAGTTTTCTTCTTTAAAAAGGCTGCCATTTGGGGTAATCTTCTGCACAATTGGAATATGATTCCATGTTAGCATCTAGGAACAATTCGTGTATGGTAATTAGATATTGTTGTCTAATGACACATGTAACAAGGACAAAAAAAAGCAAAACAAGGTGGTTCGTGAACCACTAGTCTCGCCTGATTTCGCTATCGATAAACAGTGCTAAGTTGTTTTTTTCAGGTATTTAAAATGGTGCTGTGATGACCTTTGACCTCATCATCCTCATCAACACACATGGTATTACCCAAGGATCATTTGTACCAGGTGTGATCACAATTGGTGCAGAAATAAAGAAATGAGAGCAGGTCAAACAAAAACTTTGAGAAAAATGATGCACATGGCCTCATATCATTTGAGCTTTTGACCCCTAGATAACCTTTGACACCATCAGCCTCATAATGACACATGTGGTATTACCCCAGGATCATTTGTACCAAGTTTGATCACAATTGATGCAGAAATAAACAAATGAGAGCAAGTTAAACAAAAACTGTAACATTTTAGTAACAATATGGCCTCATATTATTTAACCTTTTGACCCCTAGATGACCTTTGACCCATCATCCTCATGACGAAACATGTGGTATTACCCAACGTTCTTTTGGACCAAGTTTGATCACAATTGATGCAGAAATAACGAAATGAGAGCAAGTTAAACAAAATCTTTAACATTTGTGTAACAGACCAACAGACTAACAGGAAAAGTGATAACTAGGTCTCTGCCAAACGTTGTTCAGGCGAGACAATAAAAAGGAGTTGGCCAATAAAATTTAAGCACTTGGGGATGCCAAAACCTATTTTTCATACCAAATGGACATAAAAAGAAAATGGAGGTAAACAGAGACATAAAGCTGAGAGAACATCAAACAGGTAAAATGCAAGTAAGACCTTTATTTCTGTAAAGTGTTGATGCAAGAAAGTTCCAGTCAGAAGTGATATCATGTCTGGACAATTTTGTCAGAGCTCTGTGTCAATGATTGACTAATTCCCTGCATCTGCAAATGTGTTCACTTTTCCCCAAGTGTTTTTGTGATATATGAGTGACAACATACAGTATTCTTAAGGTCTTTGACTGGATTGACCACACCCAGGAAACCATTAAAAAAAATAAAATTACTTTGTAAAAATAAACAAGTCTAAGAAAAATAGCAGTCTGAAACACCAGAGAGAAAATGCTGAAAATAAAAGCTACAGTGCAAACAAGTTTTGTTTTTGTTAATAATGTAAATTAAACAAATTATGATAAAAGAGTAAAATATGATTCAAATTCAGTCATTCATAATTTCATAGTTTCATATCCATTTATATCTTTTATCGAATGAAAGGATTATTAAATAACAAATCAGCCAAGCACATTTTAATCAACAGAAATGTACTAAGTGACTTTGAAATGAATGAATGTACTGAATAGAAAAGGTCTGCTGTTTTACATCGTAATCACAGCCATCTTAAGAGTGGCTTTCCTCTCATACTTCAAGATAAAATTCTTGGCAGGCACATTCTAGTAGGTGTGAAGGCAAAATACTCTATCCTTGGGGCGACTCTTTCTTCCCCTCTAATATGAAATCATAACGTCGACAGGAAATGAGTTTTTTCGACAAGACATTCATCATTTTTTTTTTGCAAAATGTGGGACACATCCGCTCGCACTTCTTCATCACAACAAAGAGAAGTGGTGCTTGGACATCTGAGCGTCGAACTGAGCATCATGTGACCAGAGTTTCAACATCCAGAGGTGAGATGTATGAGGAGAGGAGAAATGTTTGACAGGACTCGAATAAATCACAAAAAACCTTTTGTAAATGTGGAAATTGCGTCGGGACTACAGAATTTTATGATTTGTGGGCTATGACAAGCCATCCCCAGCTGATGGCAGCAACATTCCTGATGTGTTTTTTTTTCTCACCTGAAGCCAGAATTCCTGTGTGTTATACACACACAGAGCATATTTATTTTGTGGGCATATGGAACTACAAGACGAGGAACTGGTAATATTAACACAATCTGTACATCAGGTGAGCAAAGGAGACATATCTGAGGTTTAAATTAGCGATTTAAAAAATGCCTTAGAGGTGATGAAAACCCCTAAAAACATGTTCACTTCAATAAAAACAGGAAATGACAGATTTTCCTCAGATTTTTTTCATCAGCGTTATCCATTGTTTCCCCGAAATGTATGAAGAAATCAATTTATGGACCAAATGCATAAGGGATTTCCTCCTTTCAGAAGACACAGTGGCTTACTAAGAATACAATAAGTCTCATATATTACACAAATCCTGCAAAATGGATAAAAATAACCATTGAATACTGTATGAGCTGCTATTTCCCCAAGAGTTTAATTTGCTGCATAATATTTAACGCATTTGCAGCGCAAAAATGTTCATGACATTTTCGCTGCGCATGCTTGCACGTCGAGATAACGTAGTAACACACGGCAGTGAATGTTTATGTTTTCACTGGCTGTAAACAGTACTGTTCAAGTTCTTGCATAGAGCGCGTATGCCGGGGCATACGTGTATGCACAGTGTACACAAAGCTGAAAGTGGGTAGCACACAGTAGCAGCAGCCAGGGCCATGTTGCATATAGGTTTTCAATTATTATAACTTATTATCAATAGTATCTACCATGGCAACAGATGCAACAATGAGAGCTCATTGGCTTTCGCCATGGTAGTTACCATTGATGGTAAATTACAATAATTGAACACCTACACTACAGCTCAAAGGAATTAGCATGGGGTAAAGGGAAAGGGAAGGGAAGGAACCTCTGGTTTTGAACCGCGGTATATTTTGTGCAGTTCTGCGTGAAACACGATGCTTTAGCCTAAAAAGCATCATGTTTCATGCTGAACTGGACAAAATATACCGCAATTCAAAACTGCAGTTCCTTCCCTTTCTTCTCTTTCCCTTTACCCAATGCTAATTCCTTTGAGCTGGAGTGTATGCAACATGGCTCAGAGAACATATTCATGAAACCTTGCTCACCTAGTTGGCTTCTGAATGCCATGCAACTACATCCGTTTTTAGTAACTAGCTACGCTAGTGAGGTTTCATGAATATGGCCCCTGGATGTCCATCGCTAAAATGACCGGGACCCTATTATCTGCAAAACTATTGGTTCATAGAGTTTATTGTTTGCTAACAGGACGCTTGAACTACAAATTTCAGGGAAGCTCTTTTGCAGGGCAAAAAATTAAAGTTTGTAATAACCACTGAAAATGGAAGAAAATAATGTATAGCACCTTCCTTCCTAATTACAAAAATGAAAACAGATTTTGACGGAAATGATTGCTGGATTTTGAGTGTGTTTTAGGCAGGTCGTCCTGTAGCCTATGGACCAGAGACCTCAACATGCATTCAGCACACTTCATGGCATTTTGCACCGTATAGTGATGCGGTGAGGCAAGGGGCACACTGCTGAGCGATACACTGGACGTTGCAATGCATGGCAATACATCAAGTTACATGAGCGTGACTTGACTTCCGATGGATACCAGTCGTAACCCTGTAAAATAGAGATAGGGGATTGGACTTACGATCAATTCAGATCAATCACAACTCGTTACAAGACAGGGCCCTTGACCTGTGATGACAGTAGAACGTATCTGCAATACAGTATGTGACTGTATGCCATGGTCGAAATGTTTCAAACAAAAAAGGGAGAGTTTTTTACTTTCCCTATACAGGTTTGCATGGCTATTACCTTCAGATTTCATATATGATGTAGTTAGGGTATGCTGCTGATTTCTGCTGAAATTCATGCCTTTTGAAAATGCGCTACCCTGTCTTTACAAGCAATGGCTAGTAGTGTTAACGACTACATGACCTGTGATTGTGATAGAACCATGCTGCTATGACCACCCATCTCATTCTCATTTGATTTCCGCTTTGAAACCAAACAAGTGCTTGGCCCTGTTGCATACAACTTACCATTGATGGTAGCTACCAATGGCAACTTCTATGAAAAAAATTGAATTGATTGGCTGTCAAGCGGTATTACCATGGTAGTTACCATTGATGGCAGGCTTTCTTTGGTCAGTTTTATGCAACAGGGTCCTGGACCTGTGATGACAGAAGAATGGATCTCCCGTGTTACCATGGTAGTTATCATTGATGACACAGTTACCATTAATGGGGAGTTTTATGCTACGGGGCCCTGGACCTGTGAAGAGAGTAGATCGTTTCTGCTGTGATTGCTAGTCCTGTCATCTTGACCACTAGTATTCATCACATTTGGGGGTAGGGGAAGGGGTAGGAGAAAGAGAAGAGACACTTACCTCTACGTCTGGAGAGTTGAGAAGAAGTTCCCTGAGGTTTTCATAGAGTGATGATGGAAAGACGTAATCCTTCTGGTACTCGATCCGCACCCGTAACGACCCCACCGTCTTGGAATGTCTTGCATTGCTGGCCTCTCGTGGCTTCAGTATATACCTGAAGAAATACAGAATCAAATTAAAATCGTACAGCTAATTCATGCAATCGCTTGGATCATATACTGGTCTCTAGTGAAGGAATACTCCCCAGTGACTGGAGATGGTACATACATCCTCATGACGGGTGTAATCTTGTATTTTGTAACCATTTAATGTAAGTGATTGATTGTACATGGGTATGCAAAGGAACCTAGAACCTGTCACATTCTGGATACTATATCAAACAAAACTCAAGCAGACTTTTGTTTTCACGTTGAGAAATAAACATACATTTATTTGTGTATGATGATAAATGAACAGGTGTCTTTTCAGCATTCACAATCTATTCACATATACAATTGTAATACTATGACAAATGTCAGCTGTTACGAGTAAAACAATCCAGTCCCCTGAGGAAAGGTGGAATATGAAAAAAAAATAACAAAGAGACAACAGGAGAGGGGGGAGCAAGAGACAATGAGAGAGAGAGAGAGGAAATAGTGAGAGAGAGTGAAAGAGAGTGAAAGAGAGTGAGAGTGAGAGAGAGAGAGAGAGAGAGAGAGAGAGAGAGAGAGAGAGAGAGAAACAGAGTGAGAAAGAGAGAGAGAAATAGAGTGAGAGAAAATGAGATAATGTGAGAGTGAAAGGGAGAGTAAGAATGAGAGTGAGAGAGAAAGAAAGAGAGAGAGATAGAGTGAGAGAATGTGAAAGTGGGAGTGAGAGAGAAAGAAAAAGAGAAATAGAGTGAGAGAATGTGTGAGTGACAGTGAGAGATAAAGTGAGATAGAATATAGCAAAATATATAGAGAGGAGCAGAGACATGTTTGCTGTATGAGAGAAAAAGATGAAGAAATAAAATCAGAGGGGTGGGCAAAGAAGAATACGAGAGATGCAGGTAGAAAGAGAGAAAGAGGACAGATCATTCTAGAAATGATGGGAATATCAAAAGCACAGAAACAGGAGGAAGAAAGCACAGAGAAAACACATAGGGGGAGTGGAAATGAGAGAAGGAAATAGAGAAAAACAAGTATGGAGAACTCAATTTCTGAGCAATTTAGCCTGAAAGCAACAGGCCTAGCTGACCTCTATATGCCAGGTTGTGACGGAGTGAGCCAGAAACCGGGCAAAAAACAAAAATCAATATATCTTGGTAGCGTGGCTTTCCCGAGAAGCCCGGCCTGCCCGGGGCGCGACTATTGAGTGCACCGCGACGGAGGGCAAGACACACTGCCTGGAGCTATCGCTGGGTCAAGAACGTATCATCCACATGCAGATGAGTGATGAACCATTTCATTTGTCAATGTCAATTACAATTACACAGGTAGCTTTTATCCACCGGGTGCAGGCGATATAGGTCAAACACATAAGGAGCGGAACGTAATTAGATACAAATTGGCAATTACTTTCAAGCCTCTTGCTCAACAGGGGAGCAATTATAATGTAATTTTTTGGGGAGAACGACATGTAAATGCCGCTTGTTACGAAAGAAATGTGGGAAAACATGTTCTTTATTCTGAGAAATTTCACCCCAAGCTGAAGTGGGGTGCACATTTTTTAACGATTATATTTTATCTGTAATCCATGCACAGCTTGATAGGACGTATTCATGTACCACCTAAAATTTTGAATGCAGTTTCGTGAGAGTGATTGACAATGAGTGAAAAACGTTGCTACAGATATTATGGTTATATGTCAATTTACCCAAATTGAGCAACCCACATTTTAGTCCTTTCAGGGTCTTTTTGTTACAAAGTAAACTAGAATGTAATTCATACAGCTTGTTTAAAAAAATATTTCATTATGACTTAAATGTGAGATGAACATGTTTATGTTTGAGCCATATAAAACTCTTTTCTTAAAATATTGAGAATATCAAACTGGCTGTGAGCGATGAAACACATCACAGAATAAAAGAAGTGGGTGATTTTCATTATTTTTAGTAATTATTTAGTGGAGAAAATCAATATACAATATTGATTCCAAAGACAACATCAGTTCTATTGAATCAATAATAATATTTCACATTGTTTTATTTGGTGTCCCATGAAGTTAAACCAGGGGGTGTTTCACCAAGATGTTCCTAATTTATGCACAAATTTATGCATGACTGGTGACCTGTTAATCTATGCACAAATTAATGCATGACTGGTGACCTGTTCTTGGTTGATTTTGATTCCCATCAGTTTAAGTTGAAATCTGATCTTTGTAGATCAGAACTCTTGTTGTTAACAATCATCTGAAAACAAAGTTTATAATTTGTCACATTTATTAAGATCGTAGGAAGTTCACTCCCAATATGTTAAAACAGAAACCAATCTCATTTAGCACAAGAACAGGTCAACAGTAGTGATTAAAGTTGTGTGTAACTTACATACATCTTGGTGAAACAGGGCCTAAGTTTAGTACACTGTTTGCATTTTATCTCTGTTCTGAATATAGGACAATATGGATTACATTTCGTTTTAGATATTCTCCATGTCCTTGACTTTATAACACATCTTAATCAATTTCCTTCTTCCATATCAATGCCAGGATAAGAAATGTTACACCGGTGAACTTTAGAGTCTGTGATTAATACTGTTTGACACTATATACTAGGACTGGTTTTAGTGCTCATTCTGCTGTGTTGAAACCGCCCTGAGGCTGGACGCATGCAAGGAGGCCATTGTTTGCAGAGATAAGATCAAGTCTTGACATCAGGATGTCAACTTAGCGTCAGGGGGAGGGTGGATGGTAAACACCAAAAGCAAAGCAGGGAAGTCGACTTTGGTTGTTCAATCCCGAAGACGGGGGCACGAACGAAAAACCGCGAGGCAAGGAGTGGAGGAATGTGCGGAAAAGGACGATCGCTCAAACGGGCAAAAGGCTCCCATCAAGCGTCACGATCTGACCTTGCCGGTAGAAAAGTTAAGAGCCACTTAGCATCCTTCCTGTCCCCCCCGCAGGGAAATGGAACGTCCCTGGTGCCGCCTGAACCGAACCGACATAGCCGATACACTAACCGCACCTGTAGTGACTGGGAAACAAGGCAAGAGATCGCGGGTACACAGACCGTATTGCACCGTGGGAAGCCTCCCGAGACCTCCATTTCTGAATCCGTATTACGTTATATGTGCTGTAAACTCTTCAAATACTAGTTAAAACTTTTTAATAGAGTTCTGTACATTCTGTATCTACTTGTATGCACAGATGTCACAAAATAATATCATTGTAAAGTGTTTAGATATGAAACTGTATATCATTATAATATGTCAGACGCAATTTCAGTGTGTACTTTATAAAAAAAAATACCCAAATTTACTCAATATATAGATAGAAATTTATGTCTTCACCTGCAAAAATCCAACTAAATCTTTGGGAGCATTGTGATTAAAGGAGAATAGAATCAAGATAATAAGCTGAACTATACAAAATCAGAAACATCAGAGATATAAAAAACTCAAGTTTGGGGAAAGTCAGATACATGATGAATTGTAAGTTTTTGATAATAAAAACCATCACTTAACCTTTTTTTTTTTTTTACAAAATATTAGATGTTATAAAAATTAGTTTGTGCAGCTCCATTACATGGACATAGCATTTCATTTTTTCATAATGTGATGCTTGAGTACTTCAAAAGAAAGTTGGCATTGATTTTGATGGGCTTAATATATTGTTTCTCAGTTCCGGCCCATCGCAGCATATTTCCCAACCCTATGGAATTACCCTACCTTCATAATCATCTATTATCATTATCTCCCCCCCCCCCTTTGCTTCTTCCTCTCTTCCTCCTCGTACCCCCCCCCCCCCCCCCCCCCCCCCGCATCCCCCTTGGCAAGAAGAGTAAGTGGTATTTCATAAACAGCCTCTCACAAGCCCAAGCCCAAAGCACAGGTCACAATACGAGCAACCCTGAACTTATGAATACGTCCATATCTACTGCTGATCGTGCATCCACACGATACCTAATTTACCAAATCCCAGGGATATTGTGGTCTTCCATCCCAATCCAGTCATCCTGCCATATTTACACATAAATGCCTTGCATATTTCCGGTGGATATAGTAGGTAGAAAAGGGTTTTCCTTTGTTTTTAAAGGTAGGGATGAGGGAGATGAGGAAACATGATCGTTTGCATTTAGAGAGGGTAGGAGAGAGAAAGGGAGAAAAAGGGGGGAGAAAGGGGAAGAGAAAGAGGGAAAGGTGGAAAGGGAGAGAAAGAGTGAGAAAAGGGGAAGATGAAGGGGAGAGAAAGGGAGAGAGAAAGGGAGAGAGAAAGGGAGAGAGAAAGGGAGAGAGAAAGGGAGAGAGAAAGGGAGAGAGAAAGGGAGAGAGAAAGGGGAGAGAAAGGGGGAGAGAAAGGGGGAGAGAAAGGGGGAGGGAAATGGGGAGAGCCAAACAACAGACAGAGGGACAGAGGGGTGGATTGGCGCAAAGAATGGGAGAGAGAGAGAGATGGTGGCAGGAAAGGGATGGATACGGCAAAAAGAAAAATGGATATTGAGCAAAAACAGGGAGAGCAATGAGACATTAGAAAGATAGAGAGAGAAGGGGGGTGGGGGAGGGGCAATAAACAAAAGAAAGGTAGACAGGGATATAGGCAGAAAGACCAATTGAGAATAGAAGGGATCCAGAGAGACATACAAGATAGAGAGAGAGAGAGGAGACACCAAGATCTGAAGACAGACATAGCGCTAGAAGAAAGCGCACTATATCTTTTGAGCAGACCGCAGGAAATGAATGGATATTGGGTCCCAAATTGCCCCCCTTATCCTATCACGCTGACAATTTCTGCCATTTCTGACCTAGATCCACAAAGCTTGCTAATACTCACTTCCTCTTGCCTGTGACTTCAATTATACGAGGATACAAATAAACAGAAACGGTTGCACTGACCAGCTGCAACTAATATAGGCATCAACAGAGAAAGAGATACGCTTGATAAGCGGAAAGGCTCTTAAGGTGATAAACAAAAGCTGTATCTGACAGGACTAAAGCTTCAATTACCACATAAATAGAAAGATGGGGGAGGTGTTAAATACAAAGACTGACACTAGTCGATAAGAACAAGAAATAAAAGGAAGTGAGATAAAGATTGAGAAGGGACTTTTTTCGTTGATAGCATGGATGATTCGGAGAGGAGAGAGAGGAGGAGGAGAGAGAGGAGAAGGGGAGAGAGGAGGAGGGGAGAGAGGAGGAGGGGGGAGAGGAGGGGGGAGAAGGGAGAGGGGAGAGGGGAGAGGGGAAGGGGAGGGGGGAGGGAGTAAGATGAAAGGCATGCCATAGAGAAATTGAGATAGGAGAGGGGTGAGGAGGAATATGGATAACAAGATACAGGAGGTAAGAGCAGAAGAGAGAAGGGGAGAAAACAAAGAAGAAGATAAGAAAAGAAAACAAGGAACAGAGAAATTTTGTGTAGGGAAAGGGAGGAGAGGTATCTGGTGTATAACCCATTAAACCTCATCCCACAAACTAAGCCCAATGCATGTCCACAGATACAAATACCAAAGCTTTAGCTTTGTATTGGTCCAAGGAGATGGAGTTTGGAGCAAACTATCTCAATCATATGCACAAGTGCATAACTTCTCAAACTTCGACCCGAAACTTCACCCAAAGCATGTTCTTCAAAAAGAATACAGAGGCTGTGTTTTTATCTGAGGAGATGGAGTTTGAAGCAAACTTTCTCAACCCAACAAGGAAGACAATGAACACATGCTTGGGCCAGGAGAAAGAGAGAAAGATGATTGCAAACTGTCAGCTGGCTCTAGAAACATGCCACACCCGGCAGCCTATGGTGGGTAGCTACGGCAACAGTCTGTCTCCTTTTATAATTTTGGGGGACAGAGACTGACAAAAGAGTGCGGCGCTATACGTCCCCTTCTCCTTCTGCTTGGGATGTTTCTTGCTATCGAATTTGGTTGCCGGGCACTGGGGTTGGTATGGAAATCAGAGCATGGGGACGTAAGATGAGAAAAGAAGAAAGGAGACGAGAGAGAAAGTGAAGAGAACAGAAGGAGGAGGAGGAAGGGGGAGGAAAAAGGAGCTGTTACTACTTAACCTAGTTTGCTAGTGACATGACCATTCAAGTACGATGATAAAGATAGAGATGGCAAGAGATGGGAGTGGTGGGGAAATTTGGCCGGAAACAGGTTTTTTTCTGTTGTTTTCCAGAAGGCAAAGGCTGGCAACAACAGCATGGAACATACCCACTGACACACATTCATTCCACATCATGTCCATAAAAGACTGCAGGATTTTTCTCATCCACCATGGTAAAACTGCACTGCATTAAAATGTAATGTAATAATTACATACAGAGAACCACCTTTCATTTCACACTGTAAGGGCTGGTTAATATCATCAAATTATCTGTCAGGTGCAACAGCATTTTCTCAAAAGGATATATTTTACCTGTGCATTTGATATGTTATTATACACATGTTTTTAGACACACCTCTATGAAGAAGATTTATTTCTTCATCAAAAAACAGAGAAAATGGCAATTGATGGCAACATGCAGTACACAACACATGGGAGAGCAGCTCACAAGTGAAATTACCTAGTCAAACTTTGAAAATGACATCCTTTGATGTATTTTCATCAAACCTCCAGTATAACATGTTGCTTTCATTTGTGTATGTGCTATAATTAAAACATATCAAACTTCAGTGTGGGCATTCCCTTCAATTCAATCATTCAAACTGAAGATGTGTGTATACTCAGAACTCTTTGCATGCCATCTACTAATTTTTTCCACATATAATACCCGTAAATCCTACACAGCAGAAGTTCGTCTAGCATCCAAAGAGTGAACGTCCTTTATTATCATCCAAACAGACGACTACAAATGCAACAGGGATACGTCAATGCCTTAAAATCAATTATTCTCGCTTCCCATTCCTGCACAGACGGGTCATCGTTCGTCTCGGCCCCCTGATGTCCCCGTAATCTGCGGCAATTTGATGCTCGGTTGCATCACTGCCTCGCCAGGAGACTTGTTGGCTCAATTCATTACCGTCAAGAAACAAATTACAGGTGGTGGTGTCATGATTCGGCCGTCTGGGGGGAGCGAGAGGGGGTGTTTGATTTACAGTGTGGGAACGTGCTAACCGCGAAGCATGTCGCATGTCACGCCAGTAACACGATAATTGAGTCATCATTAATACTTTCTTGTCTTCGCTTGTCTTGTCGTGTCGTGTCTTGTCTTGTCTTGCATGATTATCTGTCTGTCAATTCAGATCTCCTATCCATAATTTTTTTTGGGGGGTCTGCGTGTTAGCTCTCCCTCCCTCTTCTCTCTCTCTCTCTCTCTCTTGCTCTCTCTCTCTCTCTCTCTCTCTGTCTCTCTGTCTCTCTGGATCTTTTTCTCTCTCATTATCCCCAAATTTCCCTCATTATTTTGTTGGTATTTTCTCAATAGAAAAAGTTATCACACACTCATGCCCCCCCCCCCTCCCCTCCCCTCCCTCCCTCTCTCTTATTCTTTATTGAGAAATACACATATCTTTCTTTATATTCTCTTTGACTACTCTTTCTCAATGGCTCACATTCACAAGAGTGGTTTAACATCATGTGTGCACTAAACCTGGACTTGCTCTATGGGTTGCCACACAACATAAAACAGTATCATCAATTCACTATCATTGATTTTGTCCTCAGAGTTACTTTGATCTATCCAGTTTGTCCACATAATAAATACAGCAAATGATTAAAATTACACACTGTTGTGACTCTGTGATGAAAGTCAATGACTCTATGACAGCATCAGATGATTTATCTTGGCCTCATCAAGTTAGTCTAAGACCCCGGTTACACGAAAAGTCAAAAGTGTTCTGAGAACGCTCTCAGAGCGGTTCACCTTTGGTGTAACCACAACAGCCGACCCAAAAGTGGTCCAAAAGCGTTCCAAAAGCGTTTTTATCGGACCACCTCCAGAGGTAGTCTGAGACCGTTCTGAGACCCACACAAGCGTTCTGAAACTGGTCCACCACAGGAAGTGATGCACATGAGTAAACACGCAAACTGCGTACGTACCGTACTACACAGTAGTAATATTTCCGCACGAACTACACTGCCAAGCTGGAGGTAGACAAAGCGATGGTTTAAATGCCCCGCCGCGGAGAGCACACGTGCGGGAAATACGATTTTACCTTTGACCACAGACCGCGCGTGGCTAATCGTTACTCATGAATACCGGTGCTCTTCAGATCGTGATTCGGCTAGCGTGCACTGGGGTGTAACCACTCCAGTCTAGATTCCGTAACCGTTCTGAGACCGGTCTGAGACCGATCTCAGAACGATTATCGCGGTGTAACCGGGGCCTTTTATTATGTGGTCTAAGTCAAGCCACTGTTTTGGATAGTGACAAATGAATTAAAATATGAAAAAAAAAAACAGCTTGCTATCTAATGGAGATATGAACTGAGTGATACCTATCACACTACATACAGTTAAAGCCAGAAGTTTACATACACCCAGGAAATTCAAAGAAAAGTTGACACTTGTCAATCATCATAAAACGTACTGTATCTTATCAAATATTTGTGCTGTCATGACGAATTTGGTATCAGACAAATGAGTATATCATGCCCCTTAATCACATTGCTTTGTCGTCAGGAGTTGAAAATATTTAGGTGTCATTTTGTCTCCCTAAATCTTCTTATTTTAGACAAATTGAAAACAAAAACTTGACAAAAACATTTCATATTTGTGCTAGTTACTTATCAACACAAACATTTCAGATTACACTTTTTTGTTCAGTGGTGACATATCATGATACAAAATGTAATATAAATCATAAATTTGACATTTATATATATCTATGAAACAATGTTTAAAAATATAATGAAAAACAATAGAAAAATTTGGCACAAATTTTACTTTTTTTCTTCAAAGAAAATTCCACCTGAAATAGAATTTAATCCCAACGGCATTCCAATCATGTGAAATAGCTTAATACGCTCTTTCATTTGATACCAAATTCATAACGGAAGTACTTATATTTCTGAAATCATAGTCAATTTTACGATGTTTGGCAAGCGAACAAATTTCATTGAATTCTATGGGTGTATGTTAACTTTTGGCCTCAACTGTCCATGCATTCCACCATTGGATTAATCATGGGTTCACAGAGGGATGAGGGGGTAGAATAAAGCCTCTGTTTAAATCCTAAAACTAAGTGCACTTTGTGCATCATAGTTCTGGATCTCTTACAGGTAATACAAAAAGGGGCACATCAAATTTCACTGAAGTCCATTTTCTCATTTCAAGGGCTTTAACAGATAAGGTTAAAAATGAGGTTGGTATCGGTTGAGTAAAGTATGTTCAAATATATAGTGAACAGCCTAATTGATATTATTGATTTTTATTTTTTATCAAAATGGCCAAGTGAATTTCATATACGCACCTGACTGGGGCCTTTTTAGAATGAATTGGCTTTCAAATTGGCAATCCAATTTTTATCAAAAAAAAGAAATGTTCATTCCATTTTGTGATGAAAATGGCGTCCACTACATAGCAATGAGTGTGCCAATTTTTAAAAACCAAAATGTGTATTCTAATCATTTCTAGCATGTTGCCAATGTCATGCCATTTTTTCAATTAAATCATTAAATTTTATTATTGTTATTTTATTTTATTCAGTGCATTAAATGTTATAGCCACAAGCCACACATGTGAGATGCTTGTCGCTAACTCATTCCGGGCTTTCAAATTGGCAACACTATATTTTTTAATCAGAGTTGGATCCAAAGGAGCATCAAGGCAGTATAAATCAACAAAATATCAAAAAACATAAAAGAGCACAAATTGTGCCAATTTGAAGAGCAAAAGCATGATTTTAACCTATGCAGCGTGCTGCCAATTTGAAGATTTAATGATCATTTGACCCATATTTCAATTTATAAAATCCTTATGAAGGTAAATGTATCACTAAATGACAAAAATTGATTCATCTTGTGCAGAAATGTATGCTCTTTCATGTGATGCATCTTTTATTATTTTTGATACTTGATATAAAATGTTTTAGCTCCAAACCAAACATTTGCGATACTTGGTCCCTAAAAGAGCTACTTAGAGATCAGAAAAAGAGAGAAAGGAGGAGGTACAGTATAAAGCTGAATGTTTCTTTGTTAAGATTAAGCACTGAGAAGACCTGTTGCTCTGTGCTTAGATACATACACTGCCTGTTCAGCATCAAGCCTGCAGGTGTTAAAAAATGGGTTAACTCTTTCTTTGCCGCATGTGTAATCTTTCTCATCAACAATACACATTCTGCCCTACTTTGATAAAAGGAAGCAAGTAACGGAAGGAACTCTTCCTGTAAATGAGCAAATTGTGTCTCCAATTTGCACTAGCATTAATGTAATACCAAATAATGACATATTGAATATCTCAGAGCAAGATACATAACCTCTCTCTTCCACATTTTGTCTGGATGGAAGGAATGCTGCATACAATATGAAAACATCTAAAAACTCAAATTTAAGCGATTTGGCCCTTGCTCTTTTTTTTTACAAAGTAAGGCAGCATTCGTCCCATGAAACATAATCTTATCTGGCACTTAGGGGGTTAACGAAGCAAAGAATCACCAAAGAACAGAAGTAATCAGGTCAAGTGCAGAAAAACAAAATAAATTTGATACGGAAATGAAAGAAAAAAAAGCAGAGGGAGAGGCAGGAGAGGAGAGGACAATAAAGTTTATATGAAAAAATGGGGAAAACTTGGAAAATAACAAACAGCACCCAGAATGGAAATGGGCAAAGCAAGATGAAAAGTGGTACAAAAACAGAGATGGAGATGATAGATGGAATGCAGAAATGGGGCAAAATATCACACAGAATTTGATATGTATGCCACAGGGTGCGAAAGGAGAGAGAGCAGGGGTGTTAAGATATATTTGTCGATTCAGCCCGTTAGAATGGAACTGGGTGTGTGGACGATGGCTACGGAATGGCTTCAGGGTTTCAGCAGGTAATACATAACTCTTTATGCGCCATTGAGGCATTTTTGCACTGGTAATACACATGATTCCCATAGAGTGGTATGGAGTCTGGCAGAAGGAGGTAAAGGAGAATGCAACACTTAAAATAACTTGGCTAGAATAAAGGAAGGAAACTCAACAAAAACATGTTGATAAAGAAACAACAAGTCAAACATCATAATTGAGTTGTGAAATTTGAATATCTTATTTACAATCACCAAATTCAAATGTACCTAATTGCGAAAGACAGACCAGACATCACAATAGAGTTTGTGAAAGTTTGAATATCACAATTACAAGCACTGAATGATTATTGTCAATTCCATTGATCTGCAATGATGTACTGCCAAGAATTTTCATACGTATGTACCATGCACGAACACGACATTACCCACAGCATGGACAATGGAAATGGAATGTACCTTCCATTTTACGATCAAAATCTGATTATAAGGAAGTGAATTTGAAAGCTAAATGATGATCAGTTTTACTCTGAAAAAAAAAAAAAAGGCCTTGGTCCCGAATGATTTAATCCTCAGGGTTTCCTTTCCCTATACCCAACCTGGCGCACGAACCCGACCATGGCTCCCCCACAGGTAAGGGCCAGTCGACAGGAAATGAAGTCACGCTTTGAAGGGCCCCCCCCCCCCCCCCAATGGAATATCACCAAAGCCTTGAGGAAAAACTAATAAGGGGAAATATGACACGAAAGGTGGTAGCAAAGAGAAATAGAATGACCCAACGTAAGAAGTGTGTGATGAGTCGCCTGTAAGGAATGTAATCCGTGGGAAATTGCGCGTGTAAATCGCTTTGCCCGCGGGCTGCTCTGCTGGGGGTAAGGGAACTCCGCTGAACTGCCCAAACCGTAACGCAATACCACTTCCGCGGCAGAAGCGTACAGGACAATTCTAGAACATTGCCAGGGACTTGCTGGTTGCTATGGCGATTTTTTTCCTCTGAAAAGTAAATACCACATGCGGTGGGGAGAAATTGCTTGGTTTCAGGATGTCTGTTACAGATTATGCATTCCTGTGAGAGATATATCAATGGGCTGACACGCTTTTCTGAGAAACAATACCAGGCACTGTACCGATTGGCATCAGAGCATGTATGATGGTGTCTCTTACTCTCCTCATGTTTACAAATGTCAGATAACATTTAAAAAAGGTCTTTGGCATTCATGCCACCAGGTGCCAAATAATCCTAAGCAAATTAAGTTGACAACAGGCAAACAAAACTTTTACATTGTTTGATATGGTATACATTAATTCTACATATATTCTGATTCTAGAGTTGTATTCTGAAATGCTCACTTAGGGAGATTGTTATCCGAACTCTAGGTTTTCTTCTCAATGGAGAGTTTGGAGAAAACTCTTGTAATAACAGCTCACAATTTCACTTATTTTAACACTATCCATGAAGACTACAAGTCTTGCACTTTGTTTGATGCATTGATTGGAAGTTTCTTGAAGAAAAGCATCATCTGCATCTTCTTCACAGTCGATGGGGCAGGATGAGGGGGGGGGGCACTAACACTCCCCTCCCAATTACACCCTACCCCACTCAAAACAGTATTAAGAAACCTTATCCCTGTCGATACACAAGTGCATGTCCAAGACACTGAGGATTTTTTACTTCTCAGATGAAGCTATTGCCTGAAACTTGGAAGATGGGGGGGGGGGGGCTGCATCATCCCCCTCACTGCCCTTTTAACCCCACCCTAATCCGGAGCTGAAATGTGATCACTTACCATGCCTTGTGTATCCCTGTGGACATGTCCAAAGCACTGATGGGGATTTTCACTTCCCCGATGAAGACATCCCCCGACAGTCCCGAAACCGAGTTCCACAGGGCAATTCTATAATAAATACAAACATGAGAAATCAATTATGAGATTACCAATAACCCAAAAAATAAAAACATTTCAAACCTACAAGGAGAGGAAATTGCATTTAAATGAGATAAGATGAGAAAAAGAGATGATATGAGAAAAAAAGCAAAGATATTTTTATTCATATAGTTCTCAATGTCATGTGTTCTTTGCACGATTTTATTCCTTCTTATATATCACTATCACTGGAACTGGGGCAAATATATCCCTTTCATTCCTATTCTGAAGCTGACATCATACAGCATATCCCATTTCTCCATCTTGGTCAGGCCAGTTGCTCGTAATCAATACAACACACTTGTAAATGAGGGCAGCATTGAGATATTTCCAGTGAATTTCAATTCTAGCAGAGCCTTCCCCTCGGGCACAACGTGGTGACAAAGGCTGCAAGATAATTAGTATGTGGTCAGTGACACTTCCACTGGAAATCAATGGTTCTGAAAAACACGAGTGTTTGCGTGAGGACGGAACCAGTGCCCTAAGGGATAAATCATGAGAGAGATCATAGACTCGTAAATAGGGGACGCTCGGCTGCGGCGAAAGCAACATCTTCCCATTCAAAATCAAACTCAAAATCATCAACATCATGAGCAGAGCTACCAACATTGAAATTCAACGATTAGAAATATTTGGGGAAATTTCATCAGAAATAAGGGAGATGGCAAATACATACAACCCAATGACAATGTATCAATAATCATGGAGATTGGGTGATGTGATGAAATCCAATGCAGTCTTATTGGTCTACTTTCAGGGAGTCTCCTGCGAAATCAGGGAGACTTGGCAGCTCGGCATGAGCCATTGTTAGGTTAGTTCCATGCAAATCTCAAATCATAATCGATGTAAGCAATGATTTCAATCATTATTGTCAGCTTGACAGATTTATTTACTGTTTACCATCACTGATCACTCTCACTATCATTATCATCTTTGTCACTGTCGTGATTATCTTTAAATTGATCATCTATGCTACCTTCATCTATACTATCATAATCATTCTTATCACCAACAATAAAAATATATACATTTTATTTTATAAATTTTATAAATTAGTTAAGTCATATTTCTTTCTGTTACTTATTTCTGTATTATTGTGTTATTACTCATTATTATCATGTGGAAGTGTGTTTTTTTGTCAATTCAAATATGTATTCAACACTGTGTTTTAAAATTGCACTGTAACTGTTGATGCATGGCTGAAGCATTTTTTTTGTTCACAATAGATATATAAATGAAATAAATCGAAATGAAGCGCAACAATAACAACTCATCCATTCTCGGTATAGCTTTCCCTCAACATGATCTCCTATTTGTAAAATCATGAGAAAGGTAAGCATGTCAATGATGTAAAGAAATCCTTTCCCCCAACCCACCTGAGGGGCATTTCATTGTCTGAAAAGTTGTCTTTCTCCGACAGTTTTTGTTTTTGCTTTGTTTTGTCTCTGTTTTTTGTTTTTTGCTTCGTTTGTATTTCTGATGATGCCTTATATTCATTGTTCATGAAAGTTGTTTATGCTTGTTTGTTAAATGAATAAAGAATTTAATTGAATTAGTAACAGTCAGAGGCTAGTGCCTCTCAGCCAATCAAAAAACGAGGATTTCACGGAAGTTGTCAGCACTGAC
Organism: Arbacia lixula; assembly: GCA_963669155.1. Classification (NCBI taxonomy): domain Eukaryota; kingdom Metazoa; phylum Echinodermata; class Echinoidea; order Arbacioida; family Arbaciidae; genus Arbacia; species Arbacia lixula. The sequence continues at coordinate 7,845,002 of OZ022590.1, read as the reverse complement.
TATTTAGTCAGTGTTGACAACTTTCATGAAATGCCCTCCTGGAAGAGATGGATGAACAGAATAGTACAAATTCGAGAAACGAGCCATTCATACACTCATCAATATTCAATCACCCCTATGACTAAAAGGGATTTTCCCCATCCACTACAGCTCTCCCCTATCTCTATCCTTCTACTCAATTTCCAACTTCCGTCCTGCTTATACTCATCCTCTATCTCTTCCCCTTATTTATATCCATGATGTGTGCTATTCTCCACGCCAGGGTTAATATCCTATTCTGACATCATGAAGCAAACACATTGTACCAGGCTGTGCATGATACACTCTCTGAAAAATAAAGCTTTCTCAGGGGATCTATTATTTTCTACGAAAGCTCTCTTTTACGTTTTCTTTATTTGTCCACTGCTTCACACCTCTATTTCCTTCTCCTCTTTTTCTCCTCCCCTTTTCTCCTCCCCACTTCCTCATACATATGTTCTCCATTGCTAGCAACTTATTATCAATTTAAAATGCCACCCTCCCCTACGTTGAAGACCCTCTTCCTTTCTCTTTCTCTTTTCCCAACACTGCTTTCTACCTCTTTTTAGGGAGGGGTGGAAGGTAGGTAAAGTCCCTTTTCAACTCTTCTCTCCCTCGATTTTCTGCTCCTCTTTCTCTCTTCCCCTCTCCCTTACACATATGTTCTTCATTGCTAGCAACTTCTTATCAATCTATCTGCCCCCTTCTTGTAGGCCCAATTCCCTTCTCTTCCTCTTTTCCTAGGTCTGCTATCCACCCTGTTTAGGAAGGGATGGGGGAAGGTATAATCCCTCTCTACTCTTCTCTCCCTCCATTATCCTCTCCTCTTTTCGCCTCCCTGCTTCCTTATACATATTTTCTCTATTGCTAGCAACTCCTCATCAATTGATCTTAACAACTGATAAATTCCTAACACCGCTTACCAGCCTATTAAGGGAAGGATGAAGGGAAGGTAAAGTCCCTTTTCTACTGCTCTCTCCCTTTGTCCTTTATCTCTCATTCATTCATTCCTCTCACCTATCCATGTAACTGGTAGGTCAGCATATGCCATCGCAGCATACCACATTAGTATTCCCCTAAGTACTCTTGTTTCCAAGCAATGACAAATCCCCAGGGCAATTGAAATGGGTGTGAAAACTGAAAGGGCAGTGGGGAAGAAGAAAGAGTTCCTTCTCTACTCCTCCTTTCAGTCGTCCCTGTGTCCATCCTTCTTCCATTCCTCTTACCTATCCATGTAACTGGGAGGTCAGAGTATGCATCCCAGCATACCACATTAGTTTTCCCCTAAGTACTCTTGTTTCCAAGCAATGATAAATCCCCAGGGTAATAGAAATGGGTGTGAAAACAGAAAGGGCAGTGGGGAAGAAGAAAGAGTTCTTTCTCCATTCCTCCTTTCAGTCGTCGCTGTGTCCATCCTTCTTCCATTCCTTGTACCTATCCATGTAACTGGGAGGTCAGCATATGTCATCGCAGCATACCACATTAGTATTCCCCTAAGTACTCTTGTTTCCAAGCAATGATAAATGCCGGAGCAATGGAAATGGGTGTGAAAACTGAAAGGGCAGTGGGGAAGAAGAAAGAGTTTGTTCGCTACTCCTCCTTTCAGTCGTCCCTGTGTCCATCCTTCTTCCATTCCTTGTACCCATCCATGCAACTGGGAGGTCAGCATATGTCATCGCAGCATACCACATTAGTATTCCCCTAAGTATTCTTTATTTCCAAGTGTTGATAGCTCCCCAGTGCAATGGAAATAGGGGTGAAAGCTGAACGGGAAGCAGGGAAGGAAGCAAGAGTTCCTTCTTTACTCCTCCTTTCCGTAGTCCCCGTGTCCATTCTTCACTTTTCCCTTTCACCTATTCATGCAATGGGAAAGTCTAGTTACGAGGCTGTGGGGTGCATGGACACAACCAAGTCTGTAAACAGGTATGTCTGGTAGCACAGACTACGCCCTAGCAACTAGGCTAGCAATGGGACGTAAGTTACCTCATCCATAGTGCACCACATTAGTATTCCCTTAAGTACCCCTCTTTCATCCATGCAGACTTGATAGTTCCCGAGGGCACTGATGCCAGTGTAGCAAAGGAGAGAGAAGAAAACAGGAGGAAGAAAGGAAATGGACAGTAAAGAACAGCTTTGTGAAATGAGGAGAGAGGAGAGAAGGAAAGACAGGCAAGGAGAGAAATGGACAATAAAGTACAGCTCTGTGAAATGAGGAGAGAAGATGGGAGAAAACAAAGAAGAAGAAAATGGATATTTAAGTACATCTCTATGAAATGAGGAGAGAGGAGAGAGAAGGAAAGACAGTGAAGGAGAGAAATGGACAGTAAAGTACAGCTCTAGGAAATGAGAAGAAGAGAGAAGGAAAGATAGGAAAGGAGAGAAATGGATAGTAAAGTACATCTCTATGAAATGAGGAGGAGAGAGAAGGAAAGACAGGGAAGGAGAGAAATGGATAGTAAAGTACATCTCTATGAAATGAGGAGAAGAGAGAAGGAAAGACAGGGAAGGAGAGAAATGGATAGTAAAGTACATCTCTATGAAATGAGAAGACGAGAAGAGAGAAGGAAAGACAGTGAAGGAGAGAAATGGACAGTAAAGTACAGCTCTATGAAATGAGAAGAAGAGAAGAGAGAAGGAAAGACAGTGAAGGAGAGAAATGGACAGTAAAGTACAGCTCTATGAAATGAGAAGAAGAGAAGAGAGAAGGAAGGACAGGGAAGGAGAGAAATGGATAGTAAAGTACATCTCTATGAAATGAGGAGAAGAGAGAAGGATAGACAGGGAAGGAGAGAAATGGATAGTTAAGTACATCTCTATGAAATGAGAAGACGAGAAGAGAGAAGGAAAGACAGGGAAGGAGAGAAATAGACAGTAAAGTACAGCTCTATGAAATGAGGAGAAGAGAAGAGAGAAGGAAAGACAGTGAAGGAGAGAAATGGACAGTAAAGTACATCTCTATGAAATGAGGAGAGAGGAGAGAGAAGGAAAGACAGTGAAGGAGAGAAATGGACAATAAAGTACAGCTCTATGAAATAAGGAGGAAAGGAGAAAGAGAGGAGAGAGGGAAACAGAGGGAAGGACAGAAATGGACAGTAAAGTACAGCTCTGTGAAATGAGGAGGAGAGGAGATAGAAGGATAGACAGGGAAGGACAGAAATGGACAGTAAAGTACAGCTCTATGAAATGAGGAGGAGAGAAGATAGAAGGATAGACAGGGAAGGACAGAAATGGACAGTAAAGTACAGCTCTTTGAAATGAGAAGAAGAGAAGATAGAAGGATAGACAGGGAAGGACAGAAATGGACAGTAAAGTACAGCTCTATGAAATGAGAAGAGAAGAGAGAGAAGGAAAGACAGTGAAGGAGCGAAATGGACAGTAAAGTACAGCTCTTGGAAATGAGAAGAAGAGAGAAGGAAAGATAGGAAAGGAGAGAAATGGACAGTAAAATACAGCTCTATGAAATGAGAAGAGAAGAAAGAAGGAAAGACAGGGAAGGAGAGAAATGAACAGTAAAGTACATCTCTATGAAATTAGAAGAGAGAAGGAAAGACAGGAAGGAGAGAAATGGACAGTAAAATACAGCTCTATGAAATGAGAAGAGAAGAAAGAAGGAAAGACAGGGAAGGAGAGAAATAGACAGTAAAGTACATCTCTATGAAATGAGAAGAGATGAGAAGAGAGAAGGAAAGACAGTTAAGGAGAGAAATGGACAGTAAAGTACATCTCTATGAAATGAGAAGAAGAGAGAAGGAAAGAGAGGGAAGGACAGAAATGGACAGTAAAGTACATCTCTATGAAATGAGAAGAAGAGAGAAGGAAAGAGAGGGAAGGACAGAAATGGACAGTAAAGTACAGCTCTATGAAATGAGAAGAAGAGAGAAGGAAAGAGAGGGAAGGAGAGAGGTGGACAGTAAAGTACATCTCTATGAAATGAGAAGAAGAGAAGAGAGAAGGAAAGACAGGGAAGGAGAGAAATGGACAATAAAGTACATCTCAATGAAATGAGAAGAAGAGAGAAGGAAAGACAGTGAAGGAGAGAAATGGACAATAAAGTACATCTCTATGAAATGAGAAGAAGAGAAGAGAGAAGGTAAGACAGGGAAGGAGGGAAATGGACAATAAAGTACATCTCTATGAAATGAGAAGAAGAGAGAAGGAAAGACAGGGAAGGAGAGAAATGGACAATAAAGTACATCTCTATGAAATGAGAAGAAGAGAAGAGAGAAGGAAAGACAGGGAAGGAGAGAAATGGACAATAAAGTACATCTCTATGAAATAAGGAGGAAAGGGGAAACAGAGGAGAGAGGGAAACAGAGGGAAAGAGAGAAATGGACAGCAAAGTACATCTCTATGAAATGAGAGGAAGAGAAGAGAGAAGGAAAGACAGGGAAGGACAGAAATGGACAGTAAAGTACATCTCTATGAAATGAGAAGAGAAGAGAGGAGAGAAGGAAAGACAGGGAAGGACAGAAATGGACAGTAAAGTACAGCTCTAAGAAGGAGGAGAGGGGGAAAGAGAAAAGAGAAGAAAACATAGGGAAGGAGAGAAATGGAGAGTAAAGTACATCTCTGTGAAATGAGGAGGAGAGAAGAGAGAAGGAAAGACAGGGAAGGACAGAAATGGACAGTTAAGTATAGCTCTAAGAAGGAGGAGAGGGGGAAAGAGAAAAGAGAAGAAAACATAGGGAAGGACAGAAATGGAGAGTAAAGTACATCTCTGTGAAATGAGGAGGAGAGAAGAGAGAAGGAAACATTGGAGATAAGTGAAATGGACAGTAAAGTATAGCTCTAAGAAGGAGGAGAGGGGGAAAGAGAAAAGAGAAGAAAACATAGGGAAGGACAGAAATGGAGAGTAAAGTACATCTCTGTGAAATGAGGAGGATAGAAGAGAGAAGGAAACATTGGAGATAAGTGAAATGGACAGTAAAGTATAGCTCTAAGAAGGAGGAGAGGGGGAAAGAGAAGAGAGAAGGAAACATCGGAGATAAGTGAAATGGACAGTAAAGTAAAGCTCTAAGAAGGAGGAGGAGAGGGGGAGGAGAAGAAGGTGGTTGGCGGCAGAGGGGGAGGGGGTTGATGTGTACAAGGGGTGTAAGGTACTTGTACATAAATATTTGATATTCCAGAGGGGTGTTTCACTTGTTTACAAGAAGAATTTTACTTTCTAATCTTTGATGTTTATAAATTGAAATTCTTGTTGTTAACAAGCATCTGAACACAAAAAGTTTATGATTTGTCAAATTTGATTAGGATTGTTGGAAATCAACTCCCACTATGTTAAAACATCTAATTTAGCACAAGAAAGGGTCACCAGTATGTGTAAAGTCTCCTTAGTTTAAGAACAGCTTAGTGAAACACCTCACAGGTATGATATAAAACGTATGTGACAAGGATTAACACAGGATGGATACTAGAACTACGGGGGGGGGGGGGGGGTAGAAGAGAAGTGATTAAATTAAGAATGGATTTGGCTAGGGCTGGTTAACCAATAAAAGAATGATTAAAAAGTGTATGTTTATTCTACTTACAATGCCCACATTGTCAGTCATACCACGCAACATGCTCCATAGCAGCTTAATTATTCCCAGAGTTTAGTAAGGTACTAACTCCTATATGGTGATGATGTGTACACATGTGTGTGTGTATGTATGTAAACATGTGTATGATTGAGGTAGGGGTAGGGTGCATGGGAAGAGAGAGCATTTTTTCTTTTTCTATCGTTCTTTGTCATTGCCCAGTATTCGCAACCATAAGTGGCAACAGAAAAGGAAGTTGCACGAAGACGCCACACTTTGAGGCTAAGTGACAGGCACTTGGGGAGAATACTAATGTGTTACTCCTTGGCAACAAGCTAGTACGTGCCTTCTCAACATATGTGTACCTTTTACAAAAGTCACAAAGCTTGGCATGGATCAGCAATATATTTTACAGGTATCATGTATGAAATCTTACAGTCAAAACTTGGTATGTCAACATCAACCTTTCAAGGTGTTAAAAACAGTAATTCTTTACTTAAGAACCATAGCAACCATCCCAATCCTTCTCTTCCCCTCTTCACCCCTCTTCTCCCTTCTCCTCTCCTCCATTCTCCCCCTCTCCTTTCTTCTCATCCCCTCTCTTCTTCCCCTCTTCTCTCCTCCCTTCTCCCCCTCTCCTTCCTTCTCATCCCCTCTTTTCTTCCCTTCTCCTCCACTCCCTCTCTTCCCCTCTCTTCTCCTCCCTCCTCCCCCTCTCGTCCTTCTTATCCCCTCTTCTTCCCGTGACCTCTCCTCCCTTCTCCCGCTTTCCTTCCTTCTCATATCCTCTCCTCTCCCCCTCTCCTCCTCTCTCCTACCCTCTCCTCCCCTCCCCTTCCCCTCCCCTTCCCCTCTCTCTCCTCTCCTTCCTACTCCTCCCATTTCTTCCCCTCTTCTTCTCTCTCCTCCCCCCTCTCTCCCTCTCCTTCCCTTTCTGTATCCTCTCCCCTCCTCTCCCCCTCTCTTCTCCTCTTCCCCTCTCCATTCCTCTCTACCCCTCTCCTCCTCTCCCCTCTCCTCTCCTTTTCCCCTCTCTTCTCCCCCTCTCCACTCCTCTCTACCGCTCTCCTCTCACGTCTCCTCCCCTTCCGTCTCCTCTCCTCCCCTTCCCTCTCCTCTTCTTCCTACTCCTCCCCTCCCCTCTCCTTTCTTCCCCTCTCCTCTCCTTTCTTTCCCTCCCCTCCCCTCTCCCACTCTCTGTTCCCCTCCCCTCCATCCACTCCCCTCTTTCTTTCTCCTCCCCTCCCCTCCTTCCCCTCTCCTCTCCTCTCCTCTCCTTCCCTCCCGTCCCCTCCCCTCCCCTCTCCTCTCATCCCCTCTCCCTTCCCCTCTCCTCTCCTCTTCTTCCTACTCATCCCCTCCCCTCCTTCCCCTCTCCTCTCCTCTCCTTCCTTCCCCCCCCCCCTCTCCTCTCCTCTCACCCCCTCTCCTCCCCTCCCCTCTCCTCTTCTTCATACTCCTCCCCTCCCCTCCATCCCCTCCCCTCCATCCCCTCCCCTCCATCCCCTCCCCTCCATCCCCTCCCCTCCCCTTCCCTCCCCTCTCATCTCCTTCCCTCCCCTCCTCTCCCCTTTCCCTTCCTTCCTATCCCCTACCCCCAGGGGAGATATCATCCCTGCTCACCCCGAGTACTTGACTCCTGTAAGGGGATTACTTATGTCATGCTGCGGGGCGTGAGATGGGTGTACAGCACATGATCCTACCATGTGACTTCTCCTCTTGGCTTTCTGTACTTGCTTTCTTCCTCCTAGCTAAATGGATAACATAGCAGCATAGCACTGCACTTTTACCGCATCAGGTTTCAGTCACAATGAAAGCGTTAGTCGTTAGCAATTGATGCTCTTTATGCAATGATATCACATTTTCACAAACCCCATCAAACAGTATGTTAAGTGGTCCAAACAAACAGGGAAGCTACTGTCAGACTTTGTCAAATAATTCTTACTCCTCTTGTCTTTAGATTCTTGATATTTTTTTTTTCTTCCCAGCTAAATGGATAGCATAGTAGTAGCCTGGTTTTCAGTCTGTTGGGACATTTCTGATCAAACCTAACAAACAGAGTCTAGTCCTCTAAGACTAGTCACTGTAACATTCTCCTCTTTTCTCAGTCCGTGATTGGGCAGCCCGAAGAAAAAAATTGAGAATGATTGGTCTACTGCAGCCAGACCTATTTATCGAAGATTGCAGTTTGGATTGAAAATGTCCAGCAGGCTGGAGCCAAGGCTAACAAAGCAGCATTGCACTGCACTTTTGCCGCATCAGGTTTCAGTCACAATGAAAGTAATGTACAGTCCTTAGCAATTGAAGCTCAACTCTTAATGCGATGCTATCACACTTTTGCACCCCTCACACAGACAAACCCCATCAATCAGTCATTTTCTGTACATCTCGTCATAGGATTCTTCTTCTGGTCCAGGAGTTCGTCCCAGTCCCCAGAAACGTACCAACCTCACATTTTGAGACCTTTTTCATTATAATATTGAATGCCATGAATATGTGCAATCAGTAGTTTAATCATTTAGCTTCTTTTTAACATCATATCTGTGGCAAATCCTTGGAGAAATGTTGTTTATGAACACTTTTAATAACCGTAATACAAAATCTCCAGCGGACATACAATGGCAATACTCGCAATCAACCAACTACGATAAGATATTCACCCTTTGTTTATCAATATTGTGCACACATGCTTCACAGGTACAGTGGCTTGACTGCCCAAAATAATGTTGTTTTAGGCTGTGACAGTTGCAAAAAAAAATATAGCAATAGGATTAAAAAAACATGAATTTTTGCAGACAAAGTACAACAAGCCATGGTCCACCGCAACATCATAGCCTTGTTCCAGGCTTTCCTAAATTTCCCAAATGGACAACTTGTTTCCCACTTATCCACTTTGACTCGACCTTGAGATAACCTGAGTCTCTAATTGTGTTGCTTTTATGGACAGGGGCCATATTCCTGACATCTCCCTAGCACAGCTGGGTGCTCAAAATATATCTTCAAAGCTGAATGCACTTTAGCAACAGGCCAGGCAGAGCCAAGCTTGAGCTCTCTACTAGTGTGAAAAGGGGGTGTGGTTGTACCCCTCCCTAGGGAGAGGGGGGAACTTACTTGAGTTCTGTCTTGCAGATGTCTTCCTCCGGCGGGCTGAAGTGATTCTTTTCCACGTAGGAGTTGTTTTTTTGGAGCTGCAGCAGCGGAAAGAATGAGACAGGGAAAAACAACTTATATCAACTTTCCATTCTTTACAGGATATCCCAGATACTATTGGAAATTAATTTTAAGAATTGAAATTACCCCAAAAAGGCTTTTCGACTAAAACATATTAACTTGTTGTGTGCCATGTGTATTTTTTTTTCACTACTGATGTACACAAGTTTCATAGAGCAGCATTTAATTTAGCTCAAGAAAAGTTTGAAAAAACGGTGTACTATTGAAAACATCAGCGGGGGAGGTATTTGTTTTTTTTTCTCTCTCTCTCTTTCTCTCTCTCTCTCTCTCTCTCTCAAATGTTCTCTCTCTCCCACAAGTATCTAAAGCATCAGCATGTTCTTTTTCTCTTGATCTCACCATTAGTCTCTCAACATCTATTTTCCTTTTCTCATCATCTATCTTATTCTTATCTCTCTCTCTCTCTCTCTCTCTCTCTCTCTCTCTCTCTCTCTCTCTCTCTCTCATCTATCATCTTCCTCCACTTTTATTTTCTTTCTTATATCTTCTAGTTTCATCTCACACATATGCCTGCAAGAAAATAATTGATATCTCTTGGGGAAAGACCAGCACATATTTATCGAATTGATCACACGACATTCAACAATTTGCAGAATTTGCTTGTCTTATCTACGCAATTCACAGGGAGAAGACCACAAGGTAATTTGAGCGTGACTGATTCAGTGATTAAATAGAGAGACAAGTACTGCCTAAGTTACCATGGCAACAACCAAAACCAATGTCATTCTTACATACAAGAAAAACAAGCACAGAGAAAAAAAGCAGAGGACAGCGAGATTGTAGCAGAAAAGGTTGCTCAATGCACGATGAACTCAAACCTCTGAAGCTTGCAATTTGAAAATAAGTTGTGAGTTTTGACAATGAGAATATAGAATATTTACAGGAACATGTCCATAGAAATAACAAGGACAATGAAAAAAGATTAGAGTGGTGATACCAGCTGCATACATATGAGAAAAAGGTGAGAAATGGAACCTGCTTTACTCTCCCAGCATCAGTGTCAACCCCGTTATCTCCTCCCCCCCCCCATCCCCGTCTCCCACTCCCACCCCTACCCACCCACCCCCCCCCTCCTCTCTCTCTCTCTCTCTCTCTTTCTCTCTCTCTCTCTCTCTCTCTCTCTCTATCTATCTATCTATCTCTTTCTCTCCCCCCCCCCCTCTCTCTCTCTCTCTCTCTCTCTCTCTATCTATCTCTTTCTCTCCCCACCTCTCTATCTCCCTCTCTCTTTCTCTCCTTTCTCTCCCTTTCTCTCTCTCTCTCTCTCTCTCTCTCTCTCTCTCTCTCTCTCCTCTTTCTCTCTCTCTCTGCTCCCTCTCTTCTCTATTCCCCCTCTCCCCCCCCCCTCTCCCTCCTCTCTTCTCTATTCCCCCTCTTCCCCCCCCCCCCTCTTCCTCCTCTCTTCTCTTTTCCCCATCAGCAGCAAAACAGCTGTACCTTCCTGCCATCCCTTCAGAGCTAATAAATATATAAAAACATGAACACCAATTTTACCGACATTACCTGCCAATTTGGCAAATCACAGTAATGAATGGGGGCATGATTGGATTCGATTTTGATGGTGACTTGAACGCAGGATTTTGACAGTCAGGAAGGCTTTGTCAGTTCATCTCCTGTTAGCTGTGTTTTATTCAAATGGCCTGTTTGATGCAATCAGGTTTCTCTCAAAATTCACAAACTGTCGACATGAAGTCAGCCTTACAGTGTTCTCATTCTAAGAGGAATTCTGGGAAACCTAGAAGTCATGGTTAGCTATACTCCTTCTCTTTCCCTATCTCCCATATATCTCTTCTGGTGAGTGTTGACAACCAGAAAGGTATTTTGTCTCTCTTTTCTAGTATTCATGGCAACCTATTTTATACAACACACTTTCCTCAGAACTTTGTCACTGATAAAATATGTTTAAATATTACTCTGGGATGCCAAAAATTTCTTACCGGTCTTTAATTCATTTATTTATGTCATGTGGTATCTAACCAAAGTAAACCTTACACTCTCAATGATCACTTTCATATGAGCCCTCATGAAGGATGACAGAATACTAAACATGCAACATTAAGAACACAAATATTAAAAGTAGATGTGGCCCAATGAAAATGTGCACATTTCTTGAATACACAAGCATACATAACAAAAATGAAGCCCACTGTGATATGAGTTGAAGCTTGGATCGAAGCACACATAAGGAAACAAAATTATTATGAAAAATAGCCCTTGATTCTAGGCCGGGGTCAGTGCAAATTATTCCTCAATCATGGTGATACATTCTCAGAAAAAACGCAATATAAGTCTTGACCTATATATTAGAGAGTTAGAAAAAAAAGGTACCCTCGACCTACAATCAGCCATCGAAGGTCACTGCCTTTTATAAGCGGCTGGCCTGGGATGGAAGGACAAAGAGAGAGGAACAACTATCACTAATGCCATAGATTTGAAAGCAGCAGTTACCAATAGTGAAAGCTAAATACAGGAGGTGAGGGGGGGCTTAAAGTGGTATAGCCCCCAAAATGAAAAAAAAAAAAAAATGTGCGAAAAAAAAATGATTTTACTAAGTAGAGTTTACTGCAGGTCAGTTCAGTGGGCTTGTTCCAGGCCTTCAAGCTGGAAAAGTATCCCCCATTATTAAATTAGCCTCTGTTTGTGTATGTATCATGTCTGTAGAAGTGTGTGCATGGGTAGAAGTGTGTGTTTATGTATGTTGTGTGTGTGTGCTTGTGTGTGTATGTGTGTATGTGTGTATGTGTGTGTGCTTGTGTGTTTGTGTGTATCTTTGTGTGTGTCTTTGTGTGTGTATGTATATATGTGTGTGTGTGTGTGTGTGTGTGTGTGTGTACCTGTGTATGCGTGCCTTGTCAAACACACTTGCTGTTCTCTCTTGTTTGTCCAGTGTGTACTCTGGTGTGTATTGTCCAGGGAGTGATAAGCCCCCATGCATTAAGAGGCCATTAGGTCCAGTGATCTGATGAAGATGTGGACTAAGTGAAAGAATGGGGATTTCCCCCATCGCCTTTGGCGACCACACCAGTTAATGGAATGCAGCTTCAATGCCGCATTGTGCTCCCAGGATCCGTTCTGATCTCCGCAAATTGGATAGCAGTCCTTCAACACACAGGTATTTACCAAAGCATTTGAAAGCCCTCGCTGGAATGCTAAAATCAGAGGGGGTCTTGTGTCATTTGATAGCATAAGATTATTGACAGGGAGAGTGAACCGAGGAACATATTGCTGTTAACCCTTACATTACCAGGCCTTGAACACCCCATTGGCTTACTACACATCTCCATGCCAATGGTGATGACAGAGGTAACACTTACATCACCAGGCCTTGAAAACCCCAGTGGCTCACTACACATCTTCATGCCATTGGTAATGAGAGTGGTAACCCTTACATTACCAGGCCTTGAAAACCCCATTGGCTTACTACACATCTTCATGCTAATGGTATTGAGAGAGTTAACCCTCACATTACCAGGCCTTGAAAACCCCATTGGCTTACTACACATCTTCATGCTAATGGTAATGAGAGAGTAAACCCTTACATTACCAGGCCTTGAAAACCCCAGTGGCTCACTACACATCTTCATGCTAATGGTGATGAGAGAGTTGACCCTTACATTATTAGGCCTTGAAAACCCCAGTGGCTCACTACACATCTTCATACCAATGGTAATGAGAGAAGTAACCCTTACATTACCAGGCCTTGAAAACCCCAGTGGCTTACTACACATCTTATACCAATGGTAATGACAGAAATAACCCTTACATTACCAGGCCTTGAAAACCCCAGTGGCTTACTACACATCTTCATGCCAATGGTAATGATAGAATTTACTCTTTGTGTGCCACATGCAACTTATCCTCACAACACAGCAGTTCATATAGTTCATATAGTTCATTTAGTTCATATAGTTCATATAGTTCATATAGTTCATATAGTTCATATAGTACAGCAGTAAATAAATGTGTGTCTTTTTGATAGCACAGTATTATTGACAGGAGAGAAATATATTTCTCTTAACTCTGTGTGCCATATGCAACCTCATGCACAATTAATACACACAATCCTTATAGAACAGTTCTGCCCTACTCTGACAAAAGGAAGCAAGTAACAAATCACTCAAATCTGGGTTACTGGTATTCTTAGATTTTACCCAGCATTCCCTGCATACGGTCAAAATCTGGACAAGAAATATTCATCTTGCTGCGAGATATTCAATCTAACATGATGTGGTGTTGCACTGATGCCAATGCCAGTGGCAGACACATTTTGCTCATTTATAAGAAAAGTCCCTTTTGTTAGTTGCTTCCTTTTGTCAGAGTAGGGCAGAGTTGGTTATCTGGCACTCAAAGGGGTAAACTATTACAAACCACAGACATCTCTGCCTGAAGGGCCGAGAAAGCTAAACATTCATGAAAACGCATCACACGGTATGCATAGCAACACAGTCTTCATGGCATAAATAAATGCAGCGTCCCCTAATCAGATTTTATCTCATTTGATTCTGGACAACAAAAACCCACATTTCCCTCCCAGCATGCCTGTTAATTAATTCCAATGATATTCACAACCACACATTATGCTTTCATGACATTTCAAAATGTGTTGAGAACAAGATCAAATATCAACACGTGGAAAGCAGTTGTCCGAACTAAATGGATCATAAGCTTGGCTGCACTACATCACCACGGAAACAGGTTGTTTGTTAACTTTAAAGGTCAGTATGAAAAGCAGCTCATGAGATTTAGCTCTTAAAAATACATTTTGTCCATGTAAGCCTGCTCTTTTAAGCCTAGGAGTCCAGGAAGACACTTTTTCACATCCCTATTGTGTCTCAAATAACCAGGGCCCTGTTGCATAGAACTTACTATTTCTGATAGTAACTTAGCTACCAATGGCAACTTTTATTGAAACCTTGAATTTGATTGGCTGTTGAGCGATGTTACCATGGTAGCTACCATTAATGGCAGAGTTACCATTAATGGTAAGCTTAATGCCCAGGTTGAGGTTCATGATTGAGTCTTTACGTGCCATGCTGAATATGATAATATGCAAAGTTTTGGATGGCTTGTCCAAAACCTCCTAAAAAACTAGCGATAGCTTAAAGATTGTCCGTTCCTTTTGCAAGCTTAAAATTTGAAATCGTCTATCACGATCGTAAATTGAAGAAAGTGTGATTCAAGACCATTTCTAAGAATATAGCATGTTGAAGCTTTCTGTATATGTAAAAAATTTCAGCCGTTAAATTTCAAACCGACTTTTTTCGTACTACGAAAAAAGTATTAGTCTTTGTTACAGTATCTATGTGGTTATTATGCGTGTGCGAAAATCCTAATTTTATGAGTAACTACCAAACTTTGGAGATGATTCCTTCCATAGAACAATTTTTTTCATAATGCGCTTTATAATTTAATAAACAGATTAATCAATAAACCAGATATTTCAACACAAACTGCTAAGAGCCTGAGGTAAAGACTATTAATCAGACGCTGTTTACGTGCATTATTTGAATTTTACACTACGTATCAGTTTCAAATTGTGAATATAGACCTTGCTAACACTTCTCTATATGTTTTGCCAATGTGCCGATGGTTTTATGGTGATCTGAAAAAGGGACTGGCTGTCTTTAAATTCCATGTACAGACAGTTTTTAGTTCTATCATTTGGAGGGAATATATTTTACAGTATTTTGTTTTATTTTATTTACAGTGTTTTTTATCAAACTAAATATTTTTGACCTGCAAAACAAGGATACTCTGTCTTTCAAGGTGTTGTAGCACTTCGGCAAACATTACCAAGATCTGTCAACTTTGTATGAAATGACCCACATTCACATAAAATGGTGAAACTTCAAAATGACATAGAATTCAAATAGTGCACAAGTAATCTATGGTGTAGTTTACCTCTTGGGCACAGCTCCTTCTCTAAAATTCAAATTATGTAAAATACATTTTGCCTTGACATGACCACATCTTATCACAAATGTAATGAGGAATCCCTCTGTTGGCAGCGTTTAACCTGACCAAGCTGGCTATAACGGGCTGTTCAAAATTAAGTTGTGAAGAGAAATCTTTAATACAGATATGCAGAAATCATTAGACTTTAATTAATGATGACCCGATAGAAAGTCCATATAAAATGTAATGATCAATATATCAAATTTCCCCTTCAAAGCTAGTTTACACATCCTCACATCTGGAGGAAGATTGTAAATTATATTTACACAGTTACATGTTCTAAGCCTGTGCGGGTTATATACCGCGTATAAGACATTGTGTTTTTGTTGAAGTATAGTCTTCTGTGTCATGGAAGAGTTATTTGCATTGCTAGAAAGACGAACCACCGTAGGATAAATAGTGCCTTGTCCAGATCCATGAATCATTCACCGCCTCTCCTCACCCGCTGGTATTGCCCCGATGTCATATATACCATGTTGTCTTTTAATCCCTGGCTTAATGCTAGGAAAGCTTGCCCGTGTGCATTAATGTTTGATGGCTGGAGCCAAATCTGGGGAAGCCTTGTGGGTTTGTGGAGTAAGAAATCACGTTAACCCCTTGGATTTGTAAGGACTGGAAATAGAGGAGTCTCATAAAGAGCAAGAGGGATGGAAATAAGTGCTATATGTAGATAAATAGATATAGAGATAGGGGTAAATAGAAAGATAAAGATAGAGAGAGAGAGAGATGGAGGAAGACAGAGATAGA
The DNA here is from genome assembly GCA_963669155.1 of Arbacia lixula. Classification (NCBI taxonomy): domain Eukaryota; kingdom Metazoa; phylum Echinodermata; class Echinoidea; order Arbacioida; family Arbaciidae; genus Arbacia; species Arbacia lixula. Next base: position 7,829,535 of record OZ022590.1, on the reverse strand, counting down.
AAGAGATAGAGAGAGATAGAGAGAGATAGGGAGAGAAAGAGAGAGATAGAGAGAGATAGGGAGAGAAAGAGAGAGATAGAGAGAGATAGAGAGAGATAGAGAGAGATAGAGAGAGATGTACTGATAGAAATAGAATCAGAGATATCAATAGGAAAAACAAAAATTAGGGGGAAAAATATAGCAAAAAAGACCTGATATAGAACTAGTTAGAGACAGATACAATGGAGAAAGCCAGAGATAAACAAGAGATACATAGAGGTATAGAGACAGAAAGAAAAAAACAGAAATATATAAGAGATAATAGACAGAGAAAGAGATATAGATTGAGGCAGAAAGAAAGAACAAGAGTAAACAGAGAGCAGAGGAGTGGAGAGCGGGAGGGAATGGTGATAGCTGGAGAAAGATAGATATAGAATGAGAATTATACAAAGAGAGAAAAGAAAAGAAAAATAAGAAGAGACAAGCATCACTTGCCATCCTTTGATATAGGTTGCGTTCATGCGACACTTTTTTGCTCTCGAATCGTGATTAGAATCATGATTCAAAATGCGTTTCTGCAGAATCATGATTGCGTTCAGATGAAATATAAACGTGATTCAAAACACAAACATGAAACTCGGAAAAAGGGGCATTTGGAAACGCATTTCTGCAGAATCACATTCGAAAAAGGTCGCTTGAATGCAACCATGTTTTGAATCATGATTATATGACGTCATTGTGTCGACCTGTTTCCAGTGCTAGTCAAGCAACCCACGTAAAGTCAGAAAACGCGCGCGTAAAAGCTGACCTATACTACCTGGATCAAACTGCGCAGAGAAGGTCTTCTGAACGCTGATTCTGTCATTATCATGATTCATGTTTGGGTTTTGAATCACGATTCTGGCGAGGGTCACATGAACGCAACCCTAGAGAGCAAATTTACAGTGCTAGTGATTAAGATTTTTAAACACAAAGAACTTCCTCTTGATATGTGTGATTTTTCTCAAACTCTTGCTTGTCCGTTTCTCTAATTCATCTACTTTGATCAAAGACAGCTTATTTTAAGGGTTTGATTCCCCTTGAAAGAGAAGACATCAACAGAAAACCAAGAAAAAACCAAGAAAAACAGACATACAAAAATATAAACAGAGAGAGAGAGAGCAGATCAGAACACAGCATATGGGTGTAAAGCAGAGAACACAATGGTTTGTATTCACAATACTGGTTTAACTAAGACTGGGTACTAAACGTAGACTACCTTTATGGGGCACAAAATAAATTATCTGAAACTGTCACAAAATCATTGATTTTTATCACAGAATCCCAACAATGGGTGATTTCAATTATTCACTGTTATCACTACAAGTGGGCAATCTCACTTTACCATAGTGATTCCGGGGACAAAATCAATACTAACGTTTCATTGTTTTATTTTGCATTCCATAAAACTAGTCCAGGTTTAGAATGCTGTTTGTGTTAAACCTTTGTTCAGGATATGGGCAAAGTACTCTTTTTATTTACTGTTGACGCTAAGAATAGTACATGAAAGTGAAGGCCATTTTGTGAATGAACTTGATACAATTCTAACATGTACATGTCCCATTTGATGTGAAATTCAATGTCATGGAAGTGAAAAACTTATGAAACACACAATCATCTTCCCGACAATGAAACAAAAAATGCGATGCTGAATGTAAACATGTATTTGAATATGTGATCTTGCAAACAAATGAATTTTTGAATTATGGAATGAGGAATACGTCATTACTTGAAATTCAATGTTCTGCAACCTTCCTGCTAAACATCTTTCTTTTTTTTTTACAAGAAATGGGCATTCTTACAATCATTATAATTTGCAAGGTACTGCAATTTGCCACATACTAGGTTATGTGTATATTTCATCTGTACAAATATCAACACACCTTGCTCTGCCTAGTATTACATATCAAGCATTTGGTTATCATTCTCTGTACAATGCAATGACAGTGAACTGATGCTTACAAATATTCACTATTTTTTCAAAAGCTGAGTCAAACCAAGCTTTGATATCATATTTCTACAATGCAAGCACGACAGAGACAGAGACTTTGAAAAAGCACTTGATTAAAGGCTAGTTTGGTTTGATGCACGGCAGGCATATATTCCAGATAATATCTCAGTTTTTTTGGAATCATTGAGTTTGGGTCAATCCAAATTCTCCAGAATCATTGAACATGGGTGGTATTTTCAGAAAAAAAGTAAATCTTGATTTAAGTTTCAATTTAAATCCCTTCCAATACAAAATTTGGTTTGCATTTTGGGGGGCATTTTTCTTTACTTAAGTTTTTACAATACCAACTATTTAAAAAAAAAAAAGACAATTTCAAGGTTTCTTTCAAAATACCATCCCAGGAAAAACTCTCACTCTGATTTTTTAAAAATGGGAAATTGGGAATATTCGCTTTGCCTGGGATCAATGTTTGGCCATACAATTTGATTGTCTGAAAAGCCCAAGGAGTATGTGGTCACATGACAGTCACATAACTGTCACATGGCCGTCAAACTCTAAGCAGGACCAGCAAGTATCAGGGGGTCATTTCATGAAAGTTGTCAGCACTGACAAGTTGTCTTTCTCCAACAGTTACCATAATAATGGTCAGTGGCTAGTGCCTCTCAGCCAATCAAAACCGAGGATTTCACTAAAATTGTCAGCACTGACTATTTAGTCAGTGCTCGTAACTTTCAAGAAATGCCCCCCTGATACTTGCTGGTCCTGCATAGAGTACAACGGTCATGTGACACGGTGCGTGGTGTGGTCTGATGGTGTGGATGTTTTCCACAAAAAAAATGGTCAAACTTGGGTGAGATGATTTATGCCTGACATGCATGGAAGTACACAAGAAATATTTCAAAAGCAAATGAATATATAATATGGTCCATAACTTACAGCGGGCAATCTCTTAGCCCTGGAAGATGGGACAAGCTGCATAGCAAATCAAAGTAACAAATCATGCAAAATCAAAGTACTGCTGTTTATATGTACATTGCAAAATAACATTAAAAGAACAATAGAGGGGGCAAACAATGATTCCTAAATCCCCTCTCTGGAGAACAGCCCCCCCCCCCCCCCTTGCATGCGCACACATATCTCTGCAACACAAGAAAATATGGATTTCAATTATTAAATTCATATCAAAATTTGAACATGCACATTTAAAGATAAAAGTAGTAAAAGAAAAAACAGCATATACACATATAAAATCAAGAAATTGTCGTTAAATCAAGTTAAGAAATGAAACCTGATGTTAATCATCCTCTTTATTAAGACAAGGGGGTGTTACTGCAGTATATAGAAGTTGTATAAGCATGCCACAATATGGCAAAATTACTGCTATATTTGGAGGGGTAAACAAATTTTTGTTATAAGTACATGTCGCATTCCCCACGCTGGCCTGGACAGCATGTACAAAATTGTCTCCACGCGTGCACACTGTATATGGGTATGAATGCAAGTCGATGTCGTAGCAAGCCGTACAATGCAATATCAGATGCTCTTGCAATGCATTATACAATAAATTACCACATTCATGCACACCGCCTGTGTAATACGCGCACCCACACACACACAAAAAAAGTATGTACATACTAAAAATGTCTACAGAAATGTCTGTAATGTAAAGAAAATATCTTTCAAGGGAAAAGCATAATGCCGTATTTTGAGTGGAAAAACATAATTGAAATGGCAAGAGGAGAAGGGTTGTCATCTCTTTTAGCAGGAATAATTTAAGGGGAAACCCCTGCCGAACAAAGCAGTGATTCGTGCTTCCAAACACTCCCTTTATGTACCGAGTATAGGTTATCTCAACTGGACATGTCCAGAATGCAAATGTCAAGGTTTGCCTCGTTGTATTGCTAGGATCTGGGTGACATTTCAACTGTGGCGGTGTCCATGGAAATTATGTATATAGAAAGTGTAGGGGGAGCAACATTTGGTTGTGTAAATACAATCCTGTCTCTGCAAGCGGTAATGATTTGATGGTTTCAGAATTATAAAGCGGGATTGGAATAATGTTTCACCAACTTGTTAACCACAACCTCTGCTCCTCCTCATCCTGCAACCTGCCCCTCCCCCTTCACCCAATGACCCATTGACCGATCCCCAACTTACCCCCCCCCCCCCCTCCCAACCCTGCCCCACCCTGCTTGCCACTCAACTACTTCTGCATCTCATGTCCTGTTAATTTCCCTATGATGTGTTTCTGGCATGTTTTCTTTGCCTTACAAATGGCACTATATCCATAGATTTGCCTCTCTCTTCTCTCTCTCTCTCTCTCTCTCTCTCTCTCTCTCTCTCTCTCTCTATCTGTCTATCTATCTATCTCTATCTCCTCTCTACATCTCTTTCTTCATACATTGCATCTCCATCTGTTGCTTTTCTCCCTCTCTCTCTCTCTCCCTTTCTCTCTCCCTCTTTCTCTCTCTCCCTCTCTCTCTCTCTCTCCTCTCTTTCTCTTTTTTTCAGACTGCTCTTTTTCTTTCTTTCTCTCTCTTTCTCTTTCTCTATCTTTCCTTTCGCGCTCTCTCTCTCTCTCTCTCTCTCTCTCTCGTTCACTCCCTCTCTCCCTCCCTCCCTCTCTCTCTCTCTCTCTCTCTCTCTCTCTCTCTCGTTCACTCCCTCTCTCCCTCCCTCCCTCTCTCTCTCTCTCTCTCTCTCTCTCTCTCTCTCTCTCTCTCTCTCTCTCTCTCTCCCAATCTCTCTACCCCTCCTTCCCTCCCTCCCTCTCTCTCTCTCTCTCTCCCTCCCTCCCTCCCTCTCTCCTCATCCATGTTCTTGATCACGCTCTTTCTACCCTAGTTAGGATGGCTTCTCTATAACAGAAAAAAGCTTCTTTAAAAGCGAAAAGTTCATCCCCCATAATTTCCTGTAATGATTTAATTACTGATTTATTCAATTAGAAGCGGCAATGGAAGATGCCAATGGCATTCTAGCCGTTAATTGCATATGTATGCTTCTAGCATAATAGCCATGGCGATGAAAAATGCATGTAACGCGTTACAAACATTTTAGTGATGTTTTGCGATCCATCCAAAACAATTATTCTGAACTTCAGATTACTAGCACCAGCCAAATTCAAAGCCCTCTGGTTCCCAATTCATTTCATCACTTACTTCCTCTGTTATATTTTTTATGTTTGACCAACTTTATTCACTATTCTTGTTGGGGTACTTTCATATTCTCAAAGAGTAGCATGAGTTATATCATTTAAGAAAAATATGAGAAATCAATGACACTGTTGTGGGCAAAGACTATAGAGCTGGCCACACTAGCAACAAAAGAGCCTTACATCAGATTTTTCAATGTAGCAAATGAAAGCAAAAATAATGTTATTTTTGTTGTTTTTTGTTTTTGTTTTTCTCAAACTTGTGCCTATCTGTTTCTCACATCTTCCTGTATATATTGACAAGATATTTTTGGTGGGAAGTGATCTACTCTTTTAAAGTCAAGTGTTTAAACACATTATGATATATGTGTACAGACATGGTCTAAAACTGCTACTTTGTAGCTTCACTATCATGCTGGCATTCACTAGTTGGGGTGGTGAGGGGGAATTTGTCTAGCTAAATTAAGGCTAACTAAATACATTTAATCATTGATGCTGCCTTACGTCTGCTTTTGAATGAACCACTGTGATACACATACAGTGTATGTGGTGTGAAACTGCTACATCTGACTTTGTAGCATCTCAGTCATGCAAGCATTAACTAGTTGTGAGGGATATTTGTATAGCTTAATTAATGCTAACTAAATACATTCAATCACCGATGCTACCGAACGTCTGCATTTAAACAAAACACTATGATACACATATGGTGTGAAACTGCTACATCAGATTTTGTAGTATCCTAATCATGCATGCGTTCACTAGTTGGGGAACGAGGAATATGTGTAGCTTAATGAATGCTAACTAAATACATTTAATCACCTACGCTTTCTTACGTCTGCATTAAAACGAAACACTGTGATACACACATACGGTGTGAAACTGACATTGCAGTATCCTAATCATGCATGCTTTCACTAGTTGGGGGCAGTTAGGGGGAATTTGTGTAGCTTAATTAATGGTAACTAAATACATTTAATCACCACATTTGGCTTATTTACATCTGCATTAAAAAAAAACACTGTTATATATATGTACAAGCACAGTATAGCAGCCTTTGTAGCTTCCGAATCATGCATGCATGGACTGATTGGGGGCCCCCGGGATGGGGGGGGGGGGGGGGGGTAATTCAATAAGTGCTGAATAGCAACGGTTAACCAACGCGCCTACGCCAGCAGGCCATTGCATAATGCGAGGTCAGCGGAGGACTTGAGCAGACCGCTGCTGTGTAGTGGGGGCAGCAGGCGAGGAGTAGAAAATACATAAGCCAGTCATCTGGCAGGCTCAGACTTAATGGCAGCGCTGTCTTAAAGACATGCATCTGCAAGACAAGACTAGCATCTAACTAGCCGAGGTACTAGGCTATGAGGCGCATGGACACAACCCAGTCTGTTAACAACTATGTCTGGTAACACAGACTACGCCCTAATTACATCATGGCTCATCTGGCTTCTTCGAAGGAGTGAGGATGGGATTAGGGCATAGTCTGTGTTACCAGACATAGTTGTTAACAGACTGGGTTGTGTTCATGCACCTCACAGCGTACTACCTACATGTAGGCTAGCATCTGACTTACCAGTTGTGTCTGGGGCATGTACATATGAGACCTAGTTGATGCCATTTTGACAGGGATTCCAATTTGTGAAAGTTATGAAACTTGGCAGGAATCAGCAGTATACCCTAATGATAATGTGTATGAAATCTAACAGTCATAGCTTCACAAACCCTTCCAGGAACCACAGAGGTTTTGGACAACCCATCCAAAATCTACTTGAAGTCTAGCACACAATTTAATTCTGTTGAATGTCAGTTTCAAATCATATATTGTAAAAGTGTTTTTCGTGTGCAGATATTTTCACGCTCAGCAGGGGTCCGGACATTTTCGCGCAACGTTAAATTTCACGGTCTGCAAATCTAAAGTAACTAGAACTAGTCTAGGCTAAGTAATCCATCTTTTTGTAGTTGTAATAATGTCCGATAAACTTTCAATGCTAGTACTGAATTACAGTTTAGTAACATGCGATGCACAGATCAGAGAGCGTGCATGAATGAACTCTTTTGTTTTAACACACATTCTGATCATGTGCGAATTACAGTATTGTGACCGTATTCATTTGACCTACGTTCTGGACATTCTTCCACGCATCGCGTGCGCTGTATCATTGTGTGCGCTATTTAAAGCGCCGTATACGCAACTCTGCTCGTGGAGTTCAACACATTTTCTAGCGTGGATAAATTCGCGGTAATGCTCAATACCTTTTCGGTGATGTTAAATTCGCGGTCGCATCCCTATTCGCGAAATTCGCGGGAAAAAAAACGCGCGAAAGAAACCACTTATACAGTATATTGGGAGGGAAATTCTTGTACAGTATTTTCTTTCATGTGGTTCTTACAAAATCTTGTATTTTACTTGCAAAAAAAAAGCCTCACAGATATGCCATTCTGGCTCAAACCTGTTGTGAAGAACATCTCTGTGTGTGAACCAATACTCAGTTATGTCTAAAAACATACTTAAAAATTGACGGAATTAAAATGAGAAAACACAGCTTTTATACTGGAATTCTTGACAAATATACCCATTGACACTGCTTCAGATGTGGTATCGCACAGAGACAAAAAGGTCTCAACAGTGCCAGTCGTGATCCATAATAAATATTCAAAAGTCTCTCATTTCAAGACCCTCCTTACGTGTCCCAGCTCCTCGCTGTATAATACTTTCCAATCTCCATAATTGCCTTCACGGATATCTTTCAAGCACGCTTTCCTCTCCATTGAATCCCAGCTCATGTGACGATACATCTGAGATCACGACATTTGATTGATGGTGTGCGTATACCTCACAAATTCTAGGAACCGATAGACCTACTTACAGACATCGCACTTATGGCGTGGGAAGACTGTATAGGAAACAATGTGTTATTGTTAAAAAAAAAACATTGGTGAAAGGGCTTTCTGAGGTCATTTCCATTTCAATAGAAATTTCAGGCATACACCCAGGATGACAGGATAAAGCATGCTATCCCCATTGCTCTTTTTGCTTCCTCTGTTTTTATGGCTATTTTGCAGATCAAAACCCAAGGAAAAATGCAGCAATAATGCGGTAACAAGTCTAATAAACTGGAACCGCAAAATAGCTGTAAATGTTGCAGCTTGCACATTGGGCTCAGGCATGTAATTCGCTAATCGCAAAGCTCCTATTTCTTAGCTGACCATGTCACCTATTAGATTTTCTCTAGCTAGGGGTGTGGGGAAAGTCTGCTGTGTCCATTACAGCCTTTTTCATGTATATAGAGTACCGAAGTGGTATCGTCACATGAGCATGTTGTCAAAAAAACTGGCTCTAAATAAACTCGCTCCACTGAAAGGTTTAGCAGTCCGCTTATTACCTATCTGGCTAGTGTCGTGCATTCCCAATTACAGTCCCTGCTGTGATCACCGTTGCTTGATCTACCCGCACTGTTGAGAACCAGTTGTCTTGCAATAATGCTCAAATGACGTCACACTTTGGTACTCTATGAACGGCGCTTTTAGAGGCTCGCTGGAAACTTTCTTATCAATGTGCATCAGCAATATATAGCGGTAGTCTGCTGTGTCCAAAATGACGTAATATTACAGCCTTTCTTGTGTTATATAAACAGTGTTTTTAGAGGCTCACTAGAAACTTTCTTACCGACATGCATCGTTAATATAGCGGTCATGGTTATGGTATATAGAGAGGCCATTCATCTGGCACACAATGAGTTACCACGGCGACTGACGTTGCCCTCAATGTCGGACTTACCTCAAACTGGAACACCTCGTCATAGTGCGGACTGGTAGATTTCCTCTTCACCTTGGTCCTCTTCGTTTCTAACCTGCACACAAAGAGAAACAATGAGAAGAAAAAAAAATACAATGACAACTACTGTATAAAACTTTTTGTAAGTTATTCTTTTCGTGATTGACACCCTAGGTTAAAGCATCATGTTTCATGCTGAACTGGACAAAATATACCGCGGTTTTAAACTGCAGCTCCTTCCCTTTCCCTTTCCCTATTCCAATTCCTTGGGGTATTCCTTGCCCGCTGCACGATTATCAGCACTGGGTCCAGATAATTCAAATTATTGTCCACCTCCTACCAGGTATCCATTTGTACTCCTGGGAGGAGAGCAGCATTGCGGATAAAGTATCTTGTTGAAGGACACAAGTGCTATGGGTGCACCTGAACCTGAAACCTCAAGACCTCTGTTCGCAACCACTACACCACAACGTCTCCACAACTTCAATAGATTGCCCAATATCACCTTGTGCTCTCTACTCACTACACTAGCATATAAATCTGACAAGTCTGGGAGCAAGTTAGAATAGATCCGCTGCTGTGTGTTCTGCTTCACTATATCAATGCACAATCTGCTCAACTCAGTGGCAATGCTTTTGTGGTGTTAAATTTGCAACCAGACAGTGATTTGTCACAAAAGTATGCCCCAAAAAATAACAGCTTATACAGTGATAAAGAAAAACATACTGTGCATTTTATGTTGTTGCGAGGGTTGTACTGCAAAGGGACGTGACATCATTCTAAGTGCAATCCTGTGACCTAGGTGATCAGAGGGCACCACAAGTCTCTGTGACTGTCCCGAGCTCTTTTTATCACATCCACATCATGGGAAACAGCCCCCTGACCTGCTAACCAGTCAGTCAGACTGCACCAACCGTTAATAAAATATCAGACTTATTATTCTTCTTGGTTTTGCTTCCTTTGAGCCACGTATTCCATAGTTGTGCCCCATGCATCGAACAGACACTGACAAACAGTGACATTCTGCCCTTTTGAGCCACGTGTAATAGATTTTCTGGTGACCACTCTGCGACCAGCACTAAATGTTGCACCGGTAATGGCTGGCGACACTTAGCACATGACAGGGAGAGAGGGTGGGGTGGAGGTGCATTTGGCCTGGCTGGAGTTTGGCTGGAGTGGACAACAACCAAATGGACATATAAGGTATATCTCCATTACCACAAATTTGCAAAAAAGCCATTTTTTTGGTGATCGGATTAGCTGGCCAGATCATGAAATACCTAGCTATAAAAAAGGTATTAATGACTTCATCAGCTTGATTGGCAAACAGCTATTTGGTTGAGAAATCTTTCCCCCAATCTTGGGCTAGACGGCAAGGGGAAAATAGCTAGCTCTCTTGTGTACCGTTTACATCAACGCAAAATCTAGCCCAATTTTGTGAGCTCACTCAGCATGACATGGTGCAAAAGGCATGGTGCTTCGTTTCTTGTTCAGCAACCACTTGCGGCATATCAGCCCCAACGTGGGCAGGCAAAAAAACAAGACATTTGGCTTGTTTCAGTTTGAGCAAGATGCCACTTCAACTTCAGGCTTATTTCCCGGATCAGACATGTAATTTGTCAGCTATTAAAGGGCACATGCAGACACACCTATTTAGAGGAGCAAAGCAATGAAGTGGCCCTAAACACTTTAAAAGAAAGTGATATAGTTGTACATTGCCATGGTGAAGATGAATGAGAGATATATGCGGGTGACAAATAGGACACTGCCCGAGAGTGCCTCTTGCTCCTCTCTATTCACGGTTAATCATTGATTTGAAAATGGGGTGTCCCATTTGCAAAAGTCATAAAACTCTGCAGGAATCAGCAGTATACATACCGTAACAATAACATGTATGAAATCTCAGAGTCATAGCTTCACAAGCATTTTCAGAAAGAGTGAAAATCTAACTTTGAATCACAGCAAGCGTAGTCTACAGTCATAATTGTCTTGTTCCTCTCAGCTCGCTATGAGGGCAGTGCTCCTGTTCAATGCATGCAATGTGGAGCAGGCAAGTGCGGACCATAGCGCATAGCGGCCTACGGGCTACAGGTTCCTGACAACCAACCCAAAACTTCCTCAAAATCTTATGATCACTATAATTTCATTATAAATTTCATATAAAGTCAGTTTCCAGTCCTATTATTGGTGGGAAGTTCTAATACAATATCTTCTTCCATTTTCCATAGTTTTTCACCAAATTTATGTTTTTGACCTGCAAAAGGGACTCACTGTCTTTAACCTGCCTTTCAAGTACCTGTATGAAATTATACCTGATAAACCATTATTGATTGATTGTGGATGAGGGAGATGTGCAAGGTGACAAATGGGACACTGCCCGGTAGTGCCATTTTCTCCTCTATTCACTATTAACAGTTAATCATTGATTTACAATACATGTAAAATGTTGATAGAGTCATGCGGTACCTCCTTACTGCCAATAGATCTGGTAATTGCTCTGCCCCCCCCCCCCCCCACTCCCACACCAGTTTCTTTCTGATTTTATCATCATTCCAGACCTCGGATGGTTAACTCCGATCGTGCCACATGTAAATAATTTTCAGAAGTATAAATACACAACCATCTAATAGAGCTACACTACAACTCAAAGGCATTGGCATAGGGAAAGGGAAAGGGAAGAAAGGGAAGGAGCCGCAGTTTTGAACCGCGGTATATTTTGTCCAGTTCAGCATGAAACACGATGCTTTAGCCTAAAATGCATCATGTTTCATGCTGAACTGGACAAAATATACCGTGGTTTAAAACTGCGGCTCCTTCCCTTTCTTCCCTTTCCCTTAACCCGTGCCAATTCCTTTGAGCTGTAGTGTACATTTTGTCTGGCACAGAAAGAATAAAAGGGAAAGTCCACCCTGACGGCAAGTTGGTTTGAAAAAAAGTAGAAACATGGAAGAAACAAATATGTGAAGGTTTGACAATGACCTGTCAAAGGGTAATTATGAATTTTCACATTTATAACATTATTTCACAGCAAATTAAAAATTTACCATGGAACTGGGGTAAATAATTGGGTGTGGCTTAATTGAAACCTATCAGGAATTTAAAGGTCATGTACAGCCTGTGTGATTACACAGGAGTCGCTCTGCTTCATGTCCGATTGGAGAAAAGCCAGCCTGCAAATAGGCAGGCTCGGTAAAGAACGGGTTAATCCAACAAATTTTGACAGGGATTGCATTCCCATGAGCCTCCCTGATGCCATCGTAAAGTCTATATTTCTCTAAAAAGTTCAACACCTCCGCTGCGAAGCTTCATCTCTCAGCTCACATAGCCAGGCTCCCATTTATGCATGCGGGCCGGCGACACGCGACACCTCGCAGTTTACACAACACACACCCAAAGCCGCAGAAAATTCACGACCTGGGGGGAAACCGAGACGCGGAGCACCACAAGAGCGACAAAGGGAGCCGTGACCGTGACAAAACGGTTGGGTGACACAGCTGGCTCGGCTTTCAGGAATCCGGGCAGATCGTGCGGAGTCGACCGCGGGACTCGTCTGAAAGCGGCGGCACGGGTGGGACCAGGGACCCTGATCTGCTGGATTCCAGGGGACCGTTGATTTCTAACGCGATCAGTATGATGGCTCAGGCATCGATGCTGAAATATAACCCGCCAACAGAATAGACAGCACTGATAGGAAAAATCTTTGTATAATGCATCTAAGGTAGGCACACAGATTTTTGGATGAAGTGAATCCTGCATATCTGATTCTGATGCACCCGAACAAATAAGAAATATATATGCTGGGAGAGAGGAAAAACATTGGTGTGGGCGTAGATGTGCTTTACAGCCTTACAAGAGTTTGGTTCCACTTTGCAGAGAAATCATTTTTCTGCCCCATAAACTATGTTCTTGTATTTACTGTTCTTATTTTTATCTCTGCGGGAGACTCAGGGAGTGCACGCCCACATCATACCATGGTTTGTCGCTTTGTATAAAAATTAGATGGTATAATTAGCAGTAAAATTAGATGGTGTGAAATGTTATGGAAAAATTTAAAAATGGATAACAAGGCTCTACTCATTAACATAAACAAGAAAATATATGGCATGCTACTTAAAGCGAATATACTGTACTGAGAAGTCAAAAAGCTTTCAAAAGGGTGATCGTGTCCATTTTAGAAATTTGCTGAAAGTTATTTGCCTTTAAATGATCCACATTTGGAGAAATTAGTCAAAATTTGTGAAATCCCTAAAATTTTCGAGCCGAACATTTTGAAGATCTGTGATCTAATCACCAATTACTCCAAATGTGGATCACTTGCGAGTAAATATCTTTCTAAAATGGACAATACATGAATTTCAGACCATTGGCAATAAGATTGCTCACGATCACCCTTCCGAAGGTTTTTCGTCTTCCCAGTACAGTATATTCCCCTTAAAAAATAGATGCAGAAGTTTGATGGAAGGCAATTGTTAACTCTTTGTGCTTTCCACATGTGACTTCATTCAAACACAAATCCCATAGAGCAGTCATGTCAATCTGGCACACAAAGTGCTAAAGTCAGTTTAAACAAAAAAAAAAAAGTAAGTCCCCCCTAAGCAAAATAACATAACTTTTTATCAGAAAGGTTTTGGGCAAAATAATGATTGTTCCTTAACTTATGGACTAACTTCTGTGTCAAAATTACATTATTCCAATTAGTCATGCATGAGTGGGCAAATTTTAAAGGCAGAAATGTCACTTTTCAAAAGTCACAAGGGTAATTGTTTATGCCGTTTTTACAGTACATTTTGGCATTTCTTTAAAGTGTATTCACTCAACGATGACACAAAAATGACTTCTTATGTTTACAAAACAGGTCATGTTACATCTTTGTCAAAATATGAAAAGTTTTATTTTTCACAAAAATAAAGGGTTTTTAAAAGTTTCAAACTCAAGAGGGATGAGTATTTGTTAAACATTGCTCACTCAACCAGAACAATGGGCTAAGTTTTGGCATTGGTGTTAGTGCATCGAGAGATGGATGATAAACAACGAAAGGACATAAATTATGCACCAGAAATGGAATTCATCAAAAAATCATGACAGAATCCCCTAACTACCCTTGTGACTTTTGAAAAGTGACATTTTTGCTTTTAAAGTTTGCTCACTCATGCATGACTAATTGGATTAATGTGATTTTCACACAGAAGTTAGTCAATGAGTTAAGAAACAATCCTTCCAAATTATTTTGCCCAAAACTTGTTCTATAAAAAGTTATGCAATTTTGCTTAGGGGGGGGGGCTTACTTTTTTTGTTGTGTTTAGTTAACTCACAAAGTTTGATGGAAGGAAGTTCTTCAACTCACAACTCAAATTCATTCAACTCACAAATAAACAGGATGTCTTGGGAAGAGGAAAAACGCCTGATCATGTGACCATCACCATCTTCAAGAAATCTTGAGGCCCACAGAAACTGTCTCCCAGGTTTCCCGTATTTCCCAGGTTAGCATTCTCAATTCTCTGCAAACTCTCTGGGGAATGTTGATTGCACTGGGAAGAATCAATTGTTCCCATGGTTTGACATTGCGCAGTGTGTTAGCTCTATGTCACTTTAGAGTCATTCTGAGAAACAGAGCTTTGTTTAACACTTTCTCTGTCATATCATTGCAGTTCTATAGCATTTACACATATTGCTTGCACAAAACACAATGGAAGAATCAATTCTTCGCATGGTTTGACATTATGCGGTGCATTAGCTCATGTCACTTAGGAGCCAGTCTGGGAAACAGGAGCTTTGTTTAACCCCTTCCTTACTGAGCCCGCGACTTTGCGAGCTGGCTTTTTTTCCCTCCAATACTAAGCGGCGCGACTCCCTCATAATCTGCTGTAGGGACAATACACAGCAGGCTATGAATAAACTTCAAATTCCTTACAGATCACAATCGAGACACAACCCTTTAATTACCGCAGTTCCATGGAAAATTTTTACATTCTTCTGGACCAGGGTTCACAGAGCCAGAAATTGAGCAACAAATTAAAAATTTCTCTGCCAATTAATTGCTGTTCTAGAGCATTTACAAGTATTACATACTATGTACAAAACTGCAGCAATGGTGGATATAGGGTTAAAAAATGTTTACAAGCAAATATATCTGCACCCTGCAGTCACAGCATGCCCATCCAACACAACGCAATTCATTTCAACAGATCCCATGATCTATAATAATCATTTTAAGGTCTTACGTTTCACTCCTAGAAACTCCTGGCGTTTCATTCCAAGAAACTCCAGTTTTACATGGCCTCGATGTGTAATAATACTTTCCAATCGATGTAATTGCGATTGGATTCATGAATATCTTCACGCAGGATCAATCTTCACCACAGGTTCTATTAACACTTTGAATGCCTAAAGTGTATGGTTGCACCAGGGAGGTGTACAGAAGGAGAAGCAAAGCGAGCATAATATACTCAAACATCAGTATTGATTCTAAGCGTGCTAATGAATGTCAAAAGCACTTCACAATCATGACAATGTTTTGATGTCCCTTGCTCAGCATCGACATTTAGCGGATGACAACGTGGAAATAAATATCTTCAACTGCCCATTTTGTCTCTCAAAGCTGTGTTTCTTATCAGATTATTTTGCAATTCTAAAGAAAGTTAAGGGCAACAACATTTAAGATCTTGCACTCAGCTCTCTTCTTAAGGATTGAGGAAAAATGAATAAATGGACGATACACACAAATTCTATGTAGTATAGTATTGTATAGAAGCAGTTTGTCCAGTACAATAAGGATATAGTACGTGGTTGAGGAAGTGCAATTCTGTTGGAAATTTCAGGATACCAATAGTCCTAATAAAAGACATTGATCAGACTAAGAAATACATGTACACTAATGGCATAAGAGCAGAAAATCTTTATTACATAATGTGTTGCTTCTTTGGAATAAAGTACTGCCACAAAGTTATAGGGAGAAGTCTTCCTTGGTTTTATACTGGGAGCAAAAAATACAATACCTTTATACTTTTGATTTTTTTATTCATACTATGTTTCTAATTATGCTTATTCACATGATTTAACTTCACAATATTTGGAAGAAGGAAAATGTACGTACATCCAACATGTCAACTTTACTCTTCTACTTTCTCCTCGATCATTGCCTTTCATTATAATTTTCTCCTTTTCTCCCTTCTTCTTTTCTTCTAAATCCTAATTTTCTTCTCTCTACCTCTTCTGCATCTTTTGTTGAATTCTCTCCTTCCTTCCCTTCTCCACTCCCTGCCTTGTGTTTCTTTTCCACTGCTTCTAGTTTTTCTTCCTTTGCCTTCCTTTCCCCTTCAATTGTCACCCTTTGTTCTCCTTTTCTCTCCTTTTCACTTTCATTCCCATTCTTCTCTTTCCCTCTCCCTTCTCTCTAATCTTGCTTCCTTTGTTTTCCTCCCCAACCCCACCCTCTATCCTGACAAAACCAAAGCTTGTACACATCTTTATTTCACTTGAAGCACAACATACACCTTTTACATGGATATTTCAGATGTTTTAATGCCAATTTACATTCAATATCTTCATGATAATCCAGCACATCCATGCTTCAAATCAAATCTCTCACTGTCACATGTAAATAAGAGATGTTAAAATGTTGACATTTCTAACCAAATCATACAAATCTCTAGCAATGATAAACAAGCCAAATATATCATTAATACATCATGCTCCCACCAAATGCTAAAAAGCAGTTTGGTATTTTTTTCTTCAGAAGAGCAATTTGTCAGCTGTTCAGATGCCGTATTCAATTGCTCCCCTCAAATGTCAAAATTATGTGGGTTAAAAGCTCACAGAACAAACTTCGGATATGGCATCTAATGGTGGCTAAACTGTAAGCACGCATACATCTGCTAGTAGCTAAATGCTCACATTACTATATCAAATGACACTTTCTATCCGGAACACAAGAAATCATTTTTTTTTCTCAAGCATTGGTTGCGCGTGGGCAGTAGAAATGAAATGCATACGGCACAGGGGAATACTTAAACGCAGCATTTTGCAGTGATAATTTCATCATATCTCCTTACGCTGGAGACGCAAACAAGCCCTCCTAGCATGTCCCAACTGATTCTGGACCCTCGGTGTTGCCTCTCTTAGTCTTTTTACCAGGAGGGTGACATGAATTATGTGCAGGGGGGAAAAATTAAATCCTTGGGTGGGGGGCAAATTTTTCAAGCCTTATGTTTAGCCTTTTTACCAAGGAGCTGGCAAGAATTACATTTATGCAGGGGGGTAAATATAAAGATCCAGTGTGTGCATGGGGGGAGGGGGCTCTATTTTTCCAAGACTCATGTCTTGATACGAGCACCTACAGTATAATTTGAATTTTACCCTCAGAGGAAAAATAATTTCCCTCTAAAGGTTACGGGGGGGGGGGGGGGGTCAAGCCTCATATCATAACATGAGCACCCTAAATTATGATTTGCATTTTACCCTAAGAGGAAAACTTAATTCCCTCGTGGGGCAAATGGGGGCGGGGGCTTTTTTTAACACCCTGAAGTATGATTTGCATTTTACCCTGAGTGGAAAAATAATTCTCACAGGGGCTCTCTTTTGCTTTATGGAAGCTCCATTGCTCTCAGCCTCTGCATAATTTTGTCGCTGATTTTGTGATTTTTTTATTTCATTCAGTTGATGAGACTTCAGATTGGTCGAATCGCCTACCAACCAATGATTGTTTACACTCTACAAACTTAATCTACTATGGCTTTTCCATATTCTCGATGCTGACCTGTTGGAAGGTGAACAAAATTGTGCTAAAATAAAGAATTTCAAAAGATTGTTAATGTGCACCATGTAACCATGGCAAAAAAACCATCAGGATTATGAGACACTTTAGCACTGATTCCAAGCATGGTTCAAAAAGATCAACTGATTAGATGCTAAAGGAAAGAATATCAAGAAGATTGTGGTTAATGGCAAAAAAAAACATTAGAGATTACGAGAAACTGACTCTTTAGCGCTGATTCCAAGTATGGTTCAAAGAGATCAATTGATTGGATCCTAAAGGAAAGAATTTTTAAAAAAAAAGTTGTTTTTGCACTAAGTAACCATGGCAAAAAGGATAAATATTACAAGAAACTAAAAACTTTAGCACCAATTTCAAGCGTAGTTCAAATAGATCAATTGATTATGCACTAAAGGAAAGAATTGCATAAGATTGCTGTTAACATGGAGTATGTAACCATGACAAAAACATTACATATTACAAGAAACTCAAACTTTCCAAGCGTGGTTAAAAAAGATCAACTGATTGGGTGCTAAAGGAAAAAATATCATAAGATTGTTGTTAATGTGCAATACGTACATGTAACCATGGCAAAAAAACATTTAAGATTTGAGGAGAAAGTGACTCTTTAGCACTAATTCCAAGCGTGGTTCAAAAAGATCAATTGGGTGCTCAAGTAAAGAATTTCAAAAGACTGTTGTTAATATGCAGTATGTAATCATGGCAAAAAACGATACTGAATACGAGAAACTGACATTTAAGCGCTGATCAAAAAAATATGTGATTCAGTAAATCAAAGGTGCACAATTAATTTCTCAAGCATAGGCACAGTTTTATGCACTAGTGACTCTGCTGTTGATTAGAGAGCTGTCCATACTTGCAAAACTTTTGAACAAAAATGTGGCTTCAGAACCAGTGAAAGTCAATTTCACAGATGTTTAAACAAACATTGTGTGCAAAACATACTTAGTGTAAGATCATGAGTATAAAGGAGATAAGACCACTCACCCCCCCCCCCCCCCCCCCATCTTTAAAAAACACAACACACACCAACAGAAAGAATGGTGGTATTGAGGTATAGTGGTTATGAAATGTGACTGAAGAGGTCCCAGGTTCAAACCTCATTATGGCACTAATGCTTTCCAGCAAGATACCTTATAGGGATAGTTCACCCTGAAGAAAAGTTGGTCTCACTAAAAGCATACTTGTAAACATGAAAGAAACATACATGTATTAGTGAAGGTTTGATGAAAATCAGTCAAAGGAAAAGAAAGTTATTAGATTTTGACATTTCAATTTTGTGATGTCATGTATCAGGTCCTTTCCTATATGTTGTGTCCAATATAATTACATAATTGCTCTTTTCTGTTTTTGACAACAGAATGTTTTTTTTTTAATACAGGTATACATGTTTGTAAAAATGTATTTCTAATGATGTATCAAATGCACACATCCAAGGATGCATATTTTTTTGAGAAAATGCACATTTTTGAAGAAAAAAATGTACCATGTCATACAAAGAGGATTAAAAAAAACAATAACAAGTCAACAACATATAAACACATATCAATAAATTAAGTGAGTGGGTAACAGCCAGGAAGGATGCAGCCTCATGAATAGCAGACTCCAGAGCATGATATCTAAAGTGTAATGGAAATACTTGAAAAAGCAAATGAAAAAACATAGAGGAAGAAGCTGGACGCACATACCTTGACGCTGATGTGTAGGAGACGGTGGCGTATGTGTCGCACTGACCATTCACAATCGTGAGTCCACTTCCCTCTACGACCCTGGATGCACAAAAATCAAATGAAATATACATGTACATTCAAAATTAATTTTATCATGAAGCAATGTTCACCAAATGTTACTGACAAGAATGAAAAGCTCATTAACTCTTAGCCTGCCCCAACGCATAGAGCCCAGTGCCACGCTGCTAATCCCCATTGTGCCAGCCCCAAATCCGCCCTGTGCCAAGTTTATTTTGAGTCCTCGTTAGTTGCGCTTCATTTTCTGTGTTGGCATTTTCGAACCACTATATTTTGAAACTTATACACTTTTACAGAAAAATGTGTACACAAAAGTTGTAGAAAATCTTATCAGCTTCATTATAATATCACATTCGTACAGAGCTCTGACTTTCTTATTTTGTTATAAACTAATAATAAACATTTAGCTGTACTTTTCAAGTCATTTCTGTGCTATATTCGGTTGAACTGCATACATGCTTCTTTATTTTCAGATCTTATTCATAATGTTGTATGTTTATACGGTAACTTCCATTTGGCATTTTGTGACAAATATCCCCCTTGGACCCCACAAATAGGCTATGCCTTGACTAGAAACGATTGGGTACACAATGTACATCCTGTCTTTTATTCCTTTATTTGCATGAGGGAGTGATAAGGTATATCCTGTATATCAAATACAAAACACTAAATTACTCAAGAAAATTCAATCTGAAAGGTGTAAACAAACATGCGTAATCCAAAGCCGATTAGCTGGTGCGTGCGATGCGATGAACAATAGCGTGTGCGAAGCATTAAGTACAAGTGCAATGAGCATGAACAATGACTGCTATGACGAATGCGAGCAAGCGCGCTTCTGGCACTCGAACGGTAGCGCCCTTGCTTGAACAAAGCAGTCAAGCAATAGCGCGCTAGCGTGTATGAAGCACCGTAACAATAGCGTGTTTGCAGCGCTATGGCACTTTAAGAGTTAATAAATTGATGTCAGTCGGTATAATGTAAGGGTTGTCAAATGTACATGCTCCTAATGTCTGAATGTGTGTTTAGTTTGTTCTAAAGTGTGTTCTGACTTGTACTAGCTGATAAAAAGAAAACTGTTGACACTTGGAAATTGATTTTAAAAATGTTGCAACTTCAATCAAGCTGTAATTTTAATGTCATGGAGTCAAAAGATGTTGATTTTTTTAGAAGCAGGTTTCATGACATTTTAACAATTATTATTCTTGTAAAAAAAACCTTGAAACATCTGAGATTTTCACTATCACTTTCACTCTCACTGACATGGGCTAATTCACTACAGCATGTTATAAATCAACTGCATGTCTCTTCAGGCCTTGGTACTAAAAGATTTAGACTGAATAAACTTCCATTCATATGCAGCCTTGCCCTCCAATAACTGCTGACACGTCCCTTTAATCAGCCTGCTGCTCATACCGGATTAGATTACATCAAGTGTAATCAGGTAGATTTCAGTCCAAACATGATTCTGCCCTGATCGTTGTCAGTCAAGACTAATTACCCGCCCACTTCCCTGGCTTGCTTCCCTTGCTTGCCCGCTGGTAACATCCTCCCCGCATCGCATCGCAGGACACACAAATCACGTTCATTAATCACTACATTCCCGCCTGCAACCAACCATTAAAAGGTGTGTTCACACAAGCGATTTAATTGAGGCTTTAGGGATTATAATTCCTGCCTGCATCCAGCCATTTAAGGTGTGTTTACACAAAATGTTTGATTGAGGTATATTTAGGGCAGGTTCACAGATTCAAAACCAGGTGTTTTACACAAATTATGTTCAATAATTCCAGCCTGCATCCAACCATTAAAGGTGTGTTCACACAACAGATTTAACTAAGGCTTGATGGAAAGTTCACTTATAATCCAGGCATAAAGAAAAAATCATGTATGTTCACATACTATACATTTGTTAGAGTTAATTGAGGCTTAAGGGGCAGGTTCAAAACCAGGCGTCAAACACAAAACATGTTCATGAATCAAAACAAAACCAGCCTGCATCCAGCCATGTAAGGTGTGTTCATATTTGAGATTTCCTTGAGGCTTTAGGGACTGTTTCACATGTGATGTTTAATCCAGGGATCAAACATATACAGGTTCACTGATCGATTCTGTACCACTTCATCCAGCCATTTCTAAACAAGATGGCTCGCAAACCACGAGTCTCGCCTGATTTTGCAATCGATGAACAGCGCTAAGTTCTTTTTTTTTCAAATATTTAAAATGGTGCCGAGATGACCTTTGACCTCATCATCCTCATCAACACACGTGGTATTGCCCAAGGATCATTTGTACCAAGTGTGATCACAATTGATGCAGAAATAAAGAAGTGAGAGCAAGTCAAACAAAAAAATTGCAAAAATTGATGCACACGGCCTCATAGCATTTGAACTTTTGACCCCTAGATGACCTTTGACCCCATCAGCCTCATAACGGCACATGTGGTATGACCGAAGGATCATTTGTACCAAGTTTGATCTCAATTGATGCAGAAATAAAGAAATGAGAGCAAGTTGAATAAAAACTTCAAACATTTTTCTAACAGACCAACAGACTAACAGTTTCCAGGAACAGTGATTACTAGGACTCTGCTGAACTTTGTTCAGGCGAGACAAAAATGGTTTGTCCCATGAGTGGATTCAGTGAGGCATCAGCGGCCTATTCGCTTTAAACATTTAATCCAGGTATTAAGAATCACACATAATTAAGCTCATTCACATTGCTACATTCCTGCCTGTATCCGACCATTAAGGGAGTATTCATGTGAGAGATCTGATTGATGTGTAAGGCTAGTTCACATTAAATATTGATGTGAATAACAGCTACCATAAACATCCAGACCTTCCATTAATCACTGCATTCCTGGCTGTATCCTGCCATTATAGGAGTATTCACAAAAGGGTTTTTAATTAAGGTACATTGTATGTACATGCATGGGCTGGTTCACACTATATCAAATTAAAGTATACCAGATGAATCACTTCAATCCCACTTGGGTTCATAATATGAAATCATCCAGGTGCCGTTCACACGACATGCCTAATCCAAAAATAATGTCTTTTACACTTTAAATTAAAATGCTATATCATTATCAATTGTCAATTTGCAATTGGCAAAAGTAAATAAGATTATGAGGTTGTACTTGTATAATGGAAGTAAAAGCATGCTTGATTTGGTTTATTAATATGAATGGTTGCAGATAAGTCTTCATAATATACCTAATTTGTACCATATACCTCTGTAAAACACCCATTCCCATTGATTTTTTTTCTGAAACCATCAATTGCGATAATCAATATTTTGTTTATTATTTTAGGCAGTTGTGTTTGCATATGATTTAAATTTTGTACAATTTGATTAGTTTTTACATGTTTATCATATTTCATTGATTGCAAAACATGACTTATTCAGCTATGTGCTGCCAATCATATTTTGATTTTTAATCAACAACTTTGAATTGAATTGAATTGAATTGAAAAAGAGAAATACAATGATGATTTCAGATGGCACGTAAGCTAACTGAATTAATAAATAAGCTCTGCAAATTCATGTGGGGTTTAAAGTAGAGCGGATGTCATTAAATCTAGGCAAAGTACTTTGTTTTGCTGGATGACATCACTCATAATAGCAACAACAAATGTGGATGTCACTGCATGGGATGACTTTTCCCTTGCGGAGTTTGGAGAATTGAGATACTTTTCTCAATGTGAACGGGTCCTTAAATATTTCCATGATGATCCCAGGCAGATAAAATCTGGATTATTCTATATACACACACGGAGCAGCACATGTATGAATGTATTGATTAAATAAACAGCCGTTTGCTGTGTGTGTGTCTCTGCACCGAGTCCCATTCGGGCTTTAAAAAGCACTGATAGACCAGCAGCGGAAGTCATTAAAGCGGCCCGCTATTTGCACACTCCTCTTCCCATCCATCCTCCATGGCCAGATGGAGGGGGGAGGGGAGGGGCAATATTTGAACACGTCGGAAGGCATTAACTGATAGGTGATTAGCACAGTGTGAATTCCAATGCCATTTCCTCATGGCTGAGCTGGTGTTTGCCAATGTATTACCTTTTGAGATTCATTAAATTCAGTTGAATGAGGTACAGTGTATTTATTGATTTTAACAAAAATTACATCCATTTCAATAGAAATGTCCGGAGACTTATTGAATTACAATGAAGGAACACTTTGTTTGTATTTACAAATTTATTCATAGATTATAAAAGATATTGCAGTTGTTCACATTATCATAATAAGACTTTTATGGAATTAAGAGGGATTTATACAGTACTCATTTAAAGGACAGAATGTGTCAACGATTGAATCATCAATACTTTTGTATAGATAAAACATATTGCAGTAATAAATCATTATTTCAATATTTAGCATTGGTATAGAAAGTAATGTAAACATTATAGGTAACATACGAACATGTAAATTGATTTCTTTTTTCAAATGGATAAAAAAAAAATCAAGTGAGGCAGAACCACACATGTTATTGATTGTTAGTAAAATTGCCAAGATATGCTTTTTGATGAACCAGCAAATATTTTATGTAATAAATCAAAAAAAAACTTATCACATTGATGACCACATCTCTTTTTATTACATGTTGCATGAATGAGCTCCATAAGTGGTAAGTTTTTTATATGGTAAATAAAAAAAATGTATTTCATATGGATGAGTTAATATCTTTTCTATTGCTGGAGAACATGAATGAACTACAGTAGTGATATTTTCATACAGTGCACACAACCCTGCAGGTTGTTATAAATAGATTACTTAAAGGCTTTCACGCGTCGTTCGCAGGATATATCCCTAGCGCACTGCCATATTGCGTACGCCGTGAATTCCGTGCCAAACGCACACTTACCCATGTGTATTGTTTCTTGGGCACTTACGCATTTACCCTCCCGGTTATGATGCACGATCCTTACCGAAGCTAAACCTTCGGCCCTGATCGTGGCTAGCCATTTCGCTGCGTGCCGCATACGTGCGTTAAGTTCGCAAGTAAGCGCAGCAGCTAGATAATGACGTCTCCCCACAGAATCAACGCGTGAAAGCCTTTAATATTCACATAATTTGACATGACCATGTATGGGATAGAGCAAACCTATAGACCATTATTGTTCTGTATGTCAATTTTATGCACATTTTTCAAACAATACGTTACTAATGATAACCCCAAAGCTTGTCTAAGGTTTGTCGAGTAGCAACAACTAATACATTCAGACTGGATTCCACCAATTGAAACTACATCACTAGAGACAGATGAATATCATAATGAGTTTCTGAGCAGTTAGGTGGAGAGTCGTGAATACATCACAAACACAGCTTATTCAGCTGCATGTGTCAAGAAATATCCCCCCCCCCCCACCCAAACTCATGATTTGAACTTCACCTGGTATCATTTAAATACACACATTTACCAAGATAGGCTCCACAGCATAAGAAAAGGGGGAAAAGGGAAGGGGGAGAGATGGGTATAGAAAGAGAAAGAGAAGGAAACATACAACATCAAACGAAGAGGATGAGATAGAGAGAGAGTAACAAACTGAGTGATAGATAAGCAGGAGGCAGCCAAAAAACAAGGAAAGAGTGAGACACAGAAACAGAAACAGAAAAATAGAGAGAAGGGGAGAGAGGAAGAGAGAGAGGGGAAGAGAGAGATGGAGAGAGAGAGGGAGAGTGAGAGTGAGAGAGAAAGAGTGAGGGGGGAGAGGGAGAGGGAGGGGGAGAGGGAGGGGGAGGGAGAGAGAGGGAGAGATAGAGAGTGAGAGAGAAAGAGTGAGGGGGAGAGGGAGAGGGAGAGGGAGAGGGAGGGGGAGGGAGAGAAAGGGAGAGGGAGAGGGAGAGAGGAAGAGAGAAAGAGAGAAAGAGAGAGAGAGAGAGAGAGAGAGAGAGAGAGAAGAGAGAACAGATAGAGAGAGAGAAAGAGAGAGGGAGAAAGAAAGAGATAAAGAGAGGGAGGGAGGGAGAGGGACTCGCAGATATAGACAAACAAAGAGACATAGCAGACAAATATCAAGCCGAGATTGAAGAGGAAGGAGAGAGACAGGAGAGAAACAACAGAGAAACAGAGGAACAGAGAGATAGAGAGATAGAGAGAGGGTAGGAAACATGTCGGGCTGGCGATAGATAATCTGCACATGTGTATTCATTAGTGTTGTGTCATCAGTGGATTCAATTAGTCATTAGGAATTCAGCCACAAACCCGCCGCCAGAACTGATTGGAGGCCCACGTTAATTATCCTCCTCCTCCCCATCCACAGCCCCATCTATTCAAATAGTGGGTATCCCCTCTTAAAGGAGGCGTCAGCTATTTCCAAACTGCAGAAGTGTAGCCTTACATACAATGTGGTACGGTAGAAATAACATCAAACTTTGAGTTGATCGAAATTGATTCTAGCATTTGTCCTTTATCTGCCTCACACATTGTAAGTTGACAATGTTTAATTTGTAAGTTGACAAAATTTAATACGTCTTTGTGCATACTAACTTGCATAGTAGCCTGGCTTCAAGGCTGTTCAACATTTCTGATCCCAAATAAAAAATCGAGTCTAGAACTCTTAGACTAGTAACCGCATCATTCTCTTCTTTTCTCAATCGCGAACCTGAGAAAGAACTGAGGATAATTAGTCTACAGCAACCAGACCTGTTTATTGAATGTTGTAGTTTGGATTGAAAATGTCCAACAGCTTGGAAGCCAGCGAAAAAAATACACGGGAGCGACAAGCGATTTCGCTCCCGTAAGCTTTGAAATCGCGCTTGTAAACCCAATAGAAAGAGCGATCGGGGGGAAAAAAATCGCTCTCGAAAATCTTGTGCACATAAAGACTGGCTAGACTGGCTAGACTGGCCTAAACGGGCGCTAGTTTGTGTAGCCTCCGTTCAGCCGGCTAGTAAACAAATAATCAACGTTGGTGAAGGTGATGGGATAAACTATCACTTCCGAGGCGATCTGGATGTAGCTATCTTTCCGAAGCGCAGCTGAGGAAAGATAGCGTATACATTTAGATCGCCGAGGAAGTGATAGTTCGTCTCATTGCCTGAAACCAAAAGTTGATTATTTGATTTATATTCCACATCTGAAACCAACTATTTATACCAAAAAAGACAATTTGACGTACAAAAGTAATGTTTACTTCTCTACCTAACCCCGAGCCGCTGCCATGGGGAACACGCGTTAGGATGCGCGTTAATTAGGACGCGCATTATGACGCGCGTTTAATTAGGACGCGCGTTTGGACGCGTAAGTGGGAGCTGATAGTCCGAGTGTAACGCACTTTTATTTCGCGCATACTCAAAAAAATGATCACGCGTTAGGACTGTGAGGAGTGAAGAGATCAGCGAAACCAAAAAGTACTATCATCTAGAGTGTAACGAACTTTTATTCTCAGATGATCTGATAGGAAAAATTACGCCTCATCACGTGATCAACTCTTGACCAATCATATAGCAACATTCTTAGTATGTGGAATATAATCACGACTAGCTAGCCGCCTAGCCGTCCCAGGGCTATAGGGTCTAAACGGGCACTAATGCAGACCTAGAAATAATTTTTTGGACAAATTCAATGGCAAAGAAGTTGTCTAAGGCTAGGGTTAGGTTTAGAATTAGGGCCAGGGCTAGGTTTAAGGTTCAAATTCCTTAAATAAGTACCAAAGTATGGATGTTGGCGCCGAGATCACTATGCATTTTGCAAATGATGTTACAGTGATATCTGCATCAGTGCAGTCACGGTGGACAGTAACCAAAAATGGCTCCCACAAAAAAAAAGGTTTTTTTTCCCTGCTGGAAGCCAGGCCAATTTTAAACATGTTTTTTCATGGTATGGGTTTGCAGACTGTAATAAAAACAATGCGGAGTTTGAATAGTAAGAGCTTTTAGGGCATGTACTGTAGTGTGCATGCGTCCATGTATATGTCTACCAGGCTAATCAAGCAAGTGTGGAACATATGAGTCACCTGCTAGTCGGCATAACTTTTCATTGTTATTAATCAATTTGAAAATATACATGTCATTTGGTAAGCGAAGCTTATAAACTGTGTCTACAAAAAAACGTAACTTGTGCTTTGGCATATACTCCCTAACTGCAATACTGATATTGTTTGGTGGAATACCATATATTTATCCTGTGCTTGCTCTTACTCGGGATGTGGGGAAAAGTCCAGAAAAAAATTCCAGTGTATCAGAAAATTCCAGCTTTTTTTTAGTAAGCGAATGGTGTTTTAGAAGGCTCGCTGGAAACTTGGTTACTGACATGTATCAGTAATATTGTGGTACATGAATGTTGGTATATGAACAGTGCTTTAGAAACCCCCTGACTTGTACTACAGTGTATAACAAGCAGTGTCATCAAGTTCATTTGTTTTATGTGTGTCAAGCTTGCACCAACCTGCCACGGAAAAGGCCTGTAAGTAGATATTATACATGAGAGAGCTATGCGAGTGAGCTATGCGATAGAATCATACTTTACACTGGGGCCAAAGTAGAAAACAATGACACTTAACAATCATGTGCCAGCATCTTTTAAGCTGGCGGAAATAATTTTCTCTGCAAGTGTCACCCGATCATCAAGATGTTTGTAATCTAACGTTTAAGAACCTCTGCACATCTTGAATGTCACTCAATAAACTATTCAATAGCGGGATAAAGACGTGATGAGAACAGAAAATAGGTGACAATGGTAGCTTTAATACCTCTCAAGTAAATGTGAAAGATGTTTTGGGGCATAGAAAATGCAAATTAAATCATTGCAGTAGAAACAGTTTGGGAGAGACAGTGCAATTTGCAAGCCATCAACTTTCTGGGATACACTCAATATGATGATCTGCTAGAAAATCTTTCAATAAAAAAAAATTATACATATATGATATCATAAAAACAAACATGATACCCTTCAACTCCACCCAGAAAAAGAAAAAGAAGAAATTATGTAGAACTATAAAATAGTACTACAAAGTAATAACAATTCAACCACTAACATTTTAGTGTGGCATTGCTAATACCACAGACCTAAGAGCTTCTAAAAATACTAGAATTATCCATTACAGAATGCAATAATATGCATTTCAATAGAAAGCGGTACACATGAAAGACAGGTTGGCCCATATGCAAAAGTCATGAATCTTTACAAGAATCAGCAGTATACCCTAACAATAATGTATATGAAATCTCACAGTCATATCTTCACAAAACCTCTTCAGGATTTTTTTTTTAATTCATTCAACTCGTATCTGTTTTCGTCAAGTTGATAATGTAAGTCGTCTCTTCAAAACATGTTGACCTGCTCCGCCGCGTCTTTTAGACAAAAGAACGGATGGGCCTTTAAACTTCCGTCTTTCCTGAAAAGCGGTCCAAAGGTTGGAAAGACCTGAAAGGCCAGCGTTCCAATAACAGTCCATCCGGTCTTTTGTTTCATTCCGCCGCATCTTATTATAGCATAGACCCTGGTAGGGTACACGAGTATGGTTAGTGAAAAGGAACACACACTCCTTTTGAAAAAAAAGAACGCTGACGGCCCTACATTGAAAAGGACAGGGGATTGTCGAGCCTTTCATAGAAAAGATCGCAAGCTGGATTCCCGGATGTCACTGCAGTCTTTTGTGTGTTGAACTTTTGACAAGACGCCTAAATATATACAAATATATATTCATGTTTGACTGACCTGACACCAAGCTTTGTGATGGATGATGACCCATTCAGCAGCTCACTAGTTCTGACCTCCACATGAACTTTACCCTGTGTGACCAAGAAATAGAAATAAAAACAATAACAAGCATCAACAAATGAGCAGTGCTCTTACATATTTCACTTACGACCCAACCCAAATCCCCACCAGTATACCATTACAATACAGTTTACAAGCATGGGTCTAACTTATCCTAAATTTGTAGCCAGAGTGAAGACAAAAGATTGTGATGTCACAAATATCTGCAAGCCACAACATTGACTAAACTCTGGTGTTGGGGAAATAAATCTGAACATTGACAGAAGGACACACAAACATGGAATACCTCAACAAATATTTTGGTTTGCTAACAAAGTCAAAGCACAATGTGTGTATTTGCTTCTGCACGTTTGTTCAAATTTTCTGCCCGGATACGCCTATTTATTGATGAATTTCCTAACAAAAGGACAGTTTATTCAGATAACATCTAACAATTCTATTGAGTGTGTGATGTGGATTGGTTAATGGACAGGATTTAAGGTGTAAAACAGCAAATAGGATTTATTTGCTCGGACAGCAATTGAAATACCGCAGCCTTTCCAAGCTCATCAATCATGTTGCAGATTATGCCGATAATGAATTAACAATCACCAGTCATGTCATAATGAGTGTAACTATTCATCACTATAAAAACATAATTGATTAGATTTGTCAAAATCTTGGAAAAGAAAGGATTTCCAGTTAGGAAATGAGAAAGTATTCATTTTTCCAACCAAATGAGTAAACATTTTTTTCCATTACTTTGGAATTGTCCAAAACTCTTCTGAAATAGCCCCCTTAACTATCAATCCATCCATATTCATCCATCCTGTTTACACCACTTGAGCATGATACCATGTTATGATACCATAATACCAACTTACAGGTTTCCAGACATTTTTAAAATCTGTATACTTAAGCTTGTCATAATCCTTCTGTAAATGATTGTCTTAACACGCCTTTTTGATAATTCTTTTTCACACTGACCTGCACTTCCGTATCCTGGTCAACAGGGGTGAGGAGGTACCACTGGTCCTTGCTCTGGCATTTATGGAGCTCCCCCCGACGTATCGCCACCTTGCCGATGGCGGAGTCCGACCGCTTCAGCTTGTCCTTCTCATAGATGTAGAAGGAGAGGACACGGAACTGGATGGGGATGTCAAACATGTACTCCTCCCCCCAGAATGGGCTGCAACACACATGAAGAAAAGCAGGGGGAAAATTAATTCACAGTTTCAAGGGGCTACTTTTTCAGCACAGTGGCCATCAGGCTACAATATTACAGTGTGTATATAGGAATTTGGGGGGGGGGCTCTTTTAGCATTTTCCAGGGCTCTTTTAAGCATTTGGGGGGCGAAATCGCCCTGAACCCCACGATTTTTATCCCTGGAGAGAAGGGACAATCATGTCACATGGAGATTCCAGTCAATCATTCCAAGTTCAAATTCAAGGTCATTTATTATCACTCATTTAAACATAAACAGCAATACATAGAGTACCTACACTCCAGCTCAAAGGAATTGGCATAGGGAAAGGGAAGAAAGGGAAGGAGCCGCAGTTTTAAACCGCATTTTTTTTTTGTCCAGTTCAGCATGAAACATGATGCTTTTTAGGATAAAACAGTGTGTTTCATGCTGAACTAGACAAAATATACCACGGTATAAAACTGCGGCTCCTTCCCTTTCTTCCCTTTCCCTTTCCCTATGCCAATTCCTTTGAGCTGTAGTGTACATGTAAGTGTGACATCATATGAGCATGTTGTCGAGACAACTTGTTCTAAACTATGTGGGAAGAACAAGCACCAGTGATCATTACAGGGACTCTCATTAGTATGCTTTTCACACTGGCAAAAATTTCCTTAGCCCCGTACTATAGGTGGGGCTAAGGGGGGCCTTAGCCCCACCTATAGTACGGTGCTAAGCTCAGACCACTTTCTGTTCACATTGGTTTTTACCAAAGTAGGCTAGCCCCACCAATAATCCGGGATTATTTGGCCCTGCAAAAAAGCAGGGCTAACACCGCAATTGCAGGGCCATGCCGAATAGTCCGGGTCTAAGAGCGCCAGTGTGAACAGAAACGAAAAATAGTACAGGGCTAAGGAAATGCGATGTCAGCTCTCAAGGCCGAAACGCAGAGACCAATCAGATAAGGCCCGACGGGCGAGTGACCTTGATGCGGAGTGGTAAAGAGCCGATGTACAAGACGTACACTCATAAATATTCATAAGCTGTCGAGAAAGCCCGGGGATAAACGATTTCGAGTGAGAACAGTGTGAAAAGCTAGTCGGGTTTAAGAAATAGTACGGGGCTAAGAAATGCCAGTGTGAAAAGCTTCAAAAATAGTACGGGGCTAAGGAAAGTAAGGGGCTAATTTTTGCCAGTGTGAAAAGCATATAGGAGTGCCAGACACTGGCCGCTAGACAGTGTCGGACCAGTGAAACCCTCACTTGAGCAATGTTGTTAAGAACCAGCAACCTGCATAGCAATAGGACGTCACAACACAACTTCAGTACTCTATTCAAATTTATTTTCACTTATTTAAGAAAAAAAAATAGATGATATTCAGTAAACATTCAAGCACACACAAATCAATAACAAAAGAATAATGATCCTATAAACATTATCAAGGCATTATCAACAAAGGGTATACCTTGTGTTAAAGGGAGAGTCCACCCTGAAATTAAGTTGCTTTCAATAAATGCAGAAACATGAAAGGAACATATTAGTGAAGGCTTAATGATAATGCGTCAAAAGGATAAGAAAGTTATTATCTTAAAGTTTTGATTTTGTGACGTCACATCTGAGGTGCTATCCCATATGTTGTGTAGAATTTTTTTTTTTAATGTCCATTTTCTCAAAAGGATATATGCATTTTTTTTACCTGTGCATTTAAAAAATCATTAGAAATACCTTTTTACACACTAACCTCTATGAAAAAAAACATTCTTTCATCAAAAACAGAAAAAGATAAATTTATGGTATCATACAGCATACAACATATGGGAGAGCACCTCCCATGTGATGTCACATGGGACTTTCTTATCCTTTCTTATCCTTTGACGGATTTTCGTCAAACTTTCACTTCTGTTTCTTCCATATTTCTGCTTTTATTGAAACCAACTTAACTTTAGGGTGGACTTTTCTTTTAAGTTGATGCCTGGATATAGCAGTGCGAATAAACTATTTATAAACAGACACATAAATTTATGTGACTAGACTACTGAAAAATGTTATTGACCACAGCTCTCTTTCGCTTTGTGGAGTAGGTGAGATCAGATTGTACAAACGCTTGTCTCATGGCATTCCCTATTTATTATGTGTCCTAAAAAAATATTTTTACAATACTCCCTATTACATGCAACTTACGCAAGCCATTTTTCTAAAATGAGGTGTATGACATGCATTTTTCCAACAACGTTCTCCAGACTTCTAATTCATTACATATCTCATCATAAGAATTCCGTGATCGTTGGTAGGCATCCTTTAACGCTAACCCTGTACACGCATCAGTATTCATCAACAGCTCACCGTTCCACATCAATAATTGATACCTTCCTCTGCATGCGGCAGAAGTACATGTATAGACCCAAATGTCACATCAACTGCGTGGCAAGGTCATTGCCAAGTGCATCAATGAAATTTGATTACCGGATCTCTCACAATTTGTCGGGTCAACAGATCATTAAAGCTTGGCAGCATGATCGCATGAAGTGAGTTCAGTTACCTGGAGAACTTGTTTTGGCAGAAGAGATTGTTATACTGTAGCTAATGAGGAGCTCATAAACTTAAGTTGAATTTTTTTGTGACAAGAAGGAACATGTACACACGTACATGGACTCTCCTGAATACAGACAACTTAAAGACAGAGTGTCCCACTTGCAAAAGTTGTGAAACTCGACAGGAATCAGCAATATACCCTATCCATGACGTGTATGAAATATCACAGTTGTAGCTTCAAAAGCATTTTAAGGCAAAGTGAAATACGATCCTTGTTTATGTTTGAAATGCAATGACCATAGTCTACATTCATATTGTTATGATTTGTTATAGATTATTATAGTTCATGAGTAACTCATAAGCTTGAGTTCT